>CM029646.1:21920554-22261061 GCA_017311315.1 Dendrocalamus latiflorus | reverse complement strand
TATCCATCTTTGGTCATGAATGAAATCTGAAGTTTGGTTTATCTGTTCGTAGCCTCTGTTCTTCCTTTTTCCTATTTGCAAGATTTCTTGTCTTTTTGATCTGAGTTCTTTGTTGCTGGGGAGTGCCAAAATGGATTGCTATGACATGGGTGATGCTCAAAAGGTCATTTGACTAGCTAAGTCCAAGAGCAAATCAAGTTTGATTTCAGGATTTCATTTTTGGCCTCCCTCTGTTCATAAACTCAGTTTCTAGGGTTTTGGTTTTTTCCTTGTTTCCCTCTTTGAGATGGCCTGAATCTTTGTGTGTAGAGTCCAGTGGTTATTGCTAACATATCTGCAAAGTCTTATGGCCAAAGGATCAAAGAATTGTTGGGAATTTGGTTTTTGAGGAAGATCTCTGTAAGTTTCAGTTTTTGGGATTTCTAGGGTTTGATGCAAATTTCTGTTTTCCTCTTGGAGATAGCTTGAAATTTGGTTTGTAGCCTCCAGTGGGTATTGCTAATATACTCCCAAAATTTCATGTCCAAATGATCATTGATGGAGGAGTAATTTGGCTTTGGTGGTACTCCCTGTAACTCTCCAGTTCTTGATGAAAATCTGAAATACTTGTGTGTTGGAAGTTTCCCTTGTTGATTAATGCCTCTGCAATATTTGGAATAGCTCCATGGTATTTTGGGCTGAAATCAGATTACATGTTTCCTGCAAATGCACTTTTTCTATTCTTCAGTCAAGAGCATTTCAGTCCTGTGTACAGATTTGAGCCATTTTCAGTAAGTTTCGGTGACAGCCATTGAGTATTCACTACAGTGAATAGGGGTCTCGGCTAGCAGTGAAATTTCACCTGTGCTCACATGACTTTGGTCCCTATTTGCAGCAGCAAGGAAACTTCTCAGTTGGCTGAAATTTCAGTGCTTGTCTCCTCTCTTTTTGGGGGTTTCGGCTGCAGCTTTCAATATCCCTTTTGACAGCTTTTTGGTTGTGTCTTCTGTGACTTTGGCAGCTAATTAGTCACTGGTTTCCAGCACATTTTCAGCAGCAAAGCAGCAGTTTGACCTGCATCTTTTTGGGCTCTTCTTTGCCTTTTAATTGCAGCAGCTCCCTTTGGTTTTAGTTGGCTTTTTATTTCTCTTTTGCTTAGTGAATTTCAGCAGGAGATGCACCTTCTTGGCCAGCTATATTATCTCTCTCAATTAGCTATCTACTGTGATCTTCCATGAATTTCTTCTTTAGCTTTTCTACAGTCAAGTTGGAATTAGATCTTCAGGGAGCATATATTATCTTTTTTCCATAGCTTTTTATAGCGATCGGAGAACTGAGTTTTCGTGAATACTTTTAGGGGTGATTTTTAAAGACGACATTCACCCCCCTCTGTTGCCATTTCGGTCCTACAATTGGTATCAGAGCCGGTTAGCTCTAATTCATAGATCTTAACCGGTCTCAAGAGCCATGGCGATGGACAAGTACTCCACCAAGCCGCCCGTTTTTGATGGCATCGATTACCCCTTCTGGAAGAGCCGAATGGACACATACATCCAGGCTCAGGGGTACGCCATCTGGCGGAAGGTGAAGGTGCGATATGTTGTTCCTGCCGATGAGAACATCAACGTGGCAAACATGCCCGATGTTGAGGCAAATGCGAAGGCAAGGAACATCATTATCCAGGGCTTGAGCAGAAGCGAATTCGATCGCATCTCTCACTTGTCGTCCGCTTACGATATCTGGGTGACCCTCGACGCATACCATGAGGGCACCACCCAGATTAAGACGGTTCGACAGGACCAGTTCAAGCGTGAATACAACAAATTCGAGATGCTTGCTGGTGAGTCCCTGGACGAGTGCTTTTCGCGATTTCACAAAATCTTGAGCAACCTCCGAGCGGTCGGTCTCACATACCCCGACTCGGACAACGCTCGTCAGATGCTCGCGGCACTCGATCTGCGCGTGTGGGAGATGAAAGTGACCACCATCAAAGACACGACAGACCT
The DNA here is from genome assembly GCA_017311315.1 of Dendrocalamus latiflorus. Classification (NCBI taxonomy): domain Eukaryota; kingdom Viridiplantae; phylum Streptophyta; class Magnoliopsida; order Poales; family Poaceae; genus Dendrocalamus; species Dendrocalamus latiflorus. The sequence goes on along the minus strand of CM029646.1, from coordinate 22,259,076 downwards.
CTCGACCTTGACTCTTGACGCGCTGTACTCGCGCCTCAAGACTCACGAGATTGACGTTGTCTCTCGTAGGTCGAAGTCACAGTCGATGACTTTGGTCACCGATCCCAGTTCAGCTTCTGGTCTCTCTTCTGAGTCTTCTTGCGGTTTCTCCCTTGCTGCTCTCTGTGACATAACTGATGATCAGTTAGAGCAGCTTGCGGATGATCAGCTGGCCCTCCTAGCCCGAAGGTTTTCCCATGCCTACAAGGGTAGGAGAGACAGAAAGAGAGGAGGACCAGTCATTTGCTTCGAGTGTGGTGGCCCCAACCACATCCAAGCAAACTGCCCCAAGCTTGGGAATGGTAAAGGTGACTACGGCGGTTCGGGCAAGAACGGCTACACCGACAAGAACCGCAACACGAAGCTTTCAGCACCTGCTCCGGGAAAGAAGAAGTTCCGCAACTTCGGGAAGGCCAAGAAGCTCTTCCACCGCGTCCTCACCGCCTTCGACGACCTCGACCTCAGCGAGGTGGAGGGATGGAGCGACGACGACGGGACGGGTGACCAAGAGCCCAAGGATGGCGGCGACGACTTCTCCGGCATGTGCTTCATGGCCCTCGAGGGCGAACTCAGCGACAGCGAGCTGTACTCCGACTCGGACGAGGTATGTCCCACCTACGACCAGCTCAATCATGCTTTTCTTAAGCTAGGAGGTTTTCATGCTAGAGTTAAGGCTAGGTGTGCTGAGTTAGAGAAGGAAATAGATAGACTTTCACTAGAGATTATTGCTCTTACATCTGCTCCCTCTAGTGATGATTGTGATACATGCTCTGCTTTGCTGGTTGATATGGAGAAATTAAGGACCTCGCATGATAGTTTGTCCTCTGAACTCGATATTGTTAAGGTGGAGAATGTTAGTCTGCTTGCTGAGCTTGAGATGAGTAGAGTAGCGTCTATTTCATCTACTGTTGTTGAGACTACTTCTTGCACCTCATGTGAGGATAAGGACAATGCTTTTAGAGGTCATTATACCATGCTCCTTGATCTGCCTGAATCATGTGAAAATTGCAATAATTTGAAGTTGAATCTAAAGAAGGCAGATCATAAAATTTCTGAGTTGTATGCTTGGTTGTGTGAGCCAGTTGCGTCATGCTCGAACTGTCCTAGATTAACTGCTGAACTTGAATCTGTTTCCAAACAGTTTCAAGAAATGATTGACCACAATAAGAAATTGGCTAATTATGCTTCTAAGGACCCTGTTAGCTCACCATGCAAAAATTGTGATAAACTAAAAATTGACTTGATTGCATTGGAAGAAAAGTGTGTGAAGCTAACTAAGGATTTACTAGAGAAGCCACAATCTTGTTGTGATGTGATTGCTGAGGAGGGGGAGAAGCCCCAGGGTAAGGTAGAGATGCCTAGCGACGTGAACCAACCGGCTAGCAGTAGGACTGTCCATTCAGAGTCGGCTGTGCGTGCACAAGCCATTCTTTCCTCTGCTGTTGGTTCTTCATCTGCTTCCTTACCTCCTGCTGTTCCCTCTTCTCCCTGCTCTTCTTGCACCTCTCTCTCTTTCGGGAGTGTCAGTATCTTATGAACACTCTCGAGAGATTTGTAGGAGGCAAGAAGAAGCTTAATCTTATTCTAGACCAATCTAAGATTTGTAAGTTCAATCAAGGTCTAGGATATGATTTCTATGAGGATATGAGGAAGCATCCTCCTGCTATTCTCAGACCCATAGTGGGAGGTGTGATCGAGGTCGAGCCCAGATCTGATGAGGTCAAATTCAAATCAGCGGGCTTTGTCCAAGGGATCTCTGACAGTAAGGTGATTCTACCTGTTGCTTCGGCCTCTCAGAAGGCGAAGCCTCTTCGTGCTACTTCCACCTCGCAGAAGGTGAAGTACCACTGCACCTTCTGTCAGAAGGATGAGCACTCGATCGAGAGATGCTTCAGGCGCGCCAGGATTGTGCGTAGAGACCGTGCAGAGACACTTAGGTGTATTCAGGGTCAGCCCCAGATCCTGAGTGCACCTAAGACTAGCACGAGGTCCAGGTTTGCTTCTGACAGGGTTGGGCAGCATCGAGGACTTGGTTTTTCTGAGTCTTCTGGTTTTCGTCCTCGTGCTGCTCCGGGTCGTGACTTCCGCCGTCCTGAGGGTACATCTCGCTTCCCCCGTCGAGACAGTTACCCACGGCGTGATCTGCGTGTTGCCGGTGTTCCGACTCGCTCTCCCGTAGCAGTCAGACCCCGCAACAGCTTCAGGTCTGCTCACAGACTTTCTGCTTCTTTGAGTCACGGAGAGCGTAGGGTAGATAGAGGTCAGTCGTGCTTGACTACTTCATCTGCTCCACGTGTTACTCAGTATTGGGTGCCAAAATCACTCTTGATTTACCCCAGTACTGAGACTTTACTCTCTATTTGACTCAGGTTCGCCGGGTAGGGAAGGAGAAGGTTTGGCTTGTAGACTCCGGTTGTTCTCGTCATATGACCGGAGACTCCCGTTGGTTCTCCTCCCTAGCCCGCGCTCCAGGTGATGAGACGATCACCTTCGGAGACGCTTCGTCTGGGCGCGTCATCGCCAAAGGTACTGTGCGCATTAATGCCTCTTTTATTCTAAAGGATGTTGCCTTGGTTAGTAAGCTGCAGTACAATTTGCTTTCAGTTTCTCAGCTTACCGATGATGACTTTGAGGTGAGCTTTAAGAAAAACAATTGCAAAATTCTTGATGCTTCGGGTAGTCTGGTTTGCGGGATTTCTCGTTTTGGGAAGATCTTTCGTGCTGATTTTTCTGAGTCTTCTGGTGATCCTCTCAGGTGTTTAGTTGCTTCTGAGTCCCGCGATCTTTCTTTCTGGCATAGGAGACTTGGTCACATTGGGTTTGACCATTTGACTCGAGTTAGCGGCCACGATCTCATTCGTGGTTTGCCGAAACTCAAGATGGTCAAAGATCTAGTCTGTGCTCAATGCCGGCACGGCAAGATGGTTGCCGCTTCTCACCCTCCGGTCACAGTTACTATGACCGATGCACCGGGACAGCTGCTCCATATGGACACTGTTGGACCAGCTCGAGTGCAGTCAGCAGGAGGGAAGTGGTATGTTCTTGTCGTGGTCGATGACTTCTCGAGGTATTCTTGGGTGTTTTTCTTAGCCTCGAAGGATGAGACATTTTCACATTTCCGAGGTCTTTTCAGTAGGCTTTCTGTTGAGCTCCCGGGTGCCTTACGAGCGATCCGCAGTGACAATGGCACGGAGTTCAAGAATTCCTACTTCGAGAGTTTCTGTGGTGAGACAGGTGTAGAGCACCAGTTCTTTTCTCCGCACGTCCCTCAACAAAATGGCGTTGTGGAGAGGAAGAACCGTACCTTGGTCGAGATGGCCAGGACGATGCTTGATGAATACTCTACACCGCGGAAGTTTTGGGCTGAGGCTATAGCCACCGCGTGCCATGTCTCAAATCGAGTCTTTCTTAGGGCACACTTGTACCGCACTTCTTATGAGTTGAGATACGGGCGAAAGCCCAGCGTCTCTCATTTTCGTGTGTTTGGTTGCAAGTGCTTTATTTTGAAGTCCGGGAACCTAGACAAGTTCGAGTCACGTTCTTGTGATGGTATCTTTCTAGGTTACTCGCCTTCTTCGCGGGCTTATCGGGTTTGGAACTGCGAATCTAGTAAAATGGTAGAGACCTGTGAGGTGACCTTCGACGAGGCCAGTCCGGGGACTAGGCCCGATATCTCAGGTTCTTTAGAGCAGTCCGAGACCATCTTTGTGGATGATGAGGACGATGGAGACGATGATTGTTTACCTGATCCAGCTCCTCATCCTCCCCTTGAGATGCCTTCTTCCACGGCACCTCGAGGTGATCAGCCTTTGCCTACTGCTTCCTCCAGAGCTAGTGGCTCTGTTCCTACCTCGTCTGCACACGAGGTAGAGGCCACTTCTTCATCTCATCCAGGACCTCCCCGACATATCCAGAAAAGGCATCCTTCTGAGCAGATGATTGGAGACTTGTTCGAGCGTGTTACCCGCTCAAAATCTGGTTTATCTCAATTCTGTCTCCATTCTGCTTTCATTGCCTCATTTGAGCCCAAGGATGTTTCTCATGCTCTTTCCGATGAGTCTTGGGTCAATGCCATGCATGAGGAGTTAGAGAATTTCGAGAGAAACAAGGTCTGGTTGCTTGTCGAGCCCCCGCGAGGTCACAATATTATTGGGACTAAGTGGGTGTTCAAGAACAAGCAGAGCGAGGATGGAGTGGTTATTCGAAATAAGGCTAGACTGGTAGCTCAGGGGTTTTCCCAGGTTGAGGGTCTAGACTTTGAGGAGACCTTTGCCCCTGTAGCTCGACTTGAGGCCATTAGAATCCTGCTTGCCTTTGCAGCTTCTAAGGGTTTCAAGCTCTACCAGATGGACGTCAAGAGTGCCTTCCTTAATGGAGTCATTGAAGAAGAAGTTTACGTCAGACAGCCTCCAGGTTTCGAGAACCCCAAATACCCACACCATGTCTTCAAGCTTTCCAAAGCGTTGTATGGACTTAAGCAGGCCCCCAGAGCTTGGTATGAGAGGCTTAAGTCCTACTTGTTAAGTCATGGGTTTGAAATGGGTAGAGTAGACAAGACCTTGTTCATCCGCCGTCATGGAAATGACCTTCTACTCGTCCAGATCTATGTCGATGACATCATCTTTGGCGGCTCTTCCCGTACTCTGGTTTCACAGTTCTCGGATGTCATGAGCACCGAGTTTGAGATGAGTATGATGGGCGAGTTGACCTTCTTCCTTGGCTTCCAAATCAAGCAGACTCGGGAGGGTACATTTCTTCATCAGGGGAAATACACCCGTGACCTCCTGAGACGCTTCGACATGAGTGATGGTAAGCCTGTGTCGACTCCCATGGCTTCTACAGCCTATCTTGACCCAGATGAGGATGGCGAGCCAGTTGATCAAAAGGAGTATCGCAGCATGATTGGCTCCCTCTTGTACCTCACTGCCTCGAGACCAGACATACATTTTTCTGTGTGTCTGTGCGCTCGTTTTCAGGCTTCTCCTCGCGTTTCTCACCGCCAGGCAGTGAAGCGCATCTTTCGGTACCTGCGAGCTACCATTGACTATGGTATCTGGTACTCTTCATCATCCTGTCTTTCCTTGAGAGCTTTCTCGGATCCAGACTTCGCTGGCTGTAGGATAGATAGGAAGAGCACTTTTGGCACCTGCCAATTTATTGGCACTTCTCTTGTTTCCTGGTCTTCAAGGAAGCAATCCGGTGTTGCACAGTCCACCGCAGAGGCCGAGTACGTAGCTGCCGCCAGTTGCTGCAGCCAGGTGCTTTGGATGGCTTCGACCCTGCGAGACTTTGGGTTAGTTATCGACAGTGTTCCACTCTTTTGTGATAACACTTCTGCGATTAACATTGCTAAGAACCCAGTGCAGCACTCCCGGACCAAGCACATTGACATTCGCTTCCATTTCCTTAGAGACCATGTAGAGAAGGGCGATATAGTGCTCCAGTTTGTGGAGAGTGACCACCAGTTGGCTGACATCTTCACCAAGCCATTGGATAGTTCGAGGTTTTCAGCTCTGCGGGGAGAGCTTGGGGTGGTTTGTCCTTATGGACTGTAGTGAGGGGGAGCTTTGGGCTTTACTGCTTTACTATATTAATTATGCTCTTACTCCTTGTTGTTGCATTGCATTTTGGGTGCATTGGGATTAGTTCTACTAGTATAGATTAGAGTGCTTCTCTTGTCTAGTTGCTTAGACTTCTGCTCTTATCTTGTGCTTCCAGGTTGCTTCTTATTAGCTGTTTCTTATCTCACTAGATTGAGCTCACTCACTTCTTGTAGGTTCTAGCGAGGGTCGGGCCACCCTCGGGTAGACAGGGTACGTGTTTGCTCTCTAGCGTGTGTTTTACGGTCAGCTAATAGTCCTGGAGTCATATGGGGTAGATGAGAGTCAGTCTGAGCCATAGTTGTCTCAATATCTTATCTATGCTTTAAGGACTACCCGTTTGGATTTTCTTTGCCAGCTTCTCGAATTTATTGATTTGGTTCAGGGGGAGTTCATTTGGGAGCTTCTGGAGCTTAATATTGACTTAACTCAACTAGAACTAAAAGTTGCATCTCATGTTGAGGGGGAGCTGGACTTTCTTGCATCTTCAGCATTCTAGCATTATAATCAATCTGCATTGAGCCTTAATTATTATCCTGTTATGACATGCTTCAATGCTTTACACCTTGCCATGTCTTGTGCTTAGCTTGCTAGATTTATCATGACTTCATATGTGTAGACTAGCTTTCTGCCATGATAAGTTAATTAAAATTGCTCAACTTAAATTAAAACTTCTCATGTTAGCACTCGAGATTAGTCTTGCTTGAGCTATCCCTTTATGATTCATGCCATGTCAAATAGGTTGAGTAGGGCGTTGAATCTATATTGAGCCTTAGCTTGAGCTGTTTTAGTCTCTTGATGATGCATGAGTTAGTACAATGTGTTAAAAAGCAAAAAGATCTCTTTTGTGCGAAAAAACTGATCTCACCAATTCCTCCCTATGAGACGGCTTGCCATTGCACTTGGCATGAACTTAGGGGAAGTTTTGGATGACCTAGACTATCTTCTTAAGCTGCTTGCTTGGAGTAGTCGCATAAGGCTTGAGGTCTAGCACATAAAACAAAAAAACTGGTTGTCAACAACCTTGAGTTTCAAAAGAAAATATATCGTTTATGCTCAATTTGCTAAGTTTCAAAAAGGATCAAGTACTTAATCAATGTTTCAATCTTGAGCATAGCACTCTATTTGGTCGCAATAGTAGCTTCCTTGTTCCGCTTAGCTTATTGACATGGCCTGCATCATCCTTGGATATCTCTAGTTAGACTTTGCTCATTGATGACATGACTTACTCTCAAAATCCATTACATTTCAGATTGTCATCTATGTGCTCTAGCTGGCTTATATATATGTTGTCATGATCTAGATAGCGTTTTAGTGAGTTATGGCTTGGTGCATTACTTTATAGTCATTATGGATAATTCTCATGGCTCTAAATGCTTAAATAAACAAACTTCAGCCATTTCATCCATTGACATGTCATATTCTCTCTTTTGCATCTTGATACGTTTATTGCCAAAAGGGGGAGAATAGAGAAGAAAAAGACTGTCAGGAACATTTTAGAGCTTTGGAGATCAATTTGCTCTTTTAGTTGTTGCTCTAGTGTTCCTTCTGTCGACATGGTCATTAGCTCCATTTCATTCTTTGGACCATGTTGATTTCTTCAAACTCAAACTCTTCTTAATGTTTTTCTGGGTTTGTCAATATACTCATCAAGGGGGAGATTGAGAGACCATGTGGTCGTGATCCCATGAGTGTGATGAGTAATTGACAAGAGTTTAGGTCAGTCGAGTTTGGTTTGGGTGGTTTGGACCATGTCGTTGCCTGGTGCAACGGGCTCGGTCGGTCTGGTCAAACCTGGTCATTTGGGCTTAGGATGTATATTCTAATGTTTCGACAGGTTTGGACTTCATCTGTGGTAAGTGTGATGGTATTTACGCTTTCATGTGTCGAGCGGTGCTATTTGACGTGTTTCTTGTTTGTGTGACTGCAGGACGTCGAGTTGGAGTCGTGGCGAGACACGGTGGACCGGACTAGGCGCAGGTGGCGCTGAGGTCAGAACGGTCGGGATGTGTTGCAGACGACGTGGACTCGAGGTGGTTGCGAGGCAAGGAGCGCGGAAGCTTCCCGGAAGGTGCAGGAGGGGCGAATCGGAAAATTCGCAAGGCTGCACAAGCGGGAGCAGGCTCCGTTAGACGTAGCGGGCGTAACGGGGCGGAGACCCGTTAGCCAAGCGCTATAAAAGGAGAGGAGCGGCTGCATGCCCTCTTTGAGCACTTGTGAGGGAATTAGGGTTTCCTTTAGTCAAAATAGGCTTTAGTGGTTGTTTTGGCTTTAGGCTTTAGTAGTTGAGAGTGGGTGGAGAGGCAGAGGTGTGCTCCCTGTTGTCTCTACGATGGTTTCTAGGTGAGGTTGTGTGTTGTGTTCTTCCTTCTCAAGCATGTATGGTTGAGGGATTGAGAGGGAGTGGTTGAGGATTGAGTGGAGACTCATATAATCATTCCTCGTTCTAATGTACATGCGTATCGGGATTCCTCTGTATCCATCTTTGGTCATGAATGAAATCTGAAGTTTGGTTTATCTGTTCGTAGCCTCTGTTCTTCCTTTTTCCTATTTGCAAGATTTCTTGTCTTTTTGATTCTTGAGTTCTTTGTTGCTGGGGAGTGCCAAAATGGATTGCTATGACATGGGTGATGCTCAAAAGTCATTTGACTAGCTAAGTCCAAGAGCAAATCAAGTTTGATTTCAGGATTTCATTTTTGGCCTCCCTCTGTTCATAAACTCAGTTTCTAGGGTTTTGGTTTTTTCCTTGTTTCCCTCTTGAGATGGCCTGAATCTTTGTGTGTAGAGTCCAGTGGCTATTGCTAACATATCTGCAAAGTCTTATGGCCAAAGGATCAAAGAATTGTTGGGAATTTGGTTTTTGAGGAAGATCTCTGTAAGTTTCAGTTTTTGGGATTTCTAGGGTTTGATGCAAATTTCTGTTTTCCTCTTGGAGATAGCTTGAAATTTGGTTTGTAGCCTCCAGTGGGTATTGCTAATATACTCCCAAAATTTCATGTCCAAATGATCATTGATGGAGGAGTAATTTGGCTTTTGGTGGTACTCCCTGTAACTCTCCAGTTCTTGATGAAAATCTGAAATACTTGTGTGTTGGAAGTTTCCCTTGTTGATTAATGCCTCTGCAATATTTGGAATAGCTCCATGGTATTTTGGGCTGAAATCAGATTACATGTTTCCTGCAAATGCACTTTTTCTATTCTTCAGTCAAGAGCATTTCAGTCCTGTGTACAGATTTGAGCCATTTTCAGTAAGTTTCGGTGACAGCCATTGAGTATTCACTACAGTGAATAGGGGTCTCGGCTAGCAGTGAAATTTCACCTGTGCTCACATGACTTTGGTCCCTATTTGCAGCAGCAAGGAAACTTCTCAGTTGGCTGAAATTTCAGTGCTTGTCTCCTCTCTTTTTGGGGGTTTCGGCTGCAGCTTTCAATATCCCTTTTGACAGCTTTTTGGTTGTGTCTTCTGTGACTTTGGCAGCTAATTAGTCACTGGTTTCCAGCACATTTTCAGCAGCAAAGCAGCAGTTTGACCTGCATCTTTTTGGGCTCTTCTTTGCCTTTTAATTGCAGCAGCTCCCTTTGGTTTTAGTTGGCTTTTTATTTCTCTTTTGCTTAGTGAATTTCAGCAGGAGATGCACCTTCTTGGCCAGCTATATTATCTCTCTCAATTAGCTATCTACTGTGATCTTCCATGAATTTCTTCTTTAGCTTTTCTACAGTCAAGTTGGAATTAGATCTTCAGGGAGCATATATTATCTTTTTTCCATAGCTTTTTATAGCGATCGGAGAACTGAGTTTTCGTGAATACTTTTAGGGGTGATTTTTAAAGACGACATTCACTCCCCTCTGTCGCCATTTCGGTCCTACACCTTCCCATATAGCCTAACCAATCGGTAGCTTGGACTGGTGTACCCAACCCATCCAAGGTATCTAATCGCAACGCCAACCACCCACGAAGGCCTATTCTTGCCTCTAATGCGACTAGAATGGCAGTAGGGCAACAACAGGTACGGCCGCAGCAGCGGTTGCCGGTGCTTGTTGGTGAAGTGCACGGACCTCTTCCACAAACTCTCAAGCAAGGCCAAAGACCTTGCTAGATTCTTAGCTATGGACTGTTCAGTACAAGCAACCTCATCGTTAGGTGCTTCCTTTGGCGGGTCTACCGATAAATTGTATGATCGCGCTTCCTTTGGTGGTACTATCGATTTTTCTGAAAAATGTTTATTTGATTCAAAATTTGTTGGTATCATTTTCCCTCAGCCATTCTTTTTGCTTCTCTAAGTCAAGTTGATCATTTTTATCCTTGCTAGCTACCCTCAAGCAATCTCTTGATTCCATATGCTATTTTGATCCTTTTGTGATATTTTTATCATAAAATGGCATTCTCTCTAAGAGTGGTAGACTTTTGATCATCTTGACCACATCATGAGTTTTATCCTTGCTTTTACAAGTGATATAATCTTTTCTCTCAAGTGATATCTTCCCACAAGTGTTATCCCCTACAAGTATTATTAAGTGGAAATCATCGAAGATGAAGTATCAAATTTGACCTTGTGAGATGCAAGTTGGTCATATAAGTGGCATTAAGTTTTACAAATGAATTTAATCATGCTTGATATCATCTTAGTTCATGAGTGGTATCAAGTCTCTACAATTGAAATTAATTATACTTGGTATCATTTATGATTACAAGTGGTATTTATTTTTTTCTTTTTTCACAAGTGGCCTCTAGTGTCATCATAAGTAGTTTAAATATCAAAGTGGTGTATGCTTTTAATGGAAAAGATAAAAGAATCACGAAAGATTAAAAAACACCTATTATGGATAAAGGGCTTACAAGTGGTACCAATTATGAACAAAAGGTTTACAAATGGTATCATTGATTCTTAGTGCTAGATGACATAAGGAGAGAAAGATTAAACAAAATAAAAGAAATATGAAAAGAAAGAAAACAAGAAGAGAAGAATCCTTTGTGTGTCAAAGGAAAAGATAAATGCCAAGTAGAACCTTTGTGTAAGGAAAAAAAAATTTCTTTGTGAAAAACCTATTAAGTATTTTAGGCTTACTTAAATAAAAGGGGTATAGTATTAATATTGGGAAAACTATTTTACCTATTTGCCCAAAACTATTTTATGGGTTTTGTGAATAAATGTGTTTCATTCTCCTGTGCTCAACATCATGCAAAACTTAGAAATCTAGTATCATATTTTGAGTAGTTTTGTGATTTTTTTGTATCTTTAATTGTGCTCATGATTTGAGGAAGTTACAATTATGACTTTTAATCCTCTATTATTGATCTATACTGATAAATTTTCTCATATTTGTTGGTCATTTATAAGTCAGTTTTTTAGTTAGCTTTTAAAGCTCAATTGGAATGAGAAATATGAGAAATCTGAAACTTCAAATTGGAGTGTGCTTCAAATATCAAAAGGGGAGGAGAACCTCAATGTGAAACTTTAAAAGCCTTTAAGGAGCTATCAAGAGTAAGATTATTTGAATGTGTTTTAAATATCTTTTCTTTTAGTTACCTCAAATCCGCATTTGGTCATACGTACTTATTTTCATTATCTTCATGACCAAACTTTATAATGGTTTAATTGTCAAGCTCATATGTTTTCAAGACTCCATTTGGCCTTAACCCTCTTCCTTACTTTTTGGTGATCAATACCAAAAGGAAGAGAATTATGTATAATAACATTGATAAAATGATAAAACACCAAAAGGAGGAGAAAGGGGAAGAATTATGTAGAATAGTGTAAAATGCCAAAAGGGGGAGAAGGCATTGTTAAAATGATAAAATGCCCAAAAGGGGGAGAATGCATGTTAAAATTGCCAAAAATGGGAAATTCTTTATGCTTATGCTTTCTTTTTAGTTTAATTCCCCATCATATGTTTATGTTCATCTAAATGCTATTATTGTTAATGGATTTATCATTCATCACCAAAAAGGAGGAGATTGTAAGTTCAATCTCTATTAAGTTGTTTTTGATGATAATGACAAATACAATTGCTGAGACTAACTTGCTTATCAAATATAATATTGCCTAGTCTCATTGTGGATGTAATAAATAACAAATAGTTTTGGATATAATGATATACGCAATTGTGAGACTAACATGCTTATTGAGTATGATATTACTTAGTCGCATTTGGATGAAGAAGTAAAATTCATAGAGGTATGCATTCTACATCATATTCTTATTTCTCAATGCATTCTTCGAATCCAAAATATAGATAGAACTCCATAAATAGTCAAAGTGGAATACGTGCATATGCTTCCATTATACATTTTTGTATGCACATATGTAGGGGGAGTTCACTCTATATTTTGTGGTTTTCATTAATATTGATCCATGTTCCTTCTTTACCACATATTAAGGATCTTTACTTTGAGACATATCCTCTGAGTATATATAATTTGTATAGTTCATATATACTCATAATCGGGTTGTCATCTAGTCTCCCATTATGTGTTAATGGTTGAATGATTAATGACAATCGGATGAGTAAGCTTTACTTTGAAAGATTATTCTAGAGTATACAATTACTGTATACATGTTGTATATTTCCATATCAATATTTATCTCACTATTTGTTGAGATTGTTATGAATTACCAAAAAAGGAAGATTGTTAAATCTATTCCCTCCATTATGAGTTTATGGTGAAGTTTTGGTAATTGAAAGCAATTGATTTGTGGACTAATATTTTTTTATGAGTTGGACGAATAGGCTAGGTTCCATAAATAAAGATGACTTGGGATGACTTCATGTGTTGAACATCATCAAGTCAAGATAAGGATGTATCATGAGTTGATGTATATCCAAGAGGAGATGATCATGAGTTGATCATCAAATCAAGTGAAGTCCCATCATATGTTGATGGAATTCAAGTAAAGAGTGCACCATGGGTTGATGCATATCAAGACAATGATCTAAGATAGATGTATCACTAGCTAGCGCTAAGAATGTGTTTCTAGTCTTTTACCGGTCTTGTTATTTGGTTAGAAGACCGGATTACTAGTATAGGTTACCGCACTATTAGAAGGAGTCATATCTAATAACTTGAGTCTTATCATGTGTTGATAGCTCAACCTCACTTGCTCTAGCTCTCCGTAGCATGATGTCTATATTTGTGAATATGTTTTGCAAATAATTGTGGCTCATGTGTTGAATCCTTGTAACATGGGACTATACATTGCAAATGTATTTTGCAAGTGTTTAAAGTCTATGTTTCCTATTCTTTGTGGTGTGAGGTTTATATTTGCAAATATGTTTTGCAAATGGTTGAAGCTCGTATTTAATCCTTGTGGCATAATTCCAAAAGTGTGCAATGTGTTTTGCAACTTGTTGGGAGTTATAGTTTGATTCTTGTGTGCATGATACTATAATTTATAAATGTGTTTTGTAAAATCTATTGAAGTATATGCACTTCTCAGGACAATCGGAACTACCGACATGTGTTGCGCGGTACTACTGCTAGTCGGAACTACCGGTATTATAATAATGGAACTACCGCGTTCGTTGTGGTTGGAAGAACTGTGTGGTTGAGAACCAATGTGGTCGAACCAGCGTGGTTGAACCAATGTGGTCGAAGATCAGTGTGGTCGAACCAACATGGTCAAGTCGACGGTAATCGAACCAACGAGGTCGAAGATTGACGTGGTTGATGATCGGGGTGATCGAAAATCAACGTGGTCGAACCAATGATGTTGAAAATTGACATGGTCGATGATCTATGTGATTGAAGATCAACGTGGTCGAAGATCGACGTGATCGAACCAACATGGTCGAAACCAATGTGGTCGAACCAGCATGGTCAGAACCGACATGTTCGAGATCTATGTGATCGAAACCAGCATTATCGAACCGATGTAATCGAAACCAACATAGTTGGAACCAACGTGGTCGAGATCTGTGTGATCGAAACTAGCATGGTCAAAGCAACGTGGTCGAGATCTATGTGATCGAAACCAGCGTGGTTGAAACTGACGTGGTCGGAGACCAGCGTAGTCGGAGACCTATGTGGTTGAACCAGACAACGTGGTTAGAGACCAGCATAGTCGGTGTTAGAACTAATATTGTTGTGTTGTTGTTAGTGTGGTTGGTGTCGAGTACTCGATGTATTCGAATACTAAGATGTCGTGTCGAGGTACTCGTGTGTTGAGTACTGAGAAGTCATATGTGAGTACTTGTGTGTTGAGTATTGTGTAGTCGTATCGAGTGCTCGGTATGTTCGAGTACTCTGTAGTCGTGTGTTGAGTACAAGTCGAATACCTAGAGTCGGAGAGCAATCGGAGACCCGTCGTAGCAGTTGTAGTTGTAAATTGAGCTGTGCAGTAGTCGTAGCTACAGTAGTTGTAACTACAGTGGTCGTAGCTATAATAGCCGTAGCTATAGTGATCTTAGCTACATAGTGGTCGATGGTTGGTAGTCATAACCTACAGTATCTCAGTCGTGCTTGAAGACCGGTAGTACCATCTATGTGTGCGGTACTACCGGAGATGCTGGTTGACAAGCCGTGGTCGATGAAGCCGTGGTTAAAGATGTGGTCGACAAGCCGTGGTCGGTGAAGCAGTCGAAAGCACTATGGTTGAAGCAACTGTGGTCGTGAGGCGTGGAGATCATGTCGGAAGACTAGGGCAATTCATTAGCATGTGTACATGTAATATGTGAGTATAAATAGAAGAGAAAATGGAAAAGCAGAGAGCAGATTGACGTAGCACAAACTCTTGCATGCCTTCAGTTGATTAGAGCTATTTATGTGAGTTTCGACCACTGAGTGTGTGTACTTTCTGTCCATAGGCCAACAATTGGAGACCTGTGTGGTTGAATCGGACAACGTGGTCGGAGACCAGCGTGGTTGGAGATTAGAGTGGTCCAATCGGTTCTATGTGAGTGGTCCGAATAGTGAGCCGTACTTCCAGCTCTGTGTGAGCATCACTTCCGAATTGCAGAATGACCAACTTGTGTAGCGGTATGTTTTTTCCAGAGAGATACATTCATGGAGTTTTCTTGTCCCTGGTGATGACGGTAGTTCTGCATGAGTGGGGCGGTACTACCGCAAAATGTTAGTACCAGACTTTAGCCGATGGAACTACCGGATTCACTGGTAATGACTAGTTTTTTGACCGTTGCTGAGAGGAGCAGAAGTAATGATCTTAAGCCTATGACGGCACTTCTGAAAATCCTGTTTTCTCAGGAGTTTTGCTTCCAATAGTTAGTTTTTGTGGTGTGGGTATATACCCCATTGTGGCCGGTTGGAGTAATGCTTGCTGGACTCTATTTCATTTCTTTGAGCTAGTTGAGGTTCTTCTCTCATTGTGCATGTGTTGCACCTTGTGAGTAAGGAGGAAGGCTCTAGATTATATGTGTTGCATCTAGAGGTGGATTTAGTATTCACTCGAGCATGTCCATCAATTGCACGTGGTGAGTCAAGCAAGGGGCTTGACTTATTACTCTTGGAGGTTGCCGCCTCCTAGATTACGTTGGAGGCGTCATGCACGGTGATCTTCTCAAAAAAGATTGTGAGAAGATCCAGCGAAGTGTGAAGGTTGGCGCTCACCTACTCGGAGCGGAAAAGATTTACCACTAGTGGATTTGAGGTGGAAGGTTTAATTCGTGGAGCCGGTCCAATTCATTTGGGTTTACCTCAACATGGACTAGGGGAGACCGGTAAATCTCTGAACACCACGGTAAAAAAGAACCGTGTCTTTGTGGTTTGTTTTCTTGTACTCAATTTATACTCAAGCAATTTTCATTTATAGAATTAATTTAATTGTTTGTTATCCTTGGATTGCAAACCTTGACATAGTCTTAATTTATTGGTGCACTTAGGTGAATTTATTGATTTAGGCTTTATTTGTGTTAAACCAAATTGAGTTAAACTTCCATACTATATACTTGGTGTTAGCCAAATAGAAATAATTGATAATTGAAGAAAGATTTTTTAATCCACCTATTCACCTCCTCTAGTCGGTCTTCTCAATCTTACAGCGGTCACAGCTCTCGCTGACTGGGAGATTGGCGCCATGCATCCTGCTGCTGGCACCATCATCTCCCGTGGGTCCCAGCTCCCTCACACCTCTCCCACAGCTAGGGTTTTGGTGATGCGGCCTCGTCGGCCACCTGCTGCCCGTTGGCTGCTCGTGGCTATGCCCTAGTTTCCCCCTCGATTTAGATGGTCTTGGCTCTGCGTCCTTGGTTCTGGCCCTCCAGGCGCTTCGGTCATGGCCACCTTGGTGCATCGCTGGCTCTTATTACCGACACTCAAACTCGGCTCGACCATGACCGAGCCCCATGGCCTCGGTCCTCCCATGACTCGCTATGGCTTCACCGGCTCACCACTACCTGGATCGGACCTCTCATCCTCCCTTTACTACATGCATTTTGTTCTAGCTTCTATTTTTTCTTACTCTTATTCTAATTACGCGTGACTGGGGGAGCTTTGCGGTTTTGGCCGTGGCATCAAAACTTGGGGGATAACCTGCACCGGGGAGCATGTCGCCTCTCTGAGGGCGCATTGTAGTTTCTCCGCGAGCTTGCCGCTGTGCGTTGCGATCGGGTTATGTCGTGCTATGGACAACAAAAAAAGGGCTGGGGGAAACCCTTACATGGCTTTGAGTTGGGTGGGTATGAGAAGGCGATGACGATTGCCGTAGTGGCGATGGCACTCTCCACGTGTTTTTGTTGGCCCTTCTCGCCCCCTCCTCGTCCCGGTCTAGTTCGGCGTGGTTCCAGTGGTCCTAGGTGGCTTAGTTGTTGCGGCCTCCATCTTCATGCCATCGGTCTTCCCTAACTCTCTGTGGCCTCCTCTCCTCCTTGCTCTACTGTTCCTCGCTATCTTCTTGTGGTGGTCATGGACTCAGTGTGTTCGGCTGGTTCTCTATTGGTAGCTAAGCAAGGCGATGGCTTTGGCTTGAGCTCTTGGCTGAGGAAGGAAATGAGAAGGATGGACTGAGGATCTATGGTTGAGTTGCTTATGAATGGGGAGCTCTCAGCTGGCTTCACTCTCTCCTAACTGTGCCTTATTGAGTCTGCCCTTACCTTATCTTCATGCCTCTCTCAGTTGGATATTTACTTATGGACTAGTGGTCCATAGGGGCTTCTTGGCACTGTGCTTTGAGATTTTTTTACGGTGGAATGTAAGTCGGTAAAAACATAGGTGTTGAATATTTCTACTACTGAATGATGATGCCTACATATGCGAGAGGCGCCGATCGGTCCCGGATTGTTTAGGAACCTCAATGAGCAATATTCTATTCGATATTCTAAAGCCAAAGATTTCTAAGGATAAAATCTTTTATTCTCCCTTATATTGCTTTCCATTCTTCACTTTCCGTCCCTTTTTCTTTCTAATGGCGTTACAGTTTAGTCTTTGATTTCCTGAAGTTAATTTGCTCGGCAGCTTCCCCTTTTAATGAGTCAACATCCATGCCTTGTCAAACAATACCTAAACCCACACCTCGCCAATCATATCAGATCCGTTTCCGCAATGCGGAGCTAACTTATTAAATTTTGGGAGTCCATTGTTAAGTGATTAAGTCTAATCAATCAGAGAGGGCTTGTTTTGCTAGTATGTTCACCTGTACTTTTCGTCATTCATTTAAGCTAATTACTCCATTGCAAGAATGCTTGTCAACTCACGGCAGTGTGAGCTGCATGCTGGATACTGACATAGTGACATTTGATTGATGTACATGTTGGATTGAGGCTCCTTGATATATAATTTTAGGAATGTCTATACAACATTCGATTATTTTTGAGGATGAAAGCAGATTGATCTGGGGCGTTAGATCTCTATCCAACGGATCCACTCATACAAGCCCCCCTCCAAAAAAAATGATCTAGAGCGTTGGATCTCCATCTAACGGCTCAAAATTTGACTGTTTTTGTTCTCAAAAATAGTCGACTGTTGTATAGACACTCCCTATAATTTTTAGGTCGTGCTCTAACAACTTCTATTCCTGTATTTTGATTTCTCATTTCTATCCTTTTTAATTTTATCTTTTTTGTTTTTCTTTTTTTCTCTTATTTTTTATATGTTTGTGATGATATAATTTTTTAAAATTTAATTATATTGAAAAAGCTAATAACAGTTACAGTATATTTTTAATCGCTATAATATAAAAAAAACCAAAAACTTGAGCTTATAAACCCAAATAAGTACTATCAAAATATCTCCATACATAGGTATTAATTAGACAGCACCTCAAAGCACCACTGCAATGTATACAGCAAATCCAAAACTTCTCCATTGTTCCTCAAAGTTGCCCCTTAACTTTATAATACTGGATCCAATATTATGCTTCGACTGATGTATTTTACTCGACACTATGTACAGTGGTGAAAACAAGGCTTAATTAGCATATTTGTTAAATAGAAAGAGAACTCCATTATTGTGTGATTCCACATCAGATGCTCACAGAGAATCATATAAATTTGGTCCGTAAGTGTTATCCTACCATGATCCCTTGTCAGCTTATCAGCATTTCACCAACAACAAAGAATACAGCCTTTTTAAGGGTGAAGAGGAGCTGGAATTAGAACAGACGTCGCTTTCATTTTTACACTCGGAAGATGAAAGTACTTGACTACTTTATGCTGTGCCTATTATTTTCAGCCCTCACCTACTATTTTTCTGTCAATGACTGACAAAAAAAAGGTGCCCAAGACATTACAAAAGAGAATGTATACGATTGGATTAGGTGATGCATGAACCAAGCTACTAGCAGAAAGAAAACTATATCTATTCCCATCCCATAATAATCTTCAAATAGCAATTTTGGATGCATGCTTAAAAGTTGGTACATTAGTTGAAATCTCACGCATAATTTGAAGTAGTTCGTTTAGCTAGCTTCTATCAATTTTAGAACTAAGTGGTGCTGGTCAGATTACATTAGTAGTTTCTTGATTAGTTCAGTTGTTGAGTACAGTTTCTAGAACGGTATTGCTAAGAAAGAGGCACTTGATTTTCTCTCCCACCTTAGGCGATTTTGTACGCATCGGATGCCATCAAGATTCGTGCTCAGGATGGCAACAGCGGCATCTTCGGCGAGCTTTGCTGCCACCGGAGTTAGGGTTTAGGGTTCAACGGGGCCCCAACCTTAGATTTGGGGGGGGGGGGGGGTGCTGCCCAGTGGTGGGTGGTGGAGGTGGTGGTGCGGCATGGCTTGGTGGCCGGTGGCGGGTGGTGGAGGTGGTGGTGCGGCAAGGCTTAGTGGCCGGTGGTGGGCGGGGTCAGCGGCAGGGCGAGGACAACACGGGTGGCGAGTTAGGGTTTGGCATAGGGTGGTAGGGGTAGAGGATCTCGCGGTAGTGAATCACCACAGACGGGGAAGAAGGGTGGAGTCAACGGTGGAGAAGTCGGCAAGGGGTGCGGTGGCTGTGGAAGAGGCAGGTGGTGCCGGCAGCTGCTATGGGAGGTGGAAGCGATGATGGAGGCGGGAGGTGGCGTGTGGGGTGGGGTGGTGTCGGCTATCTGGGGAGAGACGAGGAGGAAGGAGGAAGGGAGGATGGGTTAGCTATTAGGGTTTACACGAATCTAAAAGCAAGCACCTGTACCTATGATAGATGATTGGAGATAATGTACCTTCCACATTTAAAAAGCTTTACGTATTTGTTTGAGTTGAGATATCAGCTGATGTACTGGTAATTATCTTTCTGCTCATCTGCACTTGTATTATTGTAACACCCCTGTTTCTGGGAACAAGGCCATCGTTGCCTTCCGTAATAGGCTAGGAGTTCAGTTACAGATATAAGGAGTATCGTGCCTACTTACGAATATTTAAACAGTGTTAATTTAATTAAAATAAGACCTAATAGTCAATTTTAATAACTTTTACGGGCGTTCAAGCCCAAAACTTAACTTACAATCAGAAAATTCAAAGAAAACTCCCATAGGAACGTTTGAGTGCGGTCGTAACCCTATCACGTAAAGCTTAAGGTCTCCTTTCTTCTTCTGGTATCTGTTATGGTGGCAATATAGCAAGATTGAGTACAACCATCAGTACTCAACAAGTCCCTATAGCAGAATGCATTTATAGGGCTATCATCTATATGTAAGGTTAAATCAAAGGATGGTTTTTTGTTTCTTTTGCGTGAAGCCAGATTTTCAATATCACACCATAATTATTTTTCAAACATACGACTTATCTACTTTAACTAAAATAAATAAATAAATAAGTAAAATATCAATAAGTATTTTACTATGTAGGAGCAACTCTCCTCACAGGTATTTCACATGTCCGATCCATGGACCTCAGCCCATGTCCTTTACCATACTCCCATACCGATAACCATTTTGTGAAAACTACACACTATGGTATTTCAACACGTTGCTCATGACCGGGGCCACAATTATTCAAATAGATTATCAACACTCTGCAGATGTATACAACTTTACCAACAAGATATGATTATCTCATAATATCGGCCATTACACGTTTCCGTAGATGTGCGACTGAGTAATCATAACAAAACCTTTACAATGCTTGTTTTGGTATTTTCTCCTGCTTCGTAGTTATGCACCCTCAGCACTTAAGGGACTCTGTTATTAACTTATTGTGAGTGCACTCTCTCTCTTAGGGCAGAGACCTTTCGAGTCTCTTCCGGGCAGTGTCCCCTATAGGTTCACCCCCCAAACATATCCTTCCCCAGGCAATGACCCCATAGGTCACTCCAACTTGCGCAGAAGAATATATCGAAACAAAACAAATTAGTCAGCCAGGTTTGTCCCATACTAGACTTGTGGTTGTACGGTGGATGTAGAAATGAGTGTACACGGATTCGGTCCTTAATCGATTCAGGCGAGACAAACCCAACAATCCAGACCTCGAGCAGTACCTACACCGGTCTCAAGTCAACCTCTCGTCTGTGTCTCCCATCATTTTATAAAAAATTCCCTGTTTCCGGCAGTTACCCATGTTACCACTACCATTATCATGTTTCGAATTTTAGTTGACAATGTTTGTATCGTATTTACTATTATCTCTAAAGCATGTCTAAGCACAGACATTATTTAGCAATATTACTATTGTGATGATCCTATGGCAACAAGAATAAGGTAATATCAAATGGGAAGATAAGAGGTTTCAGTGTATGGTGTAGCTAGGCAATCTATAAACATAATAAAGGCAAGCATGCATTTGTATTTGAAATCAAAATACAACATTTAAAAATTAGGTTCAACAAGATCAATGTAAGGACTTGCATCCTTTTCTGATATCTTCAATTGCTCTTGTAGTTCTTCGGTTTTGCTTCAATTGCTCTTGTAGTTCTTCGGTTGACCTACTCGCTGAGTCTGAATACTAACGTGGGAAATGAATACAAATGAGTTCCTCCTTTGCGAAATGCAATCTGGGAACAAAATGTAATAAAGTAACGAAAAGATATAAAGAAAATAGGTTCGGTGGTCAGGATTTAGGTGGTGCTTAATTTGGTTGAACGGAGTAGGGATTGAGCTAGTGGGTCCAAGACAGTCGAAGAAATATATAGGTGTTATATGGGTTTTTGTGAATGACTATGGGTATGGACGGTGTTGGGTTTAGTCATAATATCATCTGGATGGTTTGAAGTTTTATCTAAGTCGGTGAAATGGAGTTGGGAATGGCGTGGACGGGCTCAAGACAATCAAAATAGGTAAATATATATAGTTTTAGGGTTTCGAGCAATAGTGACGGCTGACACAAGTTCACAATGGTATCTGAATTGGTTAGGGTTTCATCAAAGCGTATTTAAGCTAAGCGGACTTGAGAGGGATTTCACGGCTCAAAATGGCTTACAACTATATCTATACCTAATTAGTTTCAGTGAACGATAAGAGATTGGGCTGTTTTAGGTCTAGGGTTTTATTGATGTCTGATATGAGAAAATGGAGTTGGGGATGGTGTAGATGGGTTTGAAATAGTTGAAATGGATGTATGTATGTATTTTGGGGTCGGATGAATAGTAAAGGGTTCAGTGTTCACTTCGTGTTCAGCACTATTTATTAGCGAATTTTACTGTTCAATAATGGGTTAGTTACTGTTCACACTGGATCCAATGCTACAGCACCGGGTCGGCACTGTTCATCTTTATCCTCCCGCTAGTTTACTATAGCGACAAAACAGGGAATTTTTTGCAATGGCAATGCCCGATGCTACAGGGATCCCCAATGGAAACCAAGGGCATGGATGGGTTGTTGGGACTGAGGGGAACCCATTTTTGGGGTTTGTGGCGGCCAGTGAGCAGAGGTGGCCAACGGCGAGGTTCTTTCTTCTTGGGACTTTTGAATGGCCCAGGAGCTATGGTTGGGTTAATAGGTCAATAGCATTAGTTTTTGGGCATCACTGGGAGTAGGGGAGGCTTAGGGGAGTGGTGGTTCGGGTCGGGGTTCACCGTGTTAGGCTGCCCGCGGTGAGGCTCCATGGTCGGGTGGTGGCGCTAGCCATCAGTTAGGAGGCAAGGGAAGTTAAGGCAGTGCTTCGGTGGAGTTTCTAGGGTCACGAGGATGCTACAGGATCAAGCAATTGAATTAAAATGGATTGTACAACAAGAATTGAAATTGGCAGCTTACTTTGGGTGTTTCGGCATTAACGGCAAGGTGATAGTTGTCGGAGCAATTGGGAGTGTCTACCACTCACCTGGGCACCTATGCATTGTATTAGAGGGGTTTGGTCCCTTTTATAGCAGGCTTAAGGCGGTTGGCTATAGGGGTGGGCTATCTTGGTGATTAGCATGTATCCAGGGCAAGTTGGCGCTAGGAGCTTCGGTGAACTTCGACAGTCAGAAGGTTGGCTTGGCATGGCACCTCGGGTTCATCATCTCCCCGGGTGACATGCTATGATAGTCAAGAATTGCGATTTGGGGGAGGTCGGCTGAGACAGGGGCGGGAGGCGGTGGAGAATTTTGGGTTGGCTTTCTTCCGCATGAGGATCGAACTCAATTAAGAAGGTGTCAAAGAGGTCGTATGCTGGTCTGGCAATGATTGGTGAAGTACGGGAAATTGCAACGGAGTGTGTTAGCAAGGAGAGGGAGCAGGGGAGGTCAGCTGTGAGAGGGTGGGAAGGCAGTGGCGAGGAGTATGATCCGAGTTTCCCAAGTGTGCATCAAGGTGCATTGAATGCACTGCCAAAGGTGGTACGGTAGTTTGACGTGGATGGCAGAGGCGAGAAGATGATGGCGGTGGCGTTTACGGTGTCTTGGTGGCGGTGATGTTTTCAGTGGTGAACAGTGTTTATGGCTCAACGGTTCGTGAATTTGGCCGGAGGTGGTAGTATGACGAGGAGAATGAAGCGCAAATGGCTGAGGGAGATGCCAATTGGGTCACGACTCTAGTTCAGATCAAATTCAAGAAAATTCACTTGACTACAAGATTTTGATAAAATTCGGTTTGTTTCAATTATCCTGTGCTCATCTGCACAATGGTATTGTTCTTTTCTATTTTTACAGTGACGACATTATTGATGGTTCAGTGGCAAACGAAAGGATTAAAATCACAAGTCTAGGCGCATGGACTATATAGGACTGGTATGCAACAGCCAAGTCAATATACACACGCAGAACTGCCAATCATGTTAAAAGTATGCATGTACATAAACCTTGATCACTAAGTCACAATTTACAGTTCCAAATTCTTCAACGTTTACATCTTTCGCGTGGAGGATGATGCAAAAGTGAAAACCTTATTTCCTAGTTGCAATGTTAATAACATCCAAATCCAATTTTAACGGGGACAAAATTTTGATCGAATAGTCATTCGATTGTCACGATCGAGTCTAAACAGTAACTTCTTATGAGCTACAGAATTGGGCAAAATTCATAATCACAAAACCGTAATCGTAATCGCAAATTGACCGTCGAATTAGCGCAAACAAAAAGGGGTTAGGAACTTATGGGGCGCTCACTGCCTTGCACTCTTGGTGGATAAAGTGGACCGCCGGTGACGGGTCCCCGACGGCGCCGGCCGCCGGCCCTTCCTGGCCCCCTCCATCCCGCCGGCGCCGGCGCCGCGCTTCCGCAGCTCCCCCACCGCCGCCCATCACCGGGACAGAAGTCGGTACCCCAGCGGCGCCGCGCCTCCCCGGACTCAGCTGGGAAGGTCGAGGGGCGCCTCCCTCTCCTCCGTTGCCCATTGCCGCGCCTCCATGGTTGATTTCTCCAAGTGATCGCTATACTTAATCGGGAAGATGGGCTAGCATGAACTTGACTTGAGTGGGCGGTTAGGCACGCGAGTGGATGCTTTTTCGGCCTGTCAAGCTTACCACCCTATTTGAGCCTTGATAGTCTCGCGCTCCAGTTAATTGGGCCTATCCTTTTTGTTAGGAGATTCTTCAGCTGTTGTTTTCTGGAGCTTCCTTTGTTGGATTTGATCTGCCGATCTCAAAACTGGGCGTTCAATCGTGTCTTCTTCTCCATCCGTACACAACAACGGAGATCATCCAGAAGTATTGCCATATTTGTCGGCAATTAAGACATCTTTGTAAGATACAAAGTCTAAGATACTAAATCGATGAATGAGAAAGATAAAGAAATCTAGCATGTTTATCGACCTAAGGACTTAATAGTAACGTGTTATTCGTCTACGATCTTCGAGGTAAAAATTGGTACTTATATACTTTACTCATTGAGTTATTATTAATATAAATCAGGGTTTTCCTAAACAAAAAGTTCATTCTATACTTTTCTCATTAGTTTATTGGCAAATATTTCGTCTACCTACCCACCAAAAACCAAATAATTGCATCCCCTCAAAAAAAAAGAAGAAGAAAAAGAAGAGAGATTGGATTGAAGTCGCTTTCACTGATCTAAGTGAACTTACCTCTGGTCTAGATCCACATTATCACAGCCAGGTTTTGGTTAAGGACATGTAATCACAAACATGGAGAAATATCCTCCTCCGTGAACATTACTCAACCACTACTTTATGGGTTAATTGTCCACTCAAATTTTCTAGAACATCGTCGTGTTCTCGGCATGCATGCAAATGCCGACATGACATGGCTGCATGTAGATAGATATTTTCGTCCATATGATGGAAACGTGCGTCCTTCTCCGTGCTAAGCAACGTAAAGCTAGCTTAGCTTATAGAAGATCAGAGGACAAAATGGTGCAATGGCATAAATTTGCTTCCTGCTGAGTAAAACCGTAAAAGAACAATTACTCGCTGCAATCATGAAGTAGGTCGATCTCAATTGATGTACAATACCTTAATTATATCTCTGCATACATGCTCCGAACTCTATAGCTCGACATTGTTCATGTACGTCGCCGGCGGTTTTATAAGGATGATTGAACACGAGTATTGTTTCATCTAACTGAAAACCACATCAGAATTGCTGCAAGTTTTTTTGAGAGACCATGCGGTCGTGACTCCATGTGAATGATGAGTATTTGACGTTGGTCTAAGTGAATCGAGTTTGGTTTGCGTAGTTCGGAGTCGAGTCGTTGCATGGCGCAGTCGGGCTCGGTCGGACTTGGTCATTCCTGGTCGTATGGGTTTATGTTCATATTTCGATGATTCGACAGGTTTGGACTTCATTATGGTAAGTATTATGGTATTTACGCTTTCATGTATCGAGCGGTGCTATTTGATGTGTTCTTTGTCTGTGTGGCTGCAGGACATCGGGTGGAGTCGTGGCGAGACACGTGGACCGGACTAGGCGCTGAGGTCAGAACGGTCGGGATGTGTCGAAGACGACGTAGACTCGAGGTGGTTGCGAGGCGTGCGAGGCAAGGAGCGCGGAAGCTTCCCGGAAGGTGCAGGAGGGGCGAATCGGGAAATTCGCGAGGCTGCACAAGTGGGAGCGGGCGCCGTTAGATTTAGCAGGCGTAACGGGGCGGAGACCCGTTAGCCAATGCTATAAATAGGATTGAGGGGCTGCATGCCCACTTGAGCACTTCAAGGGTTTTAGGGTTTCCTTTAGTCAAAAGAGTCTTTAGTGGTTGTTTTGGCTTTAGGCTTTAGTGGGTGAGAAGGCAGAGTGTTGTCTGTCCACCTTCGATGTGTTCCATGTGAGTTCATCCCCTTCCAAGCATGTATGGGTTGGATTCTTGGCTTGGAGAGGAGAGGGATTGATTGGAGAGTCTTGTAATCATCCTTGTGTATCAAGTCGGGGTATCGGGACTCCTCTGTATTCATTGTGATCCAAGGAATGAAATCTGAGTTTGTCTCCTGTTCGTAGCTCTGTTCATCGATGCCCCTTTTTGGAGATTTCTTGACTTTTTGTTTTTCGAGTTCTTGCTTGCTGTGGAGGTGCAAAATGGGTTGCTTAGTGATGGGAGAGTGATCTTAAACCATTTGGTCAGCTAGAATCCCAGAGATAAGTTTTTAATCTCAGTTTTGCATTTCTAAGTTTCTCTGTTCATCTTTTCCCTTTCTAGGTCTTTGTCCAGATTTTGATCCCTTCAAGGAGATGGCCTAATCTTTGGTCTGAGAACCCCTTGGGCTATTGCTAACATAACTGCAAAGTCTCATTGCCAAAGATTGAGAGATTGTGGAGTTTTCTGATCTTTAGTTCTTCATCTGAAGTCTTGCCCAGTTTCTAGGGTTTTGTTGTTTTTCTCTTTTCTCCTCTCAAGTTGGCATGATATTTGAGGTTTGGGCTCCTGAGTTGATTGCTAATATATCCTCAAAGTATCATGTGCAAAGGTTCAAGGGTTAGGAGAAATTGTGATTTTTGTCAAGTCTCTGTAATTTTCAGGTTGTGGTCTTAAATCTGAAATTCCTGTGATTTGGTAGCTTTCTTGGTGTAGTTAAGGCTTCTATTATATTTAAAATAGTTCTCAGGTGTTGGGAGCCAAAAAGAATGGAAGCTTTTTCTTCACCTCATTGATTTTTGGCAAGTTCTTGATCCCTCTGTTGCTTGTCTGAATTTAAGCTGCTGCTACAGTGCCTGTTTGAAGCTTTCAAGCTGCTGTTCAGCATATTTAATTTGCATCTTTTTGCTGCTGTTTTCAGCTCCTTCCAGCTGCAGTTTTCAGCTCTAATTGCTGCTGTTTTCAACTTCTATTCTCTGCTGTTTTTAGCTCTTGTGCTCTGCAGGTTTCAGCAGTAAATTTCAGCAATTGAAGTGCAGTTTTCAGCAGTCAATTTCAGCTTTTTGAAGTGCAGTTCTTAGCCAATTTGCAGCTCTCTTTTGCTGTGCAGCTTGGCTCATTTTCAGCAGCAAAATAGTCACTATTTAGAGCATTTGTAGTGGCTGTTTTCAGCAGCAAAGGGAGTCCTTTTTGGGCTATTTTCAGCTGCGGTCTTGAACAGCGAAGAGTTCATTTTCAGTCTTCTCTTTGATATTTTCTGGGAGTCTCTTTTGTCCAATTAGCAAACTTCTTCTGGCTTCATAGCTTTTTAGCTATTGGAGAGAAGTTGCAAGTAGATACTTGTGCGGGGATGAATTTTTAGAAGACCGACATTCACCCCCCCCCCTCTGTCGCCATTTCGGTCCTACAATTGGTATCAGAGCCGGTTAGCTCTAATCAATAGATATTAACCGGTCTCAAGAGCCATGGCGACGGACAAGTACTCGACCAAGCCGCCTGTTTTCGATGGCATGGATTACCCCTTCTGGAAGAGCCGAATGGAGACATACATCCAAGCTTAGGGGTATGCCATCTGGCGCAAGGTCAAGGTCCGGTTTGCTGTTCCTGCCGATGAGAACATCAATGTCAATAACATGACTGATGTTGAGGCAAACGCTAAGGCAAGGAACATCATTATCCAGGGCCTGAGTCGTAGCGAGTTTGACCGCATCTCTCATCTTTCGTCCGCCTTCGATATTTGGGAGACCCTCGATGCTTACCATGAGGGCACCTCCCAAATAAAGACGGTGCGACAGGACCAGTTCAAGCGTGAGTACAACAAGTTCGAAATGCACGCTGGCGAGTCCTTAGATGAGTGCTTTGCGCGATTTCACAAGATCTTGAGCAACCTCCGAGCGGTCGGTCTCACATACTCCGACTCGGACAACGCTCGTCAGATGCTCGCTGCACTCGATCTTCGTGTCTGGGAGATGAAAGTGACCACCATCAAAGACACGACAGACCTCTCGACCCTGACTCTTGACGCGCTGTACTCGCGCCTCAAGACTCACGAGATTGACGTTGTCTCTCGTCGGTCGAAGTCACAGTCGATGGCTTTGGTCACCGATCCCAGTTCTGCTTCTGGTCTCTCTTCTGATTCTTCTTGCGGTTTTTCCCTCGCTGCTCTCTATGACATAACTGATGATCAGTTAGAGCAGCTTGCGGATGATCAGCTGGCCCTCCTAGCCCGAAGGTTTTCACATGCCTACAAGGGTAGGAGAGACAGAAAGAGAGGAGGACCCGTGATTTGCTTCGAGTGTGGTGGCCCCAACCACATTCGGGCAAACTGCCCCAAGCTGGAGAAGGGCAAGAACGACTACGGTGGTTCGAGCAAGATCGACTACACCGACAAGAACCGCAACAAGAAGCCTCCAGCTCCGACGCCGGGAAAGGAGAAGTTCCGCAACTTCGGGAAGGCCAAGAAGCTCTTCCACCGCGTCCTCACCGCGTTCGACGACCTCGACCTCAGCGAGGTGGAGGGATGGAGCGACGACGACGGGACGGGTGACCAAGAGCCCAAGGATGGCGGCGACGACTTCTCCGGCATGTGCTTCATGGCCCTCGAGGGCGAACTCAGCGACAGCGAGCTGTACTCCGACTCGGACGAGGTATGTCCCTCCTATGACCAACTTAATGAAGCTTTCCTTAAGTTAGGAGGATTTCATGCTAGATCTAGAGCTAGATGTAGCGAGTTGGAGAAGGAAGTAGAGAAACTGTCACGGGAGCTTACTTTACTTATATCTGCTCCCTCCCGTAACGACTGTGATACATGCTCTGCTTTGCTGGTTGATATGGAGAAATTAAGGACCTCGCATGATAGTGTGTCCTCCGAGCTTGATTCTATTAAGGTGGAGAATGTTAGTCTGCTTGCTGATTTAGAGTTGAGTAGGATGGCTGTTACCCTACTTACTACTGATGAGACTATTTCTCCCACCTCTTGTGAGGATAAGGACATTGCTGCTAGAGGACCTTATGCCATGCTCCTTGATCTGCCCGAGACTTGTGCAAACTGCAATAAATTAAAGATGAACCTAAAACGGGCAGATCACAAAATTGTTGAGTTGCGTGCTTCTTTACTTGAGCCCATTGATTCATGTTTGAATTGTCCTAGATTAACTGCTGAACTTGAATTTGTCTCAAAACAGTTTCAAGATATGATTGATCATGATAGGAAGTTGGCTCAGTATGCTTCTAAGGACCCTGTTAGCTCACCATGCAAAAACTGTGACAAACTAAAATCTGATTTGATTGCATTGGATGAGAAATGTGTGAAGCTAATTAAGGACTTACTAGAGAAGCAACCATCAGCTTGTATTGTTTGTGCTGAGAAGGGGGAGAAGCCCCAGGGTAAGGGTGAGACGCCTAGAGACGCGAACCAACCTGCTAGTAGTAGGACTGTCCCCTCAGAGTCGGCTGTGCGTGCACAAGCCATTCTTTCCTCTACTATTGGTTCTTCTTCTGCTCCCTTACCTCCTGCTATTTCCTCTTCTCCCTGCTCTTCTTGCACCTCTCTCCTTCGGGAGTGTCAGTATCTTATGAACACTCTCGAGAGATTTGTAGGAGGCAAGAAGAAGCTTAATCTTATTCTAGACCAATCCAAGATTTGTAAGTTCAATCAGGGTCTAGGATATGATTATTATGAGGACATGAGGAAGCATCCACCTGCCGTGCTCAGACCCATAGCACCAGGTGTGATCGAGACCGAGCCCAGGACCGAGAAAGTCCAATTTAAGTCAGCGGGCTATGTCCAGGGGATTTCTGACAGCAAGGTGGTTGCACCTGCTGCTCCGGCCTCTCAGAAGGCGAAGCCTCCCCGTGCTACTTCTACCTCTCAGAGGATGAAGTATCACTGCACCTTCTGTCAGAAGGATGGACACACGGTTGATCGATGCTTCAGGCGCGCCAAGATCGCGCGTAGAGACCGTGTTGAGTCCCTTAGGGGTATTCAGGGTCAGCCCCAGATCCTGAGTGCACCTAAGACCAACACGAGGTCTAGGTTTGCTCCTGTTACGGAGTTTAGGCAGCATAGAGGACTTGGTTTTTCCGAGTTTTCTGTTTTCCGTCCTCATGCTGCCTCTGGTCGTGACTTCCGCCGTCCTGAGGGTAGATCTCGTTTCCCCCATCGAGACAGTTACCCGCGGCGTGATCAGCGTGTTGCCGGTGTTCCGACTCGCTCTCCCGTAGCAGCCGGACCCCGCAACAGCTTCAGGTCTGCTCACAGACCTTCTGCTTCTTTGAGTCTCAGAGAGCGTAGGGTAGATAGAGGTCAGTCGTGCTTGACTACTTCATCTGCTCGACGTGTTGTTCAGTATTGGGTGCCAAAATCACTCTTGATTTACCCCAGTACTGAGACTTTACTCTCTGCTTGACTCAGGTTCGCCAGGCAGGGAAGGGAAAGGTTTGGCTTGTAGACTCCGGGTGTTCACGACACATGACCGAAGACTCCCGTTGGTTTTCTTCCCTTGCCCGTGCTCTAGGTGATGAGACGATCACCTTCGGAGATGCTTCATCTGAGCGCGTCATCACCAAAGGTACAGTGCGCATTAATGACTCTTTCATTTTGAAAGATGTAGCCTTGGTTAGTAAGCTGCAGTACAATTTGCTTTCAGTCTCTCAGCTTACCGATGACAGTTTCGAGGTGAGCTTTAAGAAAAATGCTTGTAAAATTCTTGATTCTTCGGGTAGTCTGGTTTGCGGGATCTCTCGTTATGGGAGGATCTTTCGTGCTGATTTTTCTGAGTCTTCTGGCGATCCTCTCAGGTGTTTAGTTGCTTCTGAGTCCCGCGACCTTTCTTTCTGGCATAGGAGACTTGGTCATATCGGATTTGACCATTTGACCCGAGTTAGCGGCCACGATCTCATTCGTGGTCTGCCGAAACTCAAAATGGTCAAGGATCTTGTTTGCGCTTCATGTCGGCACGGCAAGATGGTTGCCGCTTCTCACCCTCCGGTCACAGTTACTATGACCGATGCACCGGGACAGCTGCTCCACATGGATACAGTGGGACCAGCTCGAGTGCAGTCAGCAGGAGGGAAGTGGTATGTGCTTGTTGTGGTCGATGACTTCTCGAGGTATTCTTGGGTGTTTTTCTTAGCCTCGAAGGATGAGACGTTTTCACATTTCCGAGATCTTTTTAGTAGGCTTTCTGTTGAGCTTCCAGGTGTCTTACGAGCGATCCGCAGTGACAATGGCACGGAGTTCAAGAATTCCTACTTTGAGAGTTTCTGTGGTGAGACAGGTGTAGAGCACCAGTTCTCTTCTCCATACGTCCCTCAGCAGAATGGTGTTGTGGAGAGGAAGAACCGTACCTTGGTCGAGATGGCCAGGACGATGCTTGATGAGTACTCTACACCGCGGAAGTTTTGGGCTGAGGCTATAGCCACCGCGTGCCATGTCTCAAATCGAGTTTTTCTTCGGGCACACTTGCACTGCACTTTTTATGAGCTGAGATATGGGCGAAAGCCTAGCGTCTCTCATTTTCGTGTATTTGGTTGCAAGTGCTTTGTTTTGAAGTCCGGGAACCTAGATAAGTTCGAGTCACGTTCTTGTGATAGAATCTTTCCAGGTTACTCGCCTTCTTCGCGGGCTTATAGGGTCTGGAACTGCGAGTCTAGCAAAATGGTAGAGACCTGTGAGGTGACCTTCGACGAGGCCAGTCCGGGGACTAGGCCTGATATCTCAGGTTCTTTAGAGCAGTCCGAGACCATATTCGTGGATGATGAGGATGATGGAGACGACGGTTGTCTACCTGATCCTGTCCCTCATCCACCCCTTGAGGTGCCGTCTTCTACCGCACCTCCAGGTGATCAGCCCATGCCTTCTGCTTCCTCTGGAGCTAGTGGCTCTGTTCCTACCTCGTCAGCTCACGAGGTAGAGGCCACTTTTTCATCTCATCCTGGACCTCCCCGACATATCCAGAAAAGGCATCCTTCTGAGCAGATGATTGGAGACCTGTTCGAGCGTGTTACTCGCTCAAAATCTGGCTTATCTCAATTCTGTCTCCACTCTGCTTTCATTGCCTCCCTTGAGCCCAAGGATATTTCTCATGCTCTTTCCGATGAGTCCTGGGTCAATGCCATGCATGAGGAGTTAGAAAATTTCGAGAGGAACAAGGTCTGGTCGCTTGTCGAGCCCCCGCGAGGTCACAATATTATTGGGACTAAGTGGGTGTTCAAGAACAAGCAGAGCGAGGATGGCGTGGTTATTCGAAACAAGGCTAGACTGGTAGCTCAGGGGTTTTCCCAGGTTGAGGGTCTAGACTTCGAGGAGACCTTTGCCCCTGTAGCTCGACTTGAGGCCATTAGAATCCTGCTTGCCTTTGCAGCTTCTAAGGGTTTCAAGCTCTACCAGATGGACGTCAAGAGTGCTTTCCTTAATGGAGTCATTGAGGAAGAAGTTTACGTCAGACAGCCTCCAGGTTTCGAGAACCCCAAATACCCACACCATGTCTTCAAGCTTTCCAAAGCGTTGTATGGACTTAAGCAGGCCCCCAGAGTTTGGTATGAGAGGCTTAAGTCCTACTTGTTGAGTCATGGGTTTGAGATGGGTAAAGTAGACAAGACTTTGTTTATCCGTAGGCTTGGTAGTGACCTTCTGCTCATCCAAATCTATGTCAATGACATCATCTTTGGCGGCTCTTCCCATGCTCTGGTTTCTCAGTTCTCGGATGTCATGAGCACCGAGTTTGAGATGAGCATGATGGGTGAGTTGACTTTCTTCCTTGGCTTCCAAATCAAGCAGTCTCGGGAGGGTACTTTTCTACATCAGGGCAAGTACACTCGTGACCTCCTGAGACGCTTCGATATGAGTGATGGGAAGCCGGTGTCAACTCCGATGGCTTCTACGGCCTATCTTGACCCAGATGAGGATGGCGAGCCAGTTGATCAGAAAGAATACAGAAGTATGATCGGCTCCCTTCTTTACCTCACTGCCTCGAGACCAGACATACACTTCTCAGTGTGTCTGTGTGCTCGTTTTCAGGCTTCTCCTCGCGTATCTCACCGCCAGGCGGTGAAGCGCATCTTTCGGTACCTTCGAGCTACCATTGACTATGGTATCTGGTACTCTTCCTCATCCTGTCTTTCCTTGAGAGCCTTCTCGGATGCAGACTTTGCCGGCTGTAGGATAGATAGGAAGAGCACCTCTGGCACCTGCCAATTCATTGGCACTTCTCTCGTTTCCTGGTCTTCGAGGAAGCAGTCCGGTGTTGCACAGTCCACTGCAGAGGCCGAGTACGTTGCTGCTGCCAGTTGCTGTAGCCAGGTACTTTGGATGGTTTCGACCCTGCGGGACTTTGGGTTAGCCTTAGACAGTGTTCCACTCTTTTGTGATAACACGTCTGCTATCAACATTGCTAAAAACCCAGTGCAGCACTCTCGGACCAAGCACATTGATATCCGATACCACTTTCTTAGAGACCATGTAGAGAAGGGTGATATAGTGCTCCAATTTGTAGAGAGTGACCACCAGTTGGCTGACATCTTCACCAAGCCTTTGGACAGTTCGAGGTTTTCAGCTCTGCGGGGAGAGCTTGGGGTGGTTTGTCCTTACGGATTGTAGTGAGGGGGAGCTTGGGCTTTACTGCTTTATTATATTAATTATGCTTCTGTCTCATTTCTGTTGCATTGCATTTGCGGGTGCATTGGGTTAAGTCCTTCTAGCATAGGTTAGAGTGTTTCTTGTGTTGAGTTGGTTAGACTTCTTACTCTTATCTTGTGCTTCCAGGAGTAGCTATTTCTCATCTCACTAGGTTGAGCTCACTCACTTCTTGTAGGTTCTAGCGAGGGTTGGGCCACCCTCGGGTAGACAGGGTACGTGTTTGCTCTCTAGTGTGTGATTTACTGTCAGCTGATTGTCCTGGAGTCATATGGGGTAAATGAGAGTCAGTCTGAGCCATAGTTGTCTCTATATCTTATCTATACTTTAAGGACTGCCTGTTTTGGTTTTATTTGCCAGCTTCTCGATTTATTGCTTTAGTTCAGGGAGAGTTCATTTGGGAGCTTCTGGAGCTTAATTGTGACTTAACTCAACTTAAACTAAAAGTTGCATGTCATGTTGAGGGGGAGCTGGATTTTTCTGCATTTTAGCTTTTAGCATTGTAATATATAACTACATTGAGCCTTGATTATTATCCTGCTATGACATGTTTACAATGCTTTACATCTTGCCATGACTTGTGCTTAGCTTGCTAGATTTATCATGACTTCATATGTGTAGACTAGCGTTTGCCATGATAAGTTAAGTAAAAATTGATCAACTTAAATTAAACTTGTCATGCTAGCATTTGAGTTTAGTCTTTCTTGAGCTATCCTTTTATGATTCATGCCATGTCAAATAGGCTGAGTAGAGCGTTGAATCTATATTGAGCCTTAGTTTGAGCTGTTTTAGTCTCCTGATGATACATGAGTTAGTACAATGTGTTAAAAAGCAAAAAGATCTCTTTTGTGCGAAAAAACTGATCTCACCAATTCTTTCCTATGAGACGGCTTGCCATTGCACTTGGCATGAACTTAGGGGGAGTTTTGGATGACCTAGACTATCTTCTTAAGTTTATTACTTGGAGTAGTCGCATAAGGCTTGAGATCTAGCACATAAACAAAAAAATTGGGTTGAAAACAACCATATGCTTTCAAAAGACAATGTTTAATGTGCTCAATTTGCTTAATCTACAATCAGAACCAAGTACTTTAACCAATGTTTCAATCTTGAGCTTATAGCACTCTATTTGGACTCAATGTTAGCTTCTTTGTTCCGCTTAACTTATTGACATGGCCTGCATCATCCTTGGATGTCTCTAGCTAAACTTTACTCATTGATGACTTGACTTGCTCACAAAATACATTACATTTCAGATTGTCATCTATGTGCTCTAGCTGACTTATATATATGTTGTCATGATCTAGATAGCGTTTTATTGAGTTATGGCTTGGTGTATTACATTATGGTCATTATGGATAATTCTCATAGCTCTAAATGCTTAAAATAAACAAACTTCAGTCATTTTCATCCTTTGTCGTGTCATATTCTCTCGTTTACATCTTGATGTGTTTATTGCCAAAAGGGGGAGAATAGAGAAGAAAAAGTCATTTGGGAGCTTTTTAGAGCGTTGGAGAAAAATTTGCTCTTTCAGCTTGCTGCTCTAGTGCTTCCTTTGGTCGACATGGTCATTAGTTTCATTCCCGTCCTTGGACCATGTTGGACTTTACAAATCAAACTTTACTTCATGCTTTTTCGGAGTTTGTCAATATACTCATCAAGGGGGAGATTGAGAGACCATGCGGTCGTGACTCCATGTGAATGATGAGTATTTGACGTTGGTCTAAGTGAGTCGAGTTTGGTTTGCGTAGTTCGGAGTCGAGTCGTTGCATGGCGCAGTCGGGCTCGGTCGGACTTGGTCATTCCTGGTCGTATGGGTTTATGTTCATATTTCGATGATTCGACAGGTTTGGACTTCATTATGGTAAGTATTATGGTATTTACGCTTTCATGTATCGAGCGGTGCTATTTGATGTGTTCTTTGTCTGTGTGGCTGCAGGACATCGGGTGGAGTCGTGGCGAGACACGTGGACCGGACTAGGCGCTGAGGTCAGAACGGTCGGGATGTGTCGAAGACGACGTAGACTCGAGGTGGTTGCGAGGCGTGCGAGGCAAGGAGCGCGGAAGCTTCCCGGAAGGTGCAGGAGGGGCGAATCGGGAAATTCGCGAGGCTGCACAAGCGGGAGCGGGCGCCGTTGGATTTAGCAGGCGTAACGGGGCGGAGACCCGTTAGCCAAGGCTATAAATAGGATTGAGGGGCTGCATGCCCACTTGAGCACTTCAAGGGTTTTAGGGTTTCCTTTAGTCAAAAGAGTCTTTAGTGGTTGTTTTGGCTTTAGGCTTTAGTGGGTGAGAAGGCAGAGTGTTGTCTGTCCACCTTCGATGTGTTCCATGTGAGTTCATCCCCTTCCAAGCATGTATGGGTTGGATTCTTGGCTTGGAGAGGAGAGGGATTGATTGGAGAGTCTTGTAATCATCCTTGTGTATCAAGTCGGGGTATCGGGACTCCTCTGTATTCATTGTGATCCAAGGAATGAAATCTGAGTTTGTCTCCTGTTCGTAGCTCTGTTCATCGATGCCCCTTTTTGGAGATTTCTTGACTTTTTGTTTTTCGAGTTCTTGCTTGCTGTGGAGGTGCAAAATGGGTTGCTTAGTGATGGGAGAGTGATCTTAAACCATTTGGTCAGCTAGAATCCCAGAGATAAGTTTTTAATCTCAGTTTTGCATTTCTAAGTTTCTCTGTTCATCTTTTCCCTTTCTAGGTCTTTGTCCAGATTTTGATCCCTTCAAGGAGATGGCCTAATCTTTGGTCTGAGAACCCCTTGGGCTATTGCTAACATAACTGCAAAGTCTCATTGCCAAAGATTGAGAGATTGTGGAGTTTTCTGATCTTTAGTTCTTCATCTGAAGTCTTGCCCAGTTTCTAGGGTTTTGTTGTTTTTCTCTTTTCTCCTCTCAAGTTGGCATGATATTTGAGGTTTGGGCTCCTGAGTTGATTGCTAATATATCCTCAAAGTATCATGTGCAAAGGTTCAAGGGTTTAGGAGAAATTGTGATTTTTGTCAAGTCTCTGTAATTTTCAGGTTGTGGTCTTAAATCTGAAATTCCTGTGATTTGGTAGCTTTCTTGGTGTAGTTAAGGCTTCTATTATATTTAAAATAGTTCTCAGGTGTTGGGAGCCAAAAAGAATGGAAGCTTTTTCTTCACCTCATTGATTTTTGGCAAGTTCTTGATCCCTCTGTTGCTTGTCTGAATTTAAGCTGCTGCTACAGTGCCTGTTTGAAGCTTTCAAGCTGCTGTTCAGCATATTTAATTTGCATCTTTTTGCTGCTGTTTTCAGCTCCTTCCAGTTGCAGTTTTCAGCTCTAATTGCTGCTGTTTTCAACTTCTATTCTCTGCTGTTTTTAGCTCTTGTGCTCTGCAGGTTTCAGCAGTAAATTTCAGCAATTGAAGTGCAGTTTTCAGCAGTCAATTTCAGCTTTTTGAAGTGCAGTTCTTAGCCAATTTGCAGCTCTCTTTTGCTGTGCAGCTTGGCTCATTTTCAGCAGCAAAATAGTCACTATTTAGAGCATTTGTAGTGGCTGTTTTCAGCAGCAAAGGGAGTCCTTTTTGGGCTATTTTCAGCTGCGGTCTTGAACAGCGAAGAGTTCATTTTCAGTCTTCTCTTTGATATTTTCTGGGAGTCTCTTTTGTCCAATTAGCAAACTTCTTCTGGCTTCATAGCTTTTTAGCTATTGGAGAGAAGTTGCAAGTAGATACTTGTGCGGGGATGAATTTTTAGAAGACCGACATTCACCCCCCCCCTCTGTCGCCATTTCGGTCCTACATTTTTAAGCTACTTTGATTTCAGTCTCGTTCTTATTCGCGGTAATTATAGAAAAAGCACTTCCTTGTAAATTATTTTCATTTGTATTTGTTCTCGATCGTACAAATTGCAGAGTACTGCCTGGCCTAAACTTGTTGCGACGAGCAACTAGCAGAATAGGAATTTCTCTTTAATTTAGATTATTATAAGAATGGACACACGCACACACAAGTACGACACAAATATACACACGTAATAACTCCCCTCAAAAAAAAATATGCACACACAACCCTGCCTAGAATTGTAGAGGCAAAGGATAAATCAACCACCTCACGAGGCATGCACTTTTACACTAAAATATATTCTTATAGGCAATAAAGATTTAAACTGTGATAGATGGAATGGTACTCCCACGACAACAACTAGTTTTGTGTTTCCATTTGTATCCTACGGAGGTACCAATGATACACCAGGTTAGTGTTGTGCAGATTAAAGCCTCCCAAGTCGTGTGCTGCATGCATGTGTTGCTTAGTTATATGCAGATCAATAAGATTATGCATGACAAAGTCATGTCTACTATTTTCTTTTTTTTCTTTTTTAGATAAAGGATATAAAATCCGGCCTCTATATCCACGAAGGATATACACAGCCAAAAGTTACACGAGCTCTTAGGCTCAAAGCCTCAAAACTGAGGTACATAAAACAACATAAAAGATAGCTTAAGGACTATGAAAAAACTAGAAAGGCTAAGCTTCAGCACTTTTTCTCCGTCCTTGCTTACAACCAAGCCCCTAACCTCATCCACCCGTGCCACCCAAACTTCGGTCTGCTTTGAGTGAAGATGGACCTCCGAGGCGACGTCTCCAAGAAGGCGACGAGAGTCGCCGACGCCGGCCGCCTCATCGAGGCAAGGCTTTCACCTGGAGATCAGTAAACATGAGAGCTACGTAGTGCCACGACACACCTCC
The DNA here is from genome assembly GCA_017311315.1 of Dendrocalamus latiflorus. NCBI lineage: Eukaryota > Viridiplantae > Streptophyta > Magnoliopsida > Poales > Poaceae > Dendrocalamus > Dendrocalamus latiflorus. The sequence goes on along the minus strand of CM029646.1, from coordinate 22,221,076 downwards.
AGGAAGGATAATGGCGCCCGAAGGCGTCATTGATGTCGAGACCAGTAAAAACACCGGCAAGGCTTTCGCCAGCACATCCACAGCACCCCACGCACTACCCACACGCAAAATAGACCGCCACCAACACTCCAGGGCCCTGCACGCCTCAAGGCCATGGCATAGCCACCCTTGAACTTCACGACGAGCCGCTTTCTGCAATGTCCGTCACTGTAGAAACCACTAAGCGACGACTAAGCGCCACCAGGAATCTGAACGGCACGTGGATCACCACCGTCTTCTTGCTCCCGGCCGCAACCAACTGGAACTCGGAGTTGATGAAGAGGACCTTGAGGTCGTTCTTGAGCTCCTGGTTGCCACTCTCCAAGTCGAAGAACTCCTGCGCGACAGAGTTCACAAACTCCGAGGGCCCGGGGCCCTAGTCCTCCTGCACCTTCCTCCTCACCGCGAACAGGAGCGGAGGCGGCACCGGCGAAGCGGCTACGCGCGCTCTCCCGCCTCTCACTGCCGGCGGAGAAAGAAGCCTGAGGGAGAAGCCGGCGCGGGCGGGCGCGGCACGGCGGGCGGAGCCGCCGCAACACCGATTTCTCCGCCGGGAAGCGCACGAGAGCCGCCGCCTCCGGGCCCAACGCCCTGCCGCCCGCTTGGAGCTGGCCGCCGTCCCAAAACCCCGCGCTCGAGGGCGACCTCACGAAGCCGGTCGCCGCTTCCGCTCGATCCCGCCGCCTCGAAACCACCGGCCCGCCGCCTGCCTTCGGCCCGAAACTGCCGGAACCGCACCGGCTGCCCACGCTCGCACCCGCGCTGGCGCCACCGACCGCCGCCCCGAAGCCGCTGTGCACGGTCGAAACCGAGCTCGGCGGCCGCCCGCCCCTACCACATGCTCTCTTGAGCTCCTCGCGCCGCCAGGGAGTCGGCGGCTAGGGATTAAAAGACATATCTAACAATTACAAAAGGAAACCACGGGTGGGACCCCCTCCCCCCTCGACGCCGGCGAGGCCGCCGGAGGAGGGGGAGGGGGCCAGATCTGGAGAACGAGAGGAGGAGGTGAAAGGTCGTGGGGAGGTGAGAGGTCTGATTCAAGATAGGTAAGATAGGTATTTGAAGATTGGACGGTCATTTTTTTCTGTCCAGTCAAGACTGATATAGATTATACAGAGCATAAAGCACAAAAGAAGTATACTGCAAAACAAAAGTAAAATTATCAGAAAAATTATGATCGACGAAGATAAAAAAAACACACGGAAATATCCAAAACCCTTCTGAGGTTCTTGTTGATAAATAATAAAGCTAGCTTGGTGATGAGGACACAGAATGGCACAAATTTAGCCGACCTGCTTTGATTTCAGGATCATCTTTACCTCTTCTTTACAGTCATGCGACGAACAAGAAAAGATGAAGAGAATCGTTATCTCAAAACTCCTATACGTACGTACATATGTATCTCTGTATTCACATGTGTATGGCTAGTACGTATATGCTATTTCTTACACTTATTCCAAAAATATTTTGTATGCACGAGCGAGGACTACCGATCCCGGCTGCTAGAAATCACTGCCTTCTGGTATGCTCTCCAAGGCAGGCTGCCATCCTCTGCAACACTCCTGCTTACTCTCACGATCGCTTGCTTCTTTGCGCATGAGCTGCACCATGACGTCCAAGGAGATGTCCTCCTTGTTGAGCATCTTCTTGAGCTCCTGCTTACTGATGACCAGCTTCACCCTGATGACACCCGGATCGGCGACAGCCGGCGCCTTAACCGGGAACAGGTGGTAGAGCCTCCCGACGGCCATGTCGGCCGCCGGGTCGAGGTGCTGCTGCGCCGGGAGCGCGTCGGAGATGGAGTGGCCCGGCGGGAACTCAGCGAGGGCCTCATGGACCTTCAGGGGGGACGGCAGCTTGAGGATCTCGCCGTCCATTCTCATGATCTTGATCTCCTTCCTGTCCTGAACCACTAGGCAGTTCCCCATGATGATGAGTTGCAAGGAGATTTGTGATGAATTATGAAGCACAATCGAAAGATGATCACAATTCACAAGTGCGTGTGTAGTATGTCTGTCTGTGTAGTATGTCTGTCTGTCCAAGTGGGGGGTTGGAGAACTCAGTGGTGTGCTCTATTTAAAGGACACGTTTTCAGAGAATGGCCATGTATTTAATTGCATATATCAAGAATGCCATTGGCCTACCTCAGTGAAGTTGCCTTCTAGATACAAAAGCAAGATGTAGCCATTGAGAATAATGGAGCCGACCTGCCCTTTTGTTCCTTGCTGTCGTTGAACATCGTTGACGTGTGTTTTGGGTCAGGTCTCAAACATAGTGTGGCGCATGCCCAATCTAGCTAATAGGCTAATACTCCTAATTAAATAGTTTTTTTAGAGGACTCCTAATTAAACAGTAAACCTGAGCAAAACTGGCCTGACCAAGTGCTGCAGCCCGAGAAAATGGCGGCCTAGCCTAACATCATTTTAATATGTTCCTAGGCTAAACCTGGGCAGCAAAATTCAAGCCAAAATGAATTGGTAGGGTTTTTCTTTTGGCTTGGCACATGTTTTGCCTAGATTTAGTAAATAGGGACAAAATACTGGTGATAACTAGATCAATCGAAAATCTGAGATGGCTATGGAGTGGTTTTTCCCCCCTAAATCAGTTTTGTAGTGCATGACACTATCCCCAAGTACCTTATATAATTGCTAAGTTATCTCCTTTTTGAAAAACAAAGTGTATTACATGCATTAATTTATCAATTTTCGTAATAAAACTAAAAAACGCAATATATATAGGTCATCAATTAATCCATAGAATTAACATAGTAAATTCACAAAATTGATACAGTAACATCAACAGTATATTACATAAAACAATCAATATTCTCACATAAAAAATCTTTACTGCCAGTCATGCTGGCAAATGCAAATGGCAAAACTATAACTATGTGCTAAGTGGAGGGGCTTGGTAGGAGGGAAAGTCGGCAGCGACATACTATGGTAAGGATGAGATCAGAAACCATTAGGATGCATGTGGGGCCCAACATTTGGGGCAGGCCTAATCCATGTTGTGCTTGCACCCTTTTGGAAAGTAGTGGACGTAAGAATCATTTGCATGTTGGCAAATTTGCAATTGAAAATGGAATAAATCCAAAATGCTTGTGTTGGTGTGATATGGCGACAGGCCGGAAACGATCCCCCTCGATTACTCACTAACAACAATCCATGCAAACATGTACTGCACCATGTTGTGTGTTTTGCTTTTAGTTCCCTGTAAATCCGGGCATGTATCAGTGTTGTGTTATGTGTGTTGTTTTACATGGTCTTGAGTGACTTTTAGAAAATCAATACACGATATTCTCGGTTATATGAACTTATGAACCGTGCTTGAGCCTGTCAGACATCAATCATCGATGATGTCTTTTATTTTAAATGTTTGGCATCGTGTCATCAACATAAGTTATTCGAGAAGTTTTTTTTTTGTTTTTTTGCACTACAAAAGAAATTCGACTTAAGATGAATATTATTGTATTTTGTGATTCGAATTTGGTCGGGTCTAGCCACTTCAAGAATTTGATTAGGTTTCGCTCAAAAATATATTTTAATCAATAGATTGATCGAAATTTATTATTAGAATCATCTTCGTGTTCGTGATGGACTCCGCACTGACTTACACCACTCTAGTGTTCATAGATGTTTGCGCTAAATGGAGTCAGACATGGCTACTTGAGATGCTTCCGAATATAACTCTTCACCATCATATTCTAAGACTCTGTTTTGTCTTCGAGTGGGATGTTGTTCTTGTCTCCGAGTAGATTTGTTCCAGTTTTTGAGTAGGTCTCTATTTTCATTGCCAACTAAGACTCATTTACTTCTTCGTCTGTGACTCTTATTTTCAAGGCTATTTATACCCTTGTAAGCCTCCCGATAGATACCATGCATATCACAAGTTATCTACATATATGATAAGGCAAGAGTGTTTTGTAACTTTTCTTTCATATAGTGATTTCGCTAATTGTGCTTTTGTGGTTTTTTTCATAAAGGTTTTTTACATTAAATCTTTGTCTCATGCTTCTGATTATTCTTCATTGTTTCATATCCTGCCATCTATTTTCATAACAATTTTATTTTTTTAAGTTATCACTTGATATACAGTATACCATATTCATTAAACTCAAGTTTTCTTCATTTTCTTTCTTGATCACTACTGCCTTTACGGTTGTCTTTTTTTATTCGAGGAAGACATATATATATGAGTTCGGATTAGTCGCTTGACGGTACCACGTCGGTCTGTCGACTATACTGCGTTGCACCATATCGTAGGATTTGTCGATACTCCGTTTTTCACAGCACTGGATGGTACTCCTACGTACATTAGGATGTCGAGAATATTGTATGAGCGTTTTCTTTCTTCGTTGGCACGACGTAAGCAAAAGCTAGCTAGGTTGAAGCTTAAGAAAACAAAAGCGCGTGTCAGGGTCGATCTCGATCAAAGGAAGTATCCTTTCGCACATTCTAAGCCCCACTAAGATCGATCGACTCTCCTTTTTGTCATCTTTCCCTCACTTTTCTTTGTTTGTGCATTTTATCTTTGTAGTGCGCACTATGGAAATCCCTTTTTGCCGCAACATGGGAACACTTCCTTATCATCACGGACAATAAAGTGATATGCACTAACTTGGTCAGTCAAAATTACCTACAAGATGGCTAATTCAAACCCTTTTAAGAGTGGGGTTTTAGTTACATTCCATCCTCTTAATTATGCACGTATTGTATACCAATCCTCTTCTTCTCAGTGCTAACATAAGAACTCCATCAGGAGCCACCGATCAATACGAGAATTGACAGTGAAATAGCTCTGCCATTTTCAGCTTACCAACGAGTGCTAGCTCCCCAAAATGGAATGAACAACATATAATATCTTGTCACGTTGATTGAATGGCTCTTAGTAGATTCACTACTACAGAAAAGGTCATCACAGACGGTTCAAAAACGTCATCACAGACGGTTTTATGAACCGTCTGAATTTATGGGTCAGTAATAATACGAGGTCATCACAGACGGTTTTTGAACCGTCTGTGGTGCAAATATCACAGACGATTTTTAACTAAAAACCGTCTATGATAGTTATAATCACAGACGGTTTTTAGTTAAAAACCGTCTGTGATATATAGTTATCACAGACGGTTCTTAATTAAAAATCGTCTGTGATATTCCCTTCTACTCCTAAACATATTTCTGTTTATTGACTAGCCTCAGGAAATGCTAGCCATGCCCTCTGAAACAAGCAGATCAATATGTGCATGTATACATCCAATTCACATCTCAATTCATTTCACAAACATAAAACATCCATTTTTATTAAGATTAGAGCCTACCATTACAATATACCAAAACAACGAGCAGGTTACGCAACAAGAACAGAGAAAAAGCAAAGATCCTCTATGCCTTCTCGCCCCTGATGCAACGCATGAGCTGGATGTCTTTGACGCCCACCATCGTCGGCGTTAATGAAGCGTCTGCACGGTTGGCATGAGCTAGTTGCTTATGCGGTGTCTTGCCTCCCGTAGACTTGTGCGTCGTCTGCAAGGAGGAGGACAGCAAGGAGGAGGAGAACAGCAAGGAGGAGTACAGCAAGGAGGAGGACAGCAAGAAGGAGGAGAACAACAAGGAGGAGGATAGCAAGGAAGAGGAGAACAGCAAGGAGGAGGATAGCAAGGAAGAGGAGACCAGCAAGGAGGCTGGGTTTTGGTTATATTTATAGGGGAGGGAGAGGGAGGGAGAGGCAGGAGTTCGAAATTTTTGGCGCGGGAACGGAGAGGCGGAGCTACGATCCGTGGGGTGAGGATTGGTAGATTTCTATTGGCTATGAATGGATTGAGGAGGATCGACGGGCCCAGTGGTCAGATTATCACAGACGGTTCTATATATAGAACCGTCTGTGAATTAGAGCATAAAATTTTATATACCGATGCAATATAAACAACTAGTCTGAAAAGATAAAATAGTAAAGTTTTATATAGCTTATATATACTCATTTGAAAGGTTTCGATGCGATCTACAACTTTTCAGTTGAAGAAAAATCCAAATTCCAAAAGGAAGACCAAGAAAAAGGGCAAAAACAGAAACCAAAAACTTGCGATGCAGATTTAGGTGCAAAGATGGCTGATTTTGGGGTCTTGGAGGGCGACCGGCACAAGTTGGTCGTTTTTTGGATCGGGCTCGTTGTTAGATTTCCAACGAGTACAAGAACGTTGAAAACGGACACCGTATGCAAAAGTTATGTCCGTTTTATTGAAGGTGTCTCAAAACTGCATCATACTCGGACTTAAGCGGGAAAATATAAAATTTTGAGGGATTGCAAGGCGGGAAACGTATCACAGACGATTTTTATTATAAAACCGTCTGTGATAATCCAAAATCACAGACGGTTCAGCGGTAAGAACCGTCTGTGATACTCCTTTTTTCCCGCCACAAATACCACAGACGGCCTCCAAATTAAAAACCGTCTGTAATAGTGTACATCACAGACGGTTTCACAAAACTGTCTGTAATTTGACGTCTAGTATTAAGCTTTCTGTAGTAGTGATTGTTTCACAAGTTGGTAACTAGATCAACTTAGTGCTGATCGAGAAGGGATCTAGTTGGCATATCTGATATCATATGCACAACAGTATTAATTCTTGGATGGCTCTCTTTGTGCTGGTCCAGTTTAGCTAGCCACGCGCGTCTATGCACTGATCGAGTTAACGATATATAAGTACATTCTCGTTGGCACAAATAAGGCTATGCTGTTAAATCCATTCTTTATTACTTGTTTTTTTGCCTTTAAGATGCAATTTTAATCATTATTTTTATAACTTTAAAGACTCCATCCAATCACAAAAGAAAGTCGCCCTAGAATGCAAAGATAGCGAGTAAATTTATCACAAAAAATAATTCCATTACATTACACTTTTATAACTTCTTTGAAAATATAATAATAAAATTTAGTGATCAAAGTGATATTTTGCTGACTTTGAAAAGTTGAAAACGATTTCCTTTTATGACTGAAGGGATTTCATGACTGAATAGAGTATATTAACAAAAATATAATATTATAAAAATATTTTTAATAATAAATTTAATGATATAATTTTTGTATATTTAATTTAGATAGCAGAGCAAACTAACAACCATAAAGCTAGCTCGCAGACGGCAGTGGCCGGTGGCTGGCTGCCTATTCTGAACACTTTTAACCGTGCAGGGTAGCCCTGATCGTGGTTCCTTCCAGGGGGAAGACTGTAAAAGTCTTATCAGTCTGTGTACTCCACTAGTGGGCCACGGCACACACACGGCCCGGTGGGGCGGCACCGCCGCAAGGACTACAGCATGCACGTCGCGGTCGAGACGTACGCGTCCGCTCGATACCCATGCGCTCGCGCGTTGAAACGCAAATTAGTGCGTGTTTTAGGTGCCGCTTATTTGAATAGAAAAAAAGTAAATTATATCTAAAATTTTGCTGTAACCGGTTAAAATTGTACTGTGTTTGATAGTAATTTATTTGGTGTAATTAAATTTAAAATTTTAAAAATAGAAAAAATAAATTAGCCTATCACAGACAATGTAAACAAATATGAAAAAAAGAACCGGCAAAACCTTAAAAGAGCCAAAAAAAGATAAAATTTAGGAATAGTGAAAATAAGCTAAAAACCAGAAGGTGAAGTCGAAATGAGCGGAGCATTAATCTGCTAGACCCAATAGTTCTTGATTTGAATAAAATAGTAATGACCGAAAGGAGTTATAGGCATAAAATTTTTAAAAAATTTGAATAAAACCGAGATGTTTAAATTTGTTTTCAGCTTATTTGAGCAGAAGCCGGAAGTCGAGTATAGGGCCTGTTCTTTTTAGCTGCGGCTTATGGCTTATGGCTGAAATTTTTGAATTTTGGCTGTTTACGGTACAGATTACAGAGAGATCGATACTCACTTGCGCTTTTGGTTGGTACAGATGTTGGGCTTTTAACGTGTACTACGTTTAACTTGTAGACCCCGTCTTAAAAAAATACTCCGTTTAAAAATTAGGTACTGTAGCGGCTGCTAAAAGTCGGGTGGCTTGTGCCCTGCCGAACACCCCCATAATTTGAACACCCCTTAGAGCATCTCCAACAATCCCCCTAAATCAAATTATTGGGAAATTGTGTAAAAAATCTTCTCCAACAACTCCCCTAAACACCCCCTATTTTTATTCCCCCCCCCCCAAAACTCTCCCAAAACCTAGGTAGAAACCGGGAGAGTACTGGGGTCCCGTATCCTGCTCCCTCCGTCCGCGTGCTCTAAAAAAAATTCGCGCCCCTTTTTCCCAGCCACAGCTCGCCGCCCCAATCCTTTTTCTCCCCTCTGCAGATCGACCTCTTCTCCTTCTCCACCGGCGCCAGCACTCACCACCTCCGGCCGCCGCGACTTCTCTCCTCTCCTCTTCTCCCTTGGTCCCCCCCTTCATCCTCTGCCCTTGCGCCGCCAGTCCCCTTCTCTGCCTTCTCACCCGCACCGCCGGCCAACGCCGCCGCTCCCTTCACTCCGGCGTGCGGGCGTCGCCGGCGCCGGCCCGTGGATCACCGTCGGAGCATCCCCTGTCCCGGAGCTCCTCAGCTTGCTCCATCGAAGCCCCTCGGCCGCGCCGCCAGATCCCCTCCGTAGCGTCGCCCCCCTCCACCTCCTCCTGCCGGCGCCGCCCTCCGCCTCCTCCGGCCGACTTGGCCTCCCTTCGTCGTCACCTCCGACCGACCCCGCCCGCTCTCGCCGCCTCCCTCCGCCGAGGTAAGCCTCGATCTCCTCTCCTCAGTTCAGATACTTGATGCATGTGGAAGTATAGGAAATTGGAGATGCTCTTACATCCAACATGAAATCCAGACTAGACTATTTCCCTTTGTGTCGTATCATGCTCTGTAATAAATAAAGATGTACTAGTCTTGTTAACATTTTGGTGAGCCTAAGAGGTTCTACGTTCTGAATTATCACTGCGTTATAAACAACCATCGATCCTGTTGATGGTCATGTGTTAGCAAAATTAGCATCTGGCTGAATCCGTTTCCCGGTTTCACAACTTCTCAATGTACTGTATGATTACTCAACTAATTCGATCTTCATGGCTGCTGTAAGTGAATATTCAGATTTCCACTTTGTCAATGTCGATACTCAATTCAATAGTGTGTTGTGTGATTGTGTTATTTTTCTCTATATCTGGTGAAGACAAGATTTTACTATTGCATTTGCAATATTGTGGTTGCACCTTGTTATAATTCATGATACAGGCTCTAGTAGACTTTGTCGCCTGGGAACTGGAACCCGAATAATTACCTTTTGAGATCCACTTGAGTTTCCACCTTAATTTACCGTAGTATAACGCATGTTTCTTGAGTCAGTTACTTGTAATGGTACCAGTAATTGTGTCATAGCTTCCCCATTTCGATCCATATTGTTACCAAATTTTATCAGGGCTGTGTTCTAAAGCGCCGTAGCAAGTACTAAAAGTATGTCTCATTGTTCCATGATATCTTTCCTTTAGTCTTTACCTCTGGATCAATAAGCCTTCAGATAACAGATAAAGTCAGTTTATAGTACCGTAGGATCAATGGATCATCACTCAACAGTGGCAACTTTCTGCTATCTGGTTCCTAACATCTGCTGGTTTACAGCTTACATTTCCTTTATTTTTTCAGTGAAATGGGTTAATTAGTTATCCTGAAATTAGATTAGTTAATTAGTGTTTTCTTTTCTTGAAATGCTAACTGTTCTGTATTATTTTAATAGACATTTTCTGCAATGGAGGGACAGGGCTATTTCATGGGTTTGATGAACCAGAGTCCAGGAAATGCCGGAATGGGATAGGTTGTTAATATTGGGCTAGATTCAAATTACTATTAGGATATATTTAGGGGAGCTGTTGGAGGAGGGGACTAAAATAGGTTAACAAATTTTTTAGGTTGCCCCTAAAAGGTATCTTTTGGGGTGGATTTTTAGGGGGATTATTGGAGATGCTCTTAAACCGCAGCCGTGCATGTGTACGTTGGTCTTCTAGTAGCCAATTAATGAGCTATAGGCAGTAGAGTTCATTTGTGCATGTGTCCACGGAAAGCAAGCTATCTAGGTCTCGATCGATCGATCGACGTATATTTGGGGCAGGGAAAGGGATGGGTTGGATGGGTGCCGCAGATGGAATCTCAAAAGTTGGAATTTAATTAAATATGTCGTCGTCTGGTGTAAATATTCTTAGCACGCGTGCGCGCGTGATTTCTCGTGTTTTTCTCCTTCGGAGATCGACTGTTTACCCACAAAATATGGCTCCTTCTATTTGGATTTCGTTGCCTCCTTCAAATCCGCACGTTCTTGCATTGTTATTCGAGTGGAAGGGGTAGCACGAGAGGAGAGAGGCTGCACTTGGTGGCGGAACTTTATATCCATGCATTTCAGGGTGATTGGGTGGTGATCGACCAGGTCGATCCGTTCACGGTTCATCAATTGTAATTAGTCCGGCGATCATTGATGCCATCGTAAAACGCGATTTCCTTCCATGCTTGGAAGTTACCAGGTCTGTCCGTTCGTCGATTGTAATCCGGTGATTGGTCGAGCTAAAGATATCTAGCAGGGTGCGGTGTCGTACTCGTACCTGCCTAATAATTAAGCAGATTGCATCTATATGTACTAGATCATCTAAAAAGATAGAAGGTCCAATGTGCCCCTGAATGATGTTTGGTGTATGTTTTGATGTGTGCGGAGCATATGTAACTGAATATTTTTTGTTGCCAATTGAAATATGATGTAAAATATTATAATCGTAATTAATTTATTCGAGAAAACAAAAAAACAAATATTTTGATCAAATAATTCCATCCTTTTGTCCCATAAATTGCAACATGCATGATAGATAATTAACAAAGTCCATCATTCGAATACAAATAATTATCAACAATCTTACTTTGATAGGCTCCCAATTATCAACAAATGTTTCTCTGCCGAGACTGTTGAGGAAATCCTGAAAGCATTTGTAAGGCTTCAACACTTAGATGTGAAATCTTCAGCTTATAGCTTCTCTCAAATTAATATAATTTGTCAGTTTTCTCGATCTGTTGTTCAGTACTTATGTGTCAGCTATTGCTCATTCTTCATTCTAATACATGTCAAAGGATCTCTTGGAACCCGAGTTACCATTTTGCTGTGACAAAAGTTTCTCATCTCTTCACACACTAAAAACTTCTAGACAATAAGAAGATATTCAGAATATTCATCTAGCACCCAAAATTATATTTCTCTCATCCAATTAGCTCTAGGAGAATGGTATTATTTTCTTATCATGCTGGTTCTCGTACATAAAAGGAAGCCATAGACAATGCACTTACTAATCTACATGCCTCTAAGATCAAATTATCCATAGACCACGGTCGTTTAATCGGACAAACAAAATCTCCCTCACAGCAGCTTGTTCACTCTTTGGAAACTCCACACCCATCTTCTTCAGTTTCTTTGCTTGAGTTAGTAGCAAAATGATGAGTTTCTTCTGATACTGTTGAGGCCTGAATCCGAGAAACTTGAACTGCACCAAGCTCTCAGTTAGGCATGATAACTTTGTCAGCCTCTCCTTGTGATCAGCAAAACTTTGCGGTACATTCTCCTTGATTGTTTCAGCAGCCTAGCATGGAAAGAAGGTGCATTAGTGATAAACCTCTTGATGAAAGTTGTGATGGTAAGATGCTGATGTAAATGACAAAGGTGATCTTGGATACCGAAATAGTCAACTGTTGTAGGCTAGGGCAACACTCGAGAAGTTTCATCAGGAAAACAAGTTCTGATTCACTTGAGAAATCCAAGCTCACTGACAATATCCTCAAGTCTCGAAAAGTAATCGCTAACTTCGGAATCTCTTCATATTCAGCTGATAACAACTACGAAAAAAAGAGACAAAATTGTGCATAACAGATAAAATGAGACAGCAATTTTGCAGGTGAGATAAAAAATAAAGTTATGCATGTTCATGTAAGACCCACATTGAAATAGAAGTGTTAAGTATTGTGTGGTCTAATTAGAGATGGCAATGGGTACCCGATACCTGAATACCCGACGGGTTTTACCCGATAAAGAGACGGGTATGGAAAATTTTATGTACCCATGGGTACGTTATTGGGCGAAATCCTCTACCCGCCGGGTAGGCGGGTGCGGGTGTGGGTATATACTACCCATACCCGCCTACCCGCGGGTAATGAATACCCGCATTAGACAACTAGACATCCCACTCAAATGTTAATTTTATTATCTACTTGTTGTTGATTGTTTATTTGTTTGTCATATGTTGATATGGTCATGTCAAGTATGTTTATGTGATGTACTAATTTTGATCATTAAACGCTTTTGTGCTTGGTATGTATGATTAATGAATGTCTAAATTAATGATATTCTTATGTGTTGAACCGGGTATGCTTGCGGGTACGGGTTACCCGTCGGGTAGTAATACCCGCGCGGGTACGGGTATGGGTAAATTTTCCTACCCGCGTGCGGATACGGGTAACCCGACGGGTAAATTTATACCTAGCGGGTACGGGTATAGAATGGCAATACCCGATGGGTATTTACCCGTTGCCATCTCTAGGTCTAATACTTCAGCCATTTGTTATGTTGTGACTCAAAACAGCTCCTTGTTTTCCTATAATCTACATTGTGTTACATAAGCTTAATACTTAAGTTCTCTTCTCATATTGATATGAATCAGTGACACATTTTATCAGCATCATACATTTTGACAGCACATAAGAATCAATGAATCATAACAATTATCATACAAGTGATTCCATTGCAGCTATAAAATTATCAGATATGACTATCCTACTCTAAGGCTTAAGGTCAAAATGTTACCTGCATACCTTTTTTTTTGCAATGCTTCAGTGTTTCTTAATTTTGCAGATTAAACTACACAGTCGATGGCTTGTGCACAGACAAGGACACATTTGTAAGTTGTAACACACTACCAAGGAACATGTGCCTTGATGACTCCTTCATTCATCGCATTCACCGCAGATGGCACCTAAAGACTAAGAATAAACTTCCATCCATTACCGGTACGGTATCATGAACAGCATCCTACTTCAGAGCTAGACAAACATTGTGGAAAACACATCGCAGCAACTCATAAATAATAATAAACCATACGATGCAAGGGAGCTCACCATCGTGGCCAAGCCTCTGAGCGTGAGGCAGGCCAGCCCCGTGCCGGCATCCAAGAACGGACCAGCGCGGCACGGCGCAGGTGCCGGGGAGAGGGCGAGGCGGCGGAGGAGTAGCCGTGGGGAGGTGCGCAGAGGGATCTGGAAGGCGGGCTCGCAGAGGGAGACGGAGTCGACGTGATCGAATAGGGTCGGTAGGTGGCGGAAGCTGCGGGCAAGGACGGAGAGCGAGACGGCGAGGCGGGTCGGGAGGCGGGAGGCGATGGCGAGCAGGACGTCGTCGGGGAGGTTGGAGAAGCAATCGGGGCCCTCGTAGGCGGCCGTGCAGGCCGCGCTGCGGCGGCGCTTACGGGGGCGGTTCGCGGTGGCGGCGCGGCCCATCGGTGCGTGTCGAATCGGTGGGGAGGAAGGGTGGAACTAGGGATGGATGTGGGTTCTTCAACGCGATGTGGGTTCGTCGGGCTCAAGTGGGTTTCTTGCAACCGTCGGGATCGGAGCGGACGAGCGGTAGACGGGTCGGGGGCAGAGGAGAGGAGCGGCGCGGGTGGGGTGGGGAGGAGAGGAGTCTCGCGGGTGGGTGTGGAGAAGGAAAAGAAATTGAATCGGTACGACTAGAGGAATTGTGTAATGGCAGTGGTGGGTAATTTTCCTCCAACTCCATGAGGAGATACAAAACTTTAATTTCTGAAGTACCCTTTGAGGAGCTCTAGAAAAAACGTGGAGTAGACCTTCAACTCCACCTTTTTCTTGGAGCAGAGTTCTTGGAGTTGGACCCGTTTGGTTAGATAAGTTTGGAGCAGAGTTGAAAAAGCTGGAGCGGAGCAGTCCCAAACAGGCCCTTAGGACTAAAATTTAGATGGTGCTTATAGGACAAAGCTAATATGAGAGAGAGGTGTTTGATAAAGGTAGCACGTCAGTATTGGGTGAGGATACCCAAAGTCTGGCCAGCGACATTCCTCCTATGAGGCTATGATTACCGGCCAACAAAAAGAGGGAGAGAGGCCAGCCAGCCCTCATAACCCAAACAAAAAAAAATCATATAAGATAAGGATAAGTTCTTTTAGACTATAATTTATGACTAAAATTTTTAAATTCTGACTGTTTATGAGAGGCAGTACGCAGAGAAAAATAGTCGTATACTATTTTAGTCAGTACAGCTGAACTCAGTACACATTTTACTATAATTTTTCTATTGACCTCGCCTTAAAAAAACACATCATTTAAAAACTAGTTACTGTAGCACAAATTATAAGCCACAAACCATAAGTAGAAAAGAACTCAGCCTAATACTAGCTCTATTAGCCCATTAAGTTAGACCCCCTCTAAATCATGACACGTGGCAACACAAATCTTCAAGCATCCATCCCACTAATTATCTCATAAACAATTCCATTATCCCACCCACTTATTCCTGATTCCAACGTTTTCGTGTTTCCAATTATAGTTTATCATATTTTTTTCTCGTTTCTATCGGTAATCTTTACTATTATAAAAAAATAAGAGTTGATGGTCATCATTCATTTTCTCTATAGAAAAATATCTATTAAAGTTAAAGATAATTACCATAATACCATCTAGAGGAAGTTGGTCAGTGATACGTTCGTCCCTCACCCTCCTACCTCTAAAAAAATTAGGCATCCATGTGAGGACCCTTCTCTTTTGTGAGATTTTTTAGCATCTTCTGCCATTTTCGTTTTTCCTTCAACGTAGATACAAAAATTTTGCCCTGACACGCACACAGTGCACTCCTCCCATCCCCACATCGCATGTACCTGTCGTGCTCCTGTTCGCACAATTCCCTCAATAAAAACAGTATTGATCGCCGCCCCAACCGTACTCAACCGTCGCCCGTTTCTTCCTATATCCCAAAATCGCGCCGCCCCCACCCTACCCCCTTCCCGTCCACCGCCTCTCCTCGCATCCGAGCTAGAGCGACGAAACTGCCGCCACTGCATGCAGAGAGGGCGAGGCGGAGTGGTGAGGTAATGCTGAGCTGAATCGATCAAGACCGTCCTGGTTTGCCTAGCCTGTCGCGTATCTCTCAGCGAGGCAACTCACGATGCCCTACCTATTGAGGTGTTAACCCTGATGCTAGGTCCTCCAAAGCGATCAACAGTGCCAACATTGTCGCCTCTCGCTGGTACTCTGTCTCCCGCTCCTCCCCGCCGCACGCCGGGGAGGCTGAGGTGGAGTGGTGGGGGCAGTGCTAAGCCGAATCGATTGAGACCCTCCCGATTCACCTAGTTCATCATGCATCTCTCTTGGCAAGGTGACTCACGATGCCCTACCCACCGAGGTGTCAACCCCTATGCTAGGTCCTCCAGCCGGTCAATAGTGCCGGCATTGTTGCCTCCCGCCGATGCTTTGCCTCTCGCCCCCCCCCCTCTCGCCCAATTTTTGGATGCCCTCTCTAGGTCTACCTCGAGCCCTTGTACGCTGCTGCCAACTTCGCCTCCCATCGATCTCCATCACCACGAACTCCATCTCCTGGCCTTCCCTCTCTCCACAGCTACCGCATCCGTCCCCTACCACTCCATTCCCGATGTCTTTCTCCTCCAACCTAAGGTAACTTCTTCTTCTCATATCTGGGCGAATGAAACCACGGATTTGCAATTGGTAGCATGAATATTCAATTTATGTCTTTGGTACCATGGATATTCAATGTTGAGGTGGACGCGCTCATGGTGCTCAATGCGATGTTAGTCCTGACGGGGCGCCCGATGGCGTCGTGGGCATGCAACGGGGAATGGTGTGGCTATGACGACTACTTCGAGGGCATGGCATGCGATGCTGTGGAAGGGTGGCAACCATCTCGTTACAGGGAGGGGGCACCTAGGCTTCATTGGGCTATACCTACACTACAACGAGTTGGGCGGGGCGATCCCCCACAAGCTCGGTGACCTCCGGGAGCTTGTGGAGCTCTACCCCAGCGTGAATAACCTACGCGGGAGCATCCCTGTAGAGCTCAGCCACCTCGATGGCCTACAAGGTGAGTGAGTTTTTTTGCTGGTCTTGGAGCAGATCTGAATTAGGGAAAGTATTTTTGGTGTTGTGTTTTGGCTGGTTAGTTCTTCGATATTTGCCATTTGTATAATTTGAATGGAGAAGCAGTTCAGGTTTTGATGTGTGCATTTATGTTCCTCAATTGTTGTTTTGAGTTCAAGTTCTTATTCTTGATGGCTACATTTGATCACATTATAAGACCTATACTGAACAAAATTGGGATTTTGCGTAGTGGATTTTGGCTTGTTCTTGCCTTTCTAGTGGCTCACGGTCCCAGCTTCCTGTTCTTCTTTGGTTCAAAGCTCTGAATTGATAGAAAGAAAACTTATTAGAGATTCTTGTGTGCTCAAATGTTCTACCATGTTGTCACTATTCCTATCATATTCGTTCTAAATTGCGCACTTATTTTGTCCAAGTAGTGTTGACGTTTGCCTGCCTACACCTATGAAATGTCAAAAAGTTTGAATTTTCTTGGTACATTTTGGCCTATGTGGATATGCTTGTACGACTATCTTGATGTGTGTATTCTACATTTGAAATCCGATCCTTAAACTGCGCTTTTTGGTTGTTTCATATTTCATTTCCTATACTAACACAAAAGAGGTTTGGATTATGCTCATCAAGGAATTGGGTCTCTGTGTTGGCATTGCTTCCTTAGTGGTGTTCTATACTTAAATTGTTCCTTTAGTTTTCCCCCTATCCTACTGCTCACAATTACCATTACTTCTCTGTTCACTTCAGGATTTAAATTAGCCTACCAAAAAGTTGATTACATCAACCTACCGAAAGTTAATTTGCAATGATAATTGTTTCCATGTAAATAGCAAATGTCCAAAAAAGGTTGTGATGTTTGTGTAGTCCTGAAGCTTGGTGACAACTAGCTCTTAGGGAGCATCCCAACTCAGTTGGGTCAGCTCAGGAAGCTCACTGTTCTTGCCCTTTAGTCCAACCAGCTCACTGGGGCGATACCAACATCTCTCGGGGATTTGCCGAAGTTGATGTGGCTGGAGTTAAGATCCAATCACCTCTTTGGCTTGATCACTTCCAAGTTTACCGGGATACTATAGCTTTCTACATTAGACCTCCGGAACAGTACACTTTCAGGAAGTGTTCCTTTTGGTAAATAGTCCTCAACATTGGTGTTCTTTTACTATATCATAGTTTTTATGCCATCTGAATTGTCTCCATTGATTGTTGTAGGTCCAAAGAAATTGCGTGAGGCATTTCGATATGATAACAATTCAGGGCTCTATGGAGTTTAGTCTGATTCTATGAAAGCCTATCTTAACGACGACAATGACAATGGTCAACTTGCTTTCTCAAAATTCAGGAATTTACACCCCTTCGTGCTTATTGGCTTCTCTCTATGCCATATATGTAGACTAACTCTTGAGGTGTAGGCTGGAAAAGAGGTCTAGATTAGTAATCAAGCTATGCAATACGATAAAACTAAAAGAAAATAGGAGAATTGTATCTTGGCTCATCTCTTTTGCGGGATTTTTCTGAACTGTCATGTAAGTATCTCCATTTCAAGTATTAGATACCTCTGTACTGCAAGATGTAGCTAAATCAATCTATCTTACCAAATGAAAACAACAGAAAATCTATCTTTCTCTGAATTGGAAAAAAGATACCAAGATAAGAAACTATAACCAATTGGAAGAGACTAGGGTCACCAAAACCTAAATAAGCACCAGACACCTAGTCTAAATCACCACCCTCTACTCCACAAAGGTCTCTAGGCTAAGAAAAACTCAAGCTAAGGAGTAAATCAACAACATTGGGTATCCCACTACTAGATACTAGTAACTGAAGAAGCTAGCTCAACCTAAATAGTATATAAGACCCCAAAAGACCTAAAGGAGAGGAGACACTCTTGAGAAAAGACACAACTCAAAGAGACCAATCTATCCAAGTCCATATCCTCAACTAAAACCCCAAATGTTTAATGATGAAAATGGGAATTGAGTATATGAAAAAGCTCAAGTAATTATACAGTAATCGATGAAGAGGAAGAAGGAGCACAGTGCAGTTTCAAAGATGATATACATCACCAGAAGTCCATGTGTAAATAACATCCAAGATATCAATGATCTTCTCATCACCTGAAAAGTTTACCTCAAGGGGACAAGAGCCATCGGTGCCTCAGTATTAGGATTAGTGATAAAAGACCTGGGAATCTAGTAATAGGACACACGACGTGTAGGAACATCAGTATATAAACCATTAGAGGGGTTAGTATGAAAAACATGAGAATGCACACAAATAGTACTTAGACCTCTCTTGGGCTCTCTCCTAGCTCTACTAGCAAAAGACCTATGCTCCCCCTATCTAGTAGACACTCGTGATCTAACCCTATCCTCATGGTATCCTATACCCCTATGCTGCCCAGCACTAATAAAAGAGTCATAGAAGCCATCTATACACCTAGTCTTGGACTTGACACTAGGAACTAAAATAGCTTTAGTCCTAGCTCTAGATGCACTTTAGACTAATAACACTCCTTTAATGCCCTTCAAGGCTCGCACATAGTCTTTTCGCTCATGCTTAACCTTCTGAGAGACCATGTAGAGGTGACCACATGTTTATGATGAGTAATTGACAAGTATGTTGCAAAGATTGAGTTTGGTTTGAGTGATTTGTGCCAGGTCGGTATTTGGCGCAGTCGGGTATGGTTAGACGGTCTTATTGCATATTTTCCTTCTCGATTGGTCGTTTAGGCAATATCTTGCTTGAGTATGGTTTACTGATGCTATTTATGTTTACTTGTGTCGAGCGGTGCTATGTGATGTGTTTCTTGTCTGTGATGGCTGCAGGACGT
Organism: Dendrocalamus latiflorus; assembly: GCA_017311315.1. Taxonomy (NCBI): domain Eukaryota; kingdom Viridiplantae; phylum Streptophyta; class Magnoliopsida; order Poales; family Poaceae; genus Dendrocalamus; species Dendrocalamus latiflorus. Next base: position 22,202,079 of record CM029646.1, on the reverse strand, counting down.
TGAGGCGGAATCGTGGTGAGGCACGGAGGACCGGACTAGGCGCATGTGGTGCCGAGGTCAGAACGGTCGAGGTGTGCCGAAGACGACGTGGACTCGTGGGGCTGCGAGGCTTGGAAGGCAAGAAATGAGGAAACTTCCTGGAAGGTGCACGAGGGGCGTTTTGGAGAATACGCAAAGCTGCACTAAAGGAAGCGGATTATGGATAAAGCACTAGAGTTGGTGGAGGCTTAGTGGGTAAAGAGAGGATCAAACCCATTAGTGGGAGGCTATAAAAGGAGGGTGTCTCCTGCATGGTCTTCATGTCTTTAGGGGGTTGGTTTTGCTTTGTATTGCTTTGAGGCTTTAGTGGTTGAGAGTTGTTGAGGAGAGGCAGAAGTCTATGTGCTTTGTCTCCTTCGATGCTTCTCTGAGTGTGGGTGCTCATGTGTTCTTGAGAAGAGACATGTAGCTTGTGCTCTCAATCCAATCATGTATGGGGTTGTAGGGATGGATTGAGTTGATACTCTATGTAATCTTTCATCTCTCTTCCTTAATATCAATCTGAGATGGCTTTGTTTGAGTTTGATTGAGTTCTTGCTTCTCTGGTTGGGTTTTCTCTTCGATGCTCTCTAGGCTTGATTTCTCAAATTTTTGTTTTTGTGTTGATTCTTGCTGAGGAGTAGCAAAATGGGTTGCTCTGTGATGGAATTGCATTTCTAGACCCTTTGGTCAACTAGTTCCAAGAGCAAAATGATCGAATCAGGAGAATCCAATTTTCTTCAGCTCGTGCCCTTTTCATTCCCTGTTTTCCATTTCTAGGGTTTTGATGTAGTTCGTGTTTCCCTTCATGAGATGGCATGAAACTTGGCATGTTAAGTCCTGAGGCTATTAAGTAGTTATCCTCAAAGTTTCATGGTCAAAGGATCAGAGATTAGATGGGAATTTGAGTTTTTGTTGCAGCTCTCTGTAGTTTTCAGGTTTTTGTCCCAAATCTAAATTTCCTGCTTTTGAGTTGGTTTTTCTTGGTTCCCTAAGCTCCTCTGGTTATTTAAAAGGTTATCTTGCAGTTCTGGACCGAGAGATCAAGAAGCAAGTCCCAAATTTCTTGCTGTAAGTTGCCCTGAGTTTGCAATCTAAAATTTTCAGTCTGCAGTTCTGTTTTTGGGGGGGACCGGTCAGACCGGGTAGTAAATGGTGGTCAGACCGGCATTTGAGGGGCGGTCAGACCGGCACACTATGGGCGGTCTGACCGGCCCCTAAAGGGCGGTCTGACCGGCCCTGGGCAGTTCGACCGGCCCTGGCTGAGATTTCGTTTGTGGATTCTCTTGGTTAGCTTTGATCTTTTTAGATGTCCTTTGCCTAGTTGTTCTCTCTCTGTGCGGCTTGTATTTTCTGTGGGCATAACTCTTTTCTTTTTCTTCATAGCATTTGTTGCTATTGGAGAAGAACGTGTTTAAGTGGATACTTGAGTTAGGGGTGCAATCTTCAAAATACATATCCAAATGATTTGAAACTTTACACACACCTTGTTAAGGATCTCAGAAATCTAATCCATCTAATGATCACATGGATCTTGGTTAAAGTTCTAACTTTTTCTCAAGACAAGCAAGGTTGCATCAAAATGGGCAAAACTCAAGAACTTGATATATGACTTGCTCATGTATTAAGGATTAGCCAGATGGCTTTAGATGAGTTCCCACATGTCATAGCAATCAAGAGCACTCAAAGATTTGAGGGCAAAACCCCAGTAACAAGATTTCACTAAAAAGGTTCTAAATCGAACCAAACCAGACAACATTCAAGATCTTGTTATAGTTGGTCCCTAGATAAATAAAATATGATCCTCATGAGGCATCTCTATCACTTACACATCCTTAGGACCAACAAGATCAAGAGGGTAAGAGAGAGCAAAACACCAACCACAACAAATGCAAAATCAACAAGATTAAGAATATACCATATAGGATGAACAAGATCAATCTATTACAACATGTAGATGAAGGTTTCATAGTCACTCTAACCTAGAGGACAAAGCAATCACGAGAGCACTCACCTAAAGCTTCCACCACAAGGAAGTCTCTCTCACAAACCCTAGTGAATGGACGGTTGGTTAGCCATATGCTTCCAATCCTATTCATATAGATGGAGTAACCAGTCCACATTTAACATTATTGGATACTATCTATTAACACACATGGGGAAACTCGTTAACCTCACATACATTGGGTTTTACACTCACACATGACTTATGCATGTTTCTCAAGGTGCATAAGCTTAAACCAGTTAAGGGGCAAGCTTTCCATCTACTTAGCATTCTCAGCATCTCCTTGATCTAAACCACTCTCCCAGTGCCCTCCAGGTGCTACGATTTTAGTCCCATCATTGTTTCTAGGATTTTGGCTTCCCCGCCAAAATACCCTCGCTTTGACCATGAACCTCACTTCTTCCCAGAGTCTAGTCTATGATCATCTCCTCCTTTGCAAGCAACCTCCATGCCTGCAACATATGGATTCATCAATGGCTCACACATTGGCAGGTCTTTCCATGTCAGTTCCCCTGATCTTGGCTCACTTGCACTGACCATACCATTCGATGAACCATTTCTCAAACCTTTCCTTCAACATCCCTAGTCTTCTATGTACCTTTCTTGAGCTCAACCATCCTGCACTGGCTTCCTTGACCATACCTCAGCTCATCTCCTAGCCTAATCCCAGTCCACGATATCGACCATAGTTGCCTCCAAGCTTCCTACACATCAAAGAACAAGAAACCATTTTCGGACACAAGTTCTTTACAACTTGACCCACGTTAGTCCAATATGCTTCATGCACCATGAATGTAATAACTTAGGACTCCAAAACTCATCCCATGACCATTTCCCACAAATTTCCAAACCCTCTTGGTTAACCTCAGAAAAAGCTGGTCTGACTGCTAGCTAGGGTCAAACCACCCCCATGGTCAGTCGGACCACTCGAATTGTGCACCTAACATGCACCTTTCTAGAAAATAAGTACCACCTACTAGAAGCCGGTATGAACGAATCCATAGTCATACCGCACCCTAAGCTCGATACTATTGCACTCAAAGATTTTGGATTAAATTGAGAAGGATCAAAGCACCCAAAATCCAAATGTGTAGAGAGTCGATCAGACCATCAACTGGTGGTCATTCTGACTGCTCCCACTCGTCAAACCACTAGTTTGGTTGGTCAGACCGACAAGCATTGACAAGACTTAAAACTTGCAAACTCTCACAAATTTAAGCTTCAACTCGACCGAGTAAGGATGATTCATCCTGATTTCATATATATGTATGATGATGTGTAGGAGAAGTTACTAGACATTCAGTAGCAGCAAGTGCAAGGGAATCGACAAAAGTAGATCCAGTTGGACCTTCACAATTTGTTGTAAGATTAATGGAAAACATTTTACTGTATCTCCCATTAGTTTTGGTAACATGGCATTTAATCATATTTTTCATTTCTTTTATTGGAATAGGGATCATTGGCCTCGAATACTTTTACTGACAAATATAACCCTATCCTCGGCAATAGCCGTGACATTTGATGATTACCCTGCAATGTTTGCACCAAATATCGAAAGAGAATTTACAAGTCTATTACGTCAAGCTCATGGATGTACAACATCGCCAACTATTCGGCGACTAGATTTTAAAGAAGGAGCTAGTCAGCAAGGTTCGAGGGGTGATGTTTCTTCATGATCATCGATTGAAGCACACAGATATGGGACAAGTGCAGTAGCATGTAATTTACTTGAGTGAGTTTGTTTTTCTTTTTTCATTTTTTTGTATGGCTTCTTGACTACTGTCGAGTCAATGTGTAAACTGAATTAGGTCTTTTTTCAGTTTCTAAAAGGTGTCTTCTGTCTTTTCTATAGTAATTAGCTTTCAAACGAAATATCTTTTTAAGACTATGTCTACAAATTGATTGTAGTATACACTATAGTGACTTCATTTATATAAGTCAAAATAACATAAACTATTGGGATACGGGTAGGTTACACTAGCGTAAATTAAAATTTTCTACCGCGTAAACCAGCAAGCCATATGAGTAAGAGATCATGGATCGTTACCACTAGATGTGCTGTGCAGCAGAAGTAGAGTTGAAGCAGTTGATTCAACGAAAAGCGTGTCGGTATAGTGATAGCAATCTATCGTTCTCCAGTCAACCGTCTCCTCCTCGCGATCATCCCGATCAGCACCGTAGTTGCAGCAGTGCCTCTACCGAGGTCCACACATCCAGGGATAGAACATCGTGTGTTATCGTGCTAACACAGCGTGCACGACAGGGGTTATGAGAGGTGACAGCTAGGGTTTCGATGGGTGTGTTTCAGGATACCTCCCTCAGCCCTCACACCTCTCCTTATATACATCCAATTGGATCCTTATCCGATACGAATAGAGATCTTATCCCACTCAGAGCCTATCATCCGAACCCTTGTTGTTCTAGCCCATTAGGTGTGTGGCCCTGTAGGTTCATGTATATTTTGCTATGGGCCGAAAACTACTTTCTGGTTCATAAGTCGGCAGCCGTCACTAGTAGGATATAACGACTCCCAAATATATATAAAGATTATATCGGACAAACCTATATAGTGCTTATGTACTGATCCCTTTATCTCATGATACCAGATCGAACTCAAGGTGAGATGCATGCCATCTTATGATAGCTCGATCCTTTACTCGAATCTGTAATGGATTACTTAGTTGTGATTGACTCCTCAATCACATTTGGCATAGCCATGTACTTCCTTAATCCAATCACATCGCGGGGTCCAGAGATATCTCTTCTATTATATATGAAGGGCAAATTTCATCTTGATAGTTCATATTCCTCCACATGTTTCATAGTAAACCCGAAAGATACCTTATGATCACCCAATCATGGAATAGTGCTTGATAACCCCTAAGTAAACTATTACACATGTAGGAAATAATGACGATATCAAATCTAAGGATCTTACATATACTATATATGAGACCAACTGATGCCACATAAGAATTTAACAATTCTTGCAGTGTCTCATGGTGGATCAATCCAACATCATGTTTGGTAACATGTGTCCACATTATTGATTTGATATCCCATATCTATGATTCATGAAATATGGTCATCAGTCAATACATGTGCTAATTTGTAAATCATAATTGTCGCACATAATGATATAAGATTAGAGATAATTTAGAACAACATCAAAACACAAATAAAGAATTCCACTAACAAGTCACATACTTGTTGATCAATACAAAAGATATTTCTTCAAGAGACAATATAACATATTATTCAAAATATCATAAATATAGAATTGATACAATCATCTCCATGATTCTATGTAGGGCATATCACTAACACAAACAACATAAAAGCTATAAACTGCAGCCAAAAGCTGCAAAAAAAAACAGGCCCATTATGTCTTCTTTTTGTGGGAGCGTAACTGGAATTGCTTGTTTGGTTCGTGAGTACTTCCCATCAGATGCACTCTGAAAATTCATTTTCTTGTTTTGATATTACTCTGCTTCCTTACTCACACCAGAAATTTTAGTATTCATATGTACAAAGTATCCATCTATTGTTTCTAGTAGCACATAATTTCGGATTTCTGAGAGGGCATACATAAGTTCAGAATGATATTTTTTAACAAATCTGAGAAGTATTTGGTTGTCGGTCAAGGAAAACTACCTGTTTATTTATTCTAAACAAAATCTGAGACGTACTTTGTAAAATCAGATAACAACGGTTCATACAACAGAGCATAATACATTTCATTGATCTTCAAAAAGGAAAATGAGATATGATCGTTGTGTAAGACCATATGATGGTAAACTTATGTTGGTGATGAGTATTTGATCTTACTCTTGCTGTGATATTATTGGTTGAGTTTGATTTTGAGAAATTGTATTTTGACTTGTTGCTTTCTAAAGCCAGCAGTCTGACTGGAGTGTGGTCTAACCGGCTGTGGTGGTGGTCTGACTGTGAGCGGTAGTACCAGCCCTTTGTTGGCAGTAGCTATTTTTCAGAGAATATTTTTGAGAGGTTTTGAGTTGAAATCTGGTGCGGTAGTACCAGCATTGGAAATATGGTATGACTGGAGAGGAGCAGTCTAACCGGCCATTGAATGGCGGTCTTACCGGAATGTGCTTTGTGGTCTAATCAGCTTAGTGGCCATGGTCAAACCGGCCCTCTATCTTTGAGCCAAGTTGAGTTGTTGGTTTAGTGGTGTTAGTCACAACTGGAGCCTGTGCAAGTGTTAGTCATGGTGTTTTCATGCAAGTGTGAGTCATAGTGTGTTTATGCATATGTTTTGCTAATTGAGAGTCAAGAGAATGTTATTTATGCTCAAATCGATTGTTTTGTCTTTAATATGTAGGTGGTTGATGATTATTATAGCCAGTGGCAAGACTGAGGCTTAGTGGTTGTGGTATGTCGCACAAGTCTTGGTGGAGCATCATCTCAACTAAGAAGCATGAAAAAAAACACAAGAATCGTGAGAATGCAATGTGTGTATGTGATATGCCAATTAGACTTATGAGCTTCAAAGGGTGACGGTTCTCCGAGCAGACATATAATCTTAGTGGCAAGTAATTGGCATCATGGACTACTGGTGTAATATGGTGTGCCATAGGACTCGGGCATTTCAAGTGGTGATGGCATTAGTGTAGACATACAATCTTGGTGATGAGGCGTTGGGTATCATATCTTCGTGAAGACCAGTGGATGGCAATTATGAAAATTGTCTAATAACGGGTGGAGTGGCAGTTTACAAAACTACAGCGGTGACCTAAGTGATGTAGGTCACGTCTTTATGGATGTAGTGTCTTATCGGGCTTATGGAGTCTTGTGAAGTCGTGCTTTGAAAAGCATGTGTATAATGTAAAACTCATTTATGTGTATTACCGGGTTTTCCTAAGTATAAGTGGTGTAATCCACTAAGGAGTGACTGGTTATTAGAGTTAAACGAGAGGTGAGGACCTCTACTATATAAGCTCTTTTATGTTGAGAGACAGATATGACTTGAGAGGGATTAGGATTAGGGTTTCCAAGTGTTGAAGTCTTGTGTGTGTGCTCTAGGCGCTCTGCCATTCTGAAAGAGTGGCTGTAAAATAATTCTCTCCAAGTAAAATGAACATTCAAAATTTTCCTAAATGAGTTGTACCATTGATTTTTTTATTGTGCTTTTGATTTGTTTGATTTTCTTGTTTGTATTTCTTTCTTCTTGATCTTTCCTGGTGACAAGGACTTATTAAAGATGGAGATGTCTCTTAGAGATCAGATACCATCAATCTATGCACCTTCTAGGAAGAGTTCCTTAGTTTGCCTGGATTTACCCAAGATTGGTGATTTTGGGGTTTTGCTCTTATGGACGATTTGGATTGATGCATGCTGTGATCTAGCTTACTATAATATGTGAAAATCCATACAAAGTCATCTAGACTATTAAGGACTTGCGAGCAAGAGTAGATCAATGTTTCCCTATTTTGCCCAGTTTTGGTGTAACTCTTTTTGTGTTGGATAAAGATTGTAACTTTATCATCGATCTTCACGATTCATGATTGGAATAGGTTCCTGACATCATAGGAATGGTTTTTGCTAAGTTTCATTGCATTTGGGTTAGTGGTTTGAGAGTTAGCCCTTTTTTTTGGATCGTGTGCGGCGCTGGTTGCATTATTCCTCGGTGAGCGGTTAGACTGCAAAGATTCAAGCTATTAGAACAGCACGGTTAGTCTGGCCAGTGGTCAGACCGCTAGTTGGCCGGCTGATAGATTGATTTGAGACAAGTGTATCGTTGGATTTTGGCTTTTAGTTCTTGAGAGTGTATGTTTCTGTTGTGTATTGTCGTCGATACTTGGGGAAGTTTTCAAAAGAGTCATTCACCCCCTCGCCATACTCGATCCTATACATTGGGAATTCTCTTCAATATGACAGATAATCTTAGTTGTGAAAAGAAAGCTTTGCAGGTTCACAAACGTATGCAGTGCCCAGATCACCAGGATCAGCTGATTGTAGATCACTATTGTGTTGTTAGATTCTGCAAAACGATGATTGGGCACAAGAATTTCTTGGTCATATTTCGTTTTCAAGCTGTCGACCTCTTGATAAGCCTTCTCCATCTCCTTCTCTGTCAACAAGGCACGCTTCTGCAAAAAGGGTGGGGATTGTTCTATCAGTTACGGGATTGCGGCGTCTGAAGTTTTCGGCGCCTGTAAAGAAGCTCTGTAGTGTTTCCTTGTTGTAGCTCTGACAATTCTTGTGCTTCTGCATGCATGCATTAATCATTCTGGAACCTGATAATTTGCTAGTGCCATTTGGTTGCATGCTAAGAAAATGAACAGCGTCAGGTTGTTGCTGCTTGGTGCTGAAGTGCTGGCTGCTGCATCAATACCTTGCTGTGTCAGGTTTTCAAAAACTTGCACAGTGTCATGTGTTTTCCGGTCATCAATTTGGCTGAAAATATGTGATCAATCAGGTCATACATTGAAAAACAATCGCTGATACAAGATCAGAGCGTCATAAATTTAATTGATTACAATTCACAACTGAATCACTAGGTTCATTACAAGTTTACAATTGAAGCATTCATACAGAAAATGCCTTCTTGAATCTGCCAGTTACGACAGGAAGCTTGAAGCTACAAGCTACAGCTTGGCAATTGCCCTTTTAAGCCATCAGATAGCTTGGCATATGAATCAATTCCTCACCTCAAGAAGCCCTTTCAGGATCCACAGGAACGTGAAAACCAGCAGACCATAGAACGAGAACTTCACCTGTACGCGCATATAAACAGGATAATTTAACTTTTTGCCACCCTTATGAGGTAAGTGGCATCATATTTGCCACCCTGACCCATCGTCAGTGACTCAGGCGGTCCCACATGTAAGTGACATGGGTAATTGACCAATCTTAAGAGTGGCAAAAACATGAATCTCCCGCATAAACAAGACCAGACCACATCCAATTCCGGGAGAGATCCCCATGCTACTAATTCGGTGGAATGGACCAGCTCAGTGAGCACAGAAGGCATTGGGCAGATTGCTGATGGAATTGAGAATGAGGGGTGGGTTAGGGCACTCCCAATGGATCCTAGTCAGCAATGTTCATAGTATGAATTAGCACGCTAAGTAAGATTAGTGCTGAGGTGGAGAGAAAATTAAAGAAAAAAGAGAGGGAAGCAATGTCTCATGCAAGACACTACTTGGTCATAAAATCCAATACGAAGACATTAGCTAAAACATTCATTGGGGAGAAAAGGGATGTCTATCGTAGTATTTGTTGCGCCACTACATTAAACGGTGTCTCATGCAAGACATACCGAATGACGTGTTAATTTATTGACCGGGTACACTCAAAGATATTATGTATTGGGGGAGGAATGTCCATAGTTGTTTCTAGATGATGTGAAGGCCATAGACATTACAATACAATGTCTTTCACCTGGAGTGCTCTTAATGGACATCCACTATATGTTTTAACATGGGAATCGGGGATGAGTGGCTGGGACCATGGAATTGTTAGTGGGGTAATTAGTGGGATGCATATGCATCCCAAGATTTGTGTTGTTATTTGTTATGATTTAGAAGAGGTCCAACTTGATTGGCTAATAGATCTTGTAGGAATTATTTCCCCATAATTATAGCCAGTAGGTGCAATGCGACGAACCTTCCTGGGCTGGGCTGAGAAGCTACATATTCTGGGGGCCTATCCCTCCAATTCCTCTCATGGACCGCGCTTCACATCCGCCGGCTTCTGTGACTTCTACGTATGCTGCCGCCACATAAATGGGCGTTTTTTTAGCTTGTGATTTATTATTTTTATCTATGACTTATTGATTTAATAAATAATGATTGCTAAAAGAAATTAAAGCCAAAAGTTAACTGAAAAACCAAATAGAATGGTGACTAGCCGTTCACCTGGGGAATTTGCGCCCGCGCCGTTGGAGTACTTCACATTTTCACAGGGCAGCACGTCCATAAGTCGTCGAGCGGCTCGAGCCAGACGTTCGTCTGGGCTGCAGCGAGATAGACAAGCCATCCTTTCCATTTAGGCTGCTCAATTTACCGAGCCAGAGCCTGAATTCCGGCCGGCACTGGCTTCTGTCTTTCACATGGTATCTATAGTCTGAATCGCTCACATGGTATCCGTAGTCTGAAGTCACATGGTATCTATCTCTTCTTTTTACGCCCGACAGCATCAAATCAGCGCGATCCTTGTTCCGGAGTAAACAACGCTAGCTTAATCAGCACATTCAATCAGGATATCTATGTTATCAACACCACAGTATTTTCCAATAGGACACGGTATTCCTCTCTCTTTCCAAGAGAACTGACGAAAACTCCTATGAAAACGGAACGCTATCTTTGACAGAATTTTTTCTATAAATAATCTATATTTTATTTAAAATAACAGAAATATATCCACGCGAACATTTTTACAAAAATGGGCTCTAGTCGCCGAACCGTTGGGCGACTGGAACTTATCGCCCAACGACCGCTCAACACGCAAGCAATCCGCTGGCCGTTGAGCAAAATAGTTGCAGTCGCCTAATGGTTGGGCGACTGGAGGCGCATATAAATGGACTGCACGGCCGAGCGCGACCGCGCAGTGGACAGAGCGGAAAGAAAGAAGAGAAGACCCAAGGCTGCGCAGTAGAGGGGAAATTAAGAAGAGAAGAGGAGATGAGAGAAAGGGAGAGGGAGGAGGAGAGGAGAGGGAGAGGAAAAATGAGAGGTTTCGCGACTTCTGTGAGGTAAATATTTTTGTATATTGTAGTTCATATTTTGTATATGAAGTAGATAGTTTATTTAGTATTAGTATCTGTAGAAAATTGTAGGCACAGAAAAGAATAGTACAAATTTGGTATAGAGAATTTAGTCAATGTAGTTATAGAAAATTAGCAGCCATGGTAACCTGTAGTTGTAAAAAATTTAGTGAGCATAATTGTAGAAAATTAGTATCCTTACCAAATTAGCATCCGTACAAAATTGTAGTTGCAGAAAATGTAGTCAATGTTATGTAGAAATTAAGCCTCCGTAGAAATTTGTAGTTATTCAAAATTCAGTCAATTTTTTTGTAAGAATTTAATAATTTTATTTGTAGAAACAATAATACGTAACATTTATGATTAATTATGAATGAATGTAATGTCGTTAGTACATTGAAAAATCATGTGTACCGTTATAACTGGTATATTGATATTAAAATCAATATGTTATGTAAATTGTCGAAACCCATTAGAAATTATTTGCAGTAGGAGAGAGCTCGAGCAGCGAGACAAGAGCGGCGTCGGTGCGCGATCTGCCGATAGGGAGTTAATGCTATGAGGGTAATGTAGTTGGTTACGATAGGCGAACAGTCGTTGAAATGTAAATTACAATACATTAGTACTTCCATAATGTACGATGCGATTTGACTAGTTACAACATTGAAAATATATGTAGGCAAACATCGGTAATGTCTATGCCCACTACATTGAAAGTGCATTACGGTGTTGGCACCGTTTGTAAAGGTCCGAACGGTGTTAACTTAAGCGGTTTTGCGCATGCCACACTAGTACACCCGGAGGCGAGAATGCTCAAATCGCAGATTGATGCACTGGCTCACTCGTAGTTTCTCGTTGGACCCTGAGGTGTGCAGCGTTATCATATAAGGGCTTTAGAGCCGGTTTCCCACAGAAATTAGATGGGAGTTGAGAACATTAATGTGCACTGTTGCGTGGAAAGGGTTTGTGCAAGGGTGCCCATGTCGTGGATACGAGTACATGATGCTTGTGCAACCATGCCTAATAGAAGTTGTGCAAGGTCGTACAGACGGCCATCATTCAGGAGGTGTGAGCAGCTCGGGCGCCCCACGTGTTTGTGAAGAGAAGAAAATTGCTCGTGATGAGGCCGATGCATTACATGGAGGAGACGAAGAACGATCACAGCATGGTGAGGCTACAGGACAAGCCGATGAAGAGGAGCATATGGAGCATATAGTGCATCAAATGGAGAGCGATGACCGGATGGTTTGGGCTAAAGAGGAAGCTGTACTGGAGGATGACGAGGATAGTTCGGAAAACGAAGCTCCCATCTCACAGGAATGGAACCGATTTGATGTTGAGAGTGTTGCCGCACATGACAAGAACGAATCACCGTGGGAGTATCATGGCACAGAGGTTCAGCTGCATTCAATATTTGCTGGCAAGGCATCGTTGCAAGATTCTATCAAGCTGTGGGCCCTGTCCATGCAGCGAACTTTCAGGGTCGTGAAATCTAGCCAGGAGCAGTACACCGTGAAGTACGAGCAGGCCAGTTGTCCTTGGAAGATGCACGCACGTAAATCTAAGTATGAAACTCAATGGATTGTATCGAAGGTGAAGCCGCACTCCTGCATTCTTAGTAGTGTATTACCGAGGCATCATAGCCTGATGTCCGCCTTTATAGCCAATCTGATGTATGGACAGATAGTGGAGAAGAAGGACATAGAGGCTACACACATCATGGTGCCTATCGAGAAGAAATTCAAGTACAGGATCAGCTACGTGAAGGTGTGGTGTGCGAAGCAGAAAGTGTTGGAAAAAAGGTTCGGGTCTTTCGAGGCGGCGTACGACAACCTTCCTCGTATGCTTCAGGCATTGCAGGAAAGGAACCCGAGCATGTACATTTCTGTGAAGGACAAGCCATCTACAAGGCCACCAGGTTATGCGGTGTTGCAAAGAGCTTTCTTAGCTTTTGGTGCATGCATCGAGGCATTCAGGCATATGCTTGCTGTGAGCTCAGTTGATGGGACCATTTTGACCGGTAAATACAAGAGCTAGATCCTTACGACCATTGGCATTGAAGGCAACAATCAAATTATGCCCCTAGCCATTACATTCATGGAAAGTGAGAATTACGACAACTGGTTGTGGTTCCTTAGACACGTGAGGGTTGAAATTGTTAGCGCTCATCATGGTGTGTGCGTAATCTATGATCGCCACGCCGGGATAATGAAGGCCATAAGAAAACTTCCCTTGGCCGGATATGAGGAACAGATAGTGCATTCGTTACCTAGGGGCGAATTTCTTCAAGTAGTTCCTGAAGCAACCGTTGATGAAGCTGTTCAAAAGGCTGGCTATGTAGAACCAGCAAAGAAAATTTGACGCTTTGTGGATGTTGTTGGATGAGCAGAGTAGGAAACACGTCGACAAGAGGAACAAGGGGCCGACCATGCTTGGGGCGGCACAACCTGAATGCCTTGCAGCACTGGATGAGCCTAACGCAGCTGGTCCGAGGAGTAGGAGCTCACAAAACATTAAGTGCTTCTCGTAGTGGATCGAGGGAAAATCATTGAAAAAGTGGTCTCTGCTGCATGACACAGATGATGCGAAGTACGACATAATGACGGCTAACCTTGCCGAGGTGTATAACTGGGTTCTCAGGGGCCTTCATTCTCAGCCCCTTGTCGCCATTGTGGACGGTGTCCTACATAGTACAATCGGCTATTTCAGGAAGAGACATGCAAATGCTGCACTTCATGCAGCCAACCCACGAACATCGTACTCATCGAAAATTACGGCCTACATGGAGACGAAGGCACAGAAGGGCCAATTGCATACGGTGCACGTCATGAGAAATAGGGAGCATCGTTTCGACATGGTACTCCAGGATAGAGCTAGATTTGGGACAGCTCGTGCCCTTGTTACCCACGAGGTATACCTTGGAGATCATGTAAATGAACCTAACTGCTCATGCAACAAGTCAAAAATGTTACACAAGCCATGCTCTCATGTTCTCGTTGCATGCGAGACTGTGGGCATAGATCCTTCGAACTTAATGTCTGAGTACTTCTTCAAGGAGAGGGTGATGCATGCATGGTGTGGTGAGCTCAATGGAGTTCAGGGTTATGGAGAACTTCACCACATTGGATATTACAGGGAGGACCTAGATTCCGGATGTTAACATGCTGAAGGGTGGGAAGGGTCAGCGACAGAGCTGACGTATTAGAAATGATATGGATGAAGCTAATTAATTTTTAGTTTCAGATCATCTTTATTTAACTCATTCCTTTGTTTGCATTGAGTGACATTGATCTTTGTGCGTGCGTTCATACATCTCTCTTAAACCTTTTGGATCAGTACTTATGCAAAGTATTCTAACTTGGATTATTACTTAAGTTTACAACATCAAGAATTTCAGATTGCTAAGATATACACTTCTATACCAAGCTCCACTAAATAACCATTGTTGTGCAATTGTGAACACTCTTACATTCGCTTGATCATCACTTTACTATTATCGCTTTGACCCAGTGTAAGTTTTTTTCTTAGCCTTAATTCACTTCCGAAATGTGAGAACTTTACTTGTGAGAGGAAAGAGTAAGGTCGAGTGTTTTATACTAATCATCCATATACCTTGTTATTGCTTTGTGTTTCTTTTGTACAATCTAACTATGTCAAGTAAAAAAAGATAACCATAGAGAGAAGCATAACGTTGATCTTAATGCCCTAGTGACTCTCCAACATCAAGTATTGAGAAGAACATTACAACACGAGCTCCAATCAGGCACCACTACTAAGCATGTACAACTCAAGGCGGATATGTAGAATTTCCGCATTGAGCTCAATCAACAAATGAAGGTGTTACATAAAAACATCGTTAATGATATTGTGCAAGCACTTCGTCCACAATAAGAAGATCACTTTGTTCCTTTTCTATGACAGTGATGATCCAGAGGAGTATCTTGAGTGGGAATGGCGAATACAGAAAGTGTTTAGATTTGAGAAACTTTCCAAAGATCAAGAGGTGATGCGTGCCACGAGAGAGTTTGAAGATTATGGTTATACTTGGTGGCAACAATTAATTGGAAAACAATTCATTAAATCTTGGTTAGATTTGAAGGTGTTCATGATGAGCGAGTTTGTACCATCCTATTATGCACAGGAATTGCTTCACCATCCGGAGAATATCACACAAGGGAGTAATACTGTCCAAAATTACTATTTTGAACTGCAGGATGTGATGCATCGTGCCAGTGTCACTAGTCCATCAAGGGAGAAGGCATACTTCAAGGGTGGATTGAATTTTGAGATCGCCGCTGCACTTCAACATAAATATTTTGGTAGCGTACATGATCTTGTGAATTGTGCTATTGAGGTGGAGAAGAGACTTATGGAGAGGTGTACATCACAGATCTATCCATGTTCATACTTCAGTTCTTATGCCTCTACTAATGTGACACATGAGAAGATGGCCGAGCATGGGATTTTCCCTTCGGTAAAGGAGACATCTTGTGCTACCCCAATGACATATATAATAATCGGGATACACCAAAACCCATATGAGAATAAGAGACACATAGCCAAATTGAGTGAGAGTGTTGAAAAGAGTGTGTTGTGTAATCCACCATATGTAAGTTTGAGAGCATCCAAATTGAGAGTGTGAGAGATACATCACAAGAAAAGAGAGAAGCTTACTTGTTTCAACAATAATGCTTCATGTTTTAAAAGATTTTTTAAGTTTACTTGTTCATCCTTTAATATACAGTCATATACAAATAATCAGAATAACGCAGTTGAAGCATGGAAGGCACTAAAAATTTTTCTCCCCCATATACAATCATGTACAATTAATGATTTTTTATTTGTATTTCCCTTTGATTTGAATTTGGTTTTTGGTTTTCAATTTGAATTTAATTCTTCTCGTTGCTTTCAATTTCTCAAGGAATTTACCCTAGATTTAAATTTGGCTATTCCTTTACTATTATTATTACTTATTTTTATTGTGTATTATTTTGCATAACACAAATTTCAGAAAAGCCCAAGTGAAATTTCAAAAAAAAATCAAATATCGACAATATGCGTTAAAAGGTTTTAAATTTTTTTATAATTTTGAACATCCCAATTTTAAGATGTTACACAGCGCGTGCTGCGTTTAGCCTGGAGCAGTAACGCATTTCAGATGTCCTACACACACTGCACTGTATAGATCCTGATACTTCTGAAGGAATTATGTCCTGATACTGAGATGTTGTGCCAATGCTCCTTCTACATGTTTTCCCAATTCCGAAGTATGTTTGTCAAGAACAAGATAGCTGGGCACTTGACTAGCTAGACGGTTCCATTTGAGCAACTTTTGGAAGTAGGCCTGATACACTGGGACATCTAACAGAAGTTTTTGTTCTGCCTGGACATGCAAACAACGAAGACCGCGACCAATTATGGTGGTGATCGGTTCGGCTGAAAAGCTCATGGCTTATGGCTGAAAACACTGTAGCTGGCTGAAAAAAGCACTGTAGCTGACAGAGGCTTATTTAGCATAATTAAATTTAAAAAATTTAAAAATATAAAAATATGTTAGCCCATTACGTATAATACAAACAAATACGGGGAAAAAAGAACCGGCAAAAAAGCTCAACAAAAAGCCAAAAGTTCAAAAAAAGACGAAAATTATGAATAGTAAAAAATAAGCCAGAAGCCGAAACCGAATTGATCAGGGCCGATTTATGAGTGACGCCAATTTTAATTTGTCTCCTTGTTAGCGTCAGTGTTTGGCCGTTTTCTTGTTTACATCAGTCGACTTAATTAGCTAGAATTGACAGTGTGATAAGTATGGCTGGAATGGAATTGCTCCTAACAAGAACAGGTTTTGCAGTACAATTCAGTGGGGCCTTTAGTACTACTATACGTACAGTGGCCTTAAGTTTCATTCAATGTGCAAGTTAACATCATGTCTGCTTCTACTTCAAGCAAGCTAGATATAAGCCTATAATGACCAAATAAACATCGTGGGCACGACGCATATATTCGAAACCATCATTGACATCGTGGCATCGTGCCATCACATAGTCTTAAGTCAAGAATTAAAGTTTGTATAGAAACTAGTACAAACATTAATATGGGAGCAGCTCAGCATTTTTAAAAGCAGCTTTCGAGTTGTTCTGAGCCAACAGGAAGTTCAGAAAATACAGATACAGCTGGGTGACTGGATGAATTTCTCACAACTTGCCCATAATCGTTTGCAAATTAAGAAACAGTAGCTAAGCTCTTAGATTGAACTTTCTATGTGTACTTTTGAGCTGTGACTGTAGCTTATAGATTTTGAATTCTGACTATTCACGAGAGACAGTACGAAGAGAAAAATAGTTATATGCAATTTTGACCGGCATAACTGAACTCGATAGTATCTACAACAATCAACTTGTAAACTTCGTCTTTAAAAAACGCATCGCTTGAAAGTAAGTTACTATAGCAGAAAGTGAAAAGTAAAAGCCATAAGTGGAGCCGAACCCACCAGTTGTCCCTCATCCTTTGTAATACCGCTAAAATGCAAAGAGAAGAAAAGTGAGAAATGAAACAATCCAAGAGAGAATAAAGAAAATAAAGTAGAATTTTGTCGTCAGACACATCGACTTTAGAATACCGAATAAAAGTAGCGCTCACAGAGCTTCCCAGACCGTCTGGGGCCGGGCGATGCCTCTCGCTATTGTAGGCTTTGTCATTCGGTAGAAAAATTTAGCCAACACCCACTTTTACCGACTTATCTCCCGCAATAGAAAAGCCAACAGTACAGAGCCCACCTGTTGTACCAAAAGGACCCTAAAGCCCATAGCCTCTTGAGGAGAGAGGTAAGGGATAAGAGGGGGCACCTAGGTTATTTCACAAAGCCAAAAGGGAAGCAGATGAATGCCCTCTCCTTTGTAACCCAGCCAAACCCCCAAAGGAGGTCTCACTCCATTCATTTTGCTCAGACAACTGAGAATACAACCAGAGGCCAAGCCAAGCATTCCTATTTCTCACTTCCACTCTTTTCTTTCCCTCCACCAAGAGTAAAGCTCCAAAGTCAAGCATCACCAACCAATCAAAGCAACATAGAGAGGCAGTGAGGGAGAGAGAGCCGAAGGCGAGGAGTTCAAGAAGCAAGGGAAGACGGCAGAACGAGGAAGATGATGTAAGAACTATCAACGATTGCCAAGAACCTCGACCCTCGCCGTCGCCTCATCCCTTTTCTAGTCTGAAAAAGGCAAGTAGGTCCCCTTACATAAGCACCCTACAACTGGCTTAGCCATGACACACCATCAGCGGCGAGCCCGTAGCACCACCGTGCGCCCTTGGATGGAGGTGCATACTCCCTAGCACATGCACTCCCCCAAGTCCCATCACGACGGCCACCTTAGGTTTTCCCAACCGTGCGTGGCTAGGGCAAAGCAAGACGAAAGTAGCAATTAGAAGAAAATGCATGGAGTAAGGGGTAGTAGTAAACCAAACCGACGGCTAGTAGAATTGGATAGTGGCCACAGGTGGAGGCACCAGGCTTCCGGCAGGCTGCGTGCCAAGGCCGGTGAGCCCGAGAGAGAGGGCTGACGTTGAGGCTAGGCGTCGAGACTCCTGGTTAGCTGCAAAGCATGGCCAGCGAGCTGGAGGGGAGTGATGACAGCCTGGAGCCAGAGCCAAAGTTGGTGCTGAGTGGCGAGGGTCCACGGGAGGCAGTGCCAAATGGAGCCGCGCCCACAGCGATGGCGTCGCGCTAGAGAGAGGGCAGTGGAGGATGAAGACAGGAGCGGGAGGCACAGAGGGGGGATCCAATTGGGGGGTCTCGGCGGCCGAAGCTTGGCAGCAGCCTCGGAGCCGGCACGTCGAGCGTCACTAGGATCCGCCATGGTACCTGGGTAAGAAGGAGAAACAGGGATGAGGGGAAGAGATAAGGAGGTGAGAGAGAGTTGTTCGGTCGAATAAGAAAAGGAAGAAAAAATAAGAAAGAAGAGAAGGGAAAAGAAAAAAAAGAAAAAAATGGAGGTTTGGTACCTGTGCGACAGGTCCTTAACCCTGGGTGTTTTTATGCCAGAGTCGGGTTATACATGTAGAGTATTCGCTGCTCACTTAGCACTGGTTTCGATATGATGTGTTGAGTCTGGTTGACGTTGTACAGGTGGAGGTCCCGGGTCGGAGCCCTCCACACATCTTCCCCGAGGTTAACCAGGCAAGTGCATGGTAGAACAGTAGATTGTGGTGAATGATTGGTATTTTGTGTCTTCCATACCATATTCTACAGTACTTATGATTGCGTGCTAATCATACTTTGATGAGTGTTGCTTATGATTAAATGCCAACATTGAAAGTATATTGCATCACGCATTGCACTCATACACAGACAACAGGACCTACTTCGATAGGTACTCCATGGAGTGGAGTTTGATCCCCGTATAAAAGAGGACGGGAATTGAGTGGTTCATCGACTGGTGAACACTCTGCTATACCGGTATAAGCTACAGTTACAGACTCATTGCATCGCATTGCATGAAAACAGAACAGAACAGTGATACAATTACAGATGCATTGCATTGCATAAAAGTGACAACAGTGAAACACTTACAGAGATAGTGATGTACAGTTCACAGAAAGGGGAATTGTTAAAGTGGTGTGTTAACACCACTGTTTTATCATGTGCTTGCTGAGTCTCTAGACTCACCCTTGCTTTGTTTGTTTTTTAAGTAATCGTTGAGGACGTCATGCACGGGCGGGAGTAGCATATGAATAATTTCACATACCAGCAGCACTTCATAAACATGTTTTAGATTCTACTAATATGTCATGTTAAAGTTAGACTGAAATGGTAGGATGTTTATCTAGTTACTGTAATATAAATAAAGTAGTATTTACTTAAAATTACTAGTAGTTGATGAAAATTGTGAAAGTATGCAATGGTGGTAGCATTCCAAGCCCAGAGGTTGGGCAAGGTGTTACATCCTTTTCCGCTTTAGTATGAAGACTAGAATAGGTGACTTCAGCAGATCAAAACACAACTTATGGCATAATCTCTTGGTGTAACTTACCATCCTTCAGGTATTCAAGATAACGTAAACAATGGAGTCCCAATAATAATAAAAAGGAATAAGTCTAATTTACTTTCTGAACTTTAGGGTACATGTAATCTAACCTTAAATTATAAAATCGTCTAAATAGCCTCCTAAACTATACAAAACCATCTGAATAACCTTTGAGACTGTTTCAATAGTGATTTTTGCCACCATGGCAGATCACGTGACTGACAATGTGGTCATCATGTGCATTTGCTGCCACAGTGTCAAAATAACCGTAGCATTACCACATTGTCTTCCACGTCAGCCACCACAGTGGCAAAACCACCGTCATAGTGGAGAAACCACCTCCAAAACCACCCTAAGGGATTGTTTAGATGGTTTTGTATAGTTCAAGAGGCTATTTAGACAATTTTGTAGTTTATAAGGTAAATTAGACTTATTCTTAAACAGAATAGTGCAACGATTGGTACACCTATCTTCTGTAAATAATGATACTAAACCTTAGAAAAATGGCATGTATAGTGTGCATCTTGAGCTGTCTTACAATTGCACCAAGCAGCCTTGCTAAAGGATGTGTTCTTTTCGCCTTTTGTGGCTTTTGGCCTTCAAGTGGTTTCCCAAACATAAAACCGTATAAGCTATCCGTGTTTCAAAAAGCATACATAAAGACTATTATTACAGTAAAAAATCATCGGCCATAGCCTGAAAAACAAGACCAAAAGAGCTCCTGATTACACACAGTGATAAAACTTTGTTTTAACTCTCGTCGTCTCACCAACCAGCCTAGTACTAGCAGGAGCTAGTACTACGGTGGCATACAACGGAGTGTTCTTACAAAGCTTAATTGTCACGCATGCATGCTACTTTAGCAAGGATTAAATGCATCGACCTAAATTCGCTGGCATCTTTAGTTAGCCAAATAAATGACCAAACCCCAAGTTAAAAGACTTCATCAGCTTTTGTTGGTTGTTGTAATCTGTTCTTCAGAAATGCTACTGTTGGAGCATAAACTGCAAACCTGAAGCTTGTTGCTGAAACTTCAATCCAACCAAGAACTCCTTTAGCTGTGGGTTCAAGCTGCTGCTAATTCTCAGGCAAGCACATCCCCAGCACGTGATGGGCAGAAGAATCCTATGTCTTCTTCGTTTCTCATGTGAATGAGCTAGCAGATCTTGTCTCAGCATAGTGGATAGCCTTCAGTCCTATATCCTCATCATTTCTCTTGGTAATGGGTTAGCAGATCTTGTCTCTGTCAACACCTGAAAAACTGTCATATTTATTGGCTCATCAGGTGATGAAAATGGCACGGCGTCTTTCTTCTCGCACTTCAATAGAAAGGAGAATGTCTAGATGAAAAGTAACAGAATGCCTTTGAAATTTGAACTTGTGTTTGTCAAGTCAGGAAGTTGTAGATTCCACAGTGTACAGTAGTGGGGGCCTAATTTAAGTTGATGAACAATGTGGAATTTATTAAGAAAAAAGTTTTCTTCCACTCGAGTACTGCATTTTATCAAATTTATGACGGATGGACTACTTTGAGTACATATCAATTCAACACGTCAATAACAAATCCTTGTACAAAACATGATGGAGTAGGTATTTTGATTACTTTTAACCAATTTATGTTGCCCTCTTAACCTTTGCTCCTTTGCAACAAAATTTGACTTTGCAACGCAAATTAGAAGGACAAATCAAGTCATGGTACCTTTCCAAATTCCCTTTTCTTTCACATATTTGACTAGAAAATATACCATAATTCCAAAAAGTACTGAGAAAAAGGGACTAGCCGTAAAGCCATGCTGTTTGGTGGGCTCAAAAGAAAAGCCAGAATACGTAACATTCAGTTAAATCAATCAAGTACAAGGTAATTGCACATCACATCACCATTAAAAAAACAAAACGACACACTTCTGGCAGTTAAATCTCATGTCTCTCGACGGGAAGGGCCCCAGAACTTGCGGTGACCGACGAAACCAATTCGAAAGAGGGAGAGCTTAAAATAGAGAAGGAACGCACGCGCGAACGGGAAGCGAGGAGCATGGCCATCCATGTCTGCACAGGCTAAAGGAGGAAGAGAGCAGTAGGAGCAGGAGAGGAATGATGATTCCATCGCCCCCGGCCCTGACCCTCCCTTCAATCCAACTCCACCCCCACAAGAATCCTATCCAATATCCACCAAACAATCGAAGAGGTTTGATCTTTTCCAGTTAAAAATTGCATCTTTTTTGGGCTAAAAATCCCTTCTTTTGTTGCCCACTTCGGCGACGCTCCAATTATTCCCCCCCCCCCCCCCCCCCCAATACAGTCGATTCATTTGTTGCCATTGCATCGTGGATTTGGACCACGCGCACTACCACAACCAATCCCCTCCAATTCCGTGCCAACAATCGCAATCTCCGATCGAAAGCAAACATAGAAGAAATCCTAAATAGCAATTCACCAAGAACTCCACTACAAGACTCCCCCAATCATTTCTCGGTGCATTTGGCCCACTCCACCATCCAAGAAATCCCGAGAAAGGCCCCCTCAAATCGCCCCCCAAATCGGCCCTACGCCGCACCAGATTACAGCTCATAATACCGGAGAATTAGAGCGGACGCGGAAAAGGAGGAAGTAATGACGGAGGTGGCGCTCCTCCGGGGCCCGACCAACCTCGCTTCCCCCACAAGCCGCGCCTCCTCCCTGCTCTATTTAGCCAATGCCGACAGCGACGTGCTCCAGAGAAGCAGCAGCCCGGAGAGCCCTACAGGATCTACTGGAAGCCAAAGACTTCAAGTACGGCACGAGCAAGAGGTAGAAGGATCAGAGGAGGAAGAGGAGCGGTTGTCGTTCTTGGCGTTGCTGCTTGCGCTGCTGCGGAAGTCGCTGCTCGGGTGCAGGGCGGAGAGCGGTGACGGCGGGAGCGAAGGCTGCGGCGGCGGGATGGAGATCGGGTGGCCGACGGATGTGCAGCACGTGGCGCATGTCACGTTCGATAGGTTCCATGGATTCTTGGGGCTCCCCGTCGAGTTCGAGCCCGAGGTGCCCCGCCGCGCTCCCAGTGCGAGGTCTGTCGCTCTGTCTCATGGTCATCATTGTTGTTCCGAAAAAGGTTTCTGAACATTCAATTTGTAGCTCTGATTCTTTTGCTTCCCTTGTGGATTTTGGAGGTGCTATGATATGAACTGTTGCTGAAAGGTTCGGTATTTGTTTAGCTAATATACAAACAGTGGTTTTGTTTAGTAAAAGTTTAGAAATTTAACTGGTTTTTGGCTTGAAACAGTTTTTTTAATAAAAAAAACTAAGCAATTTCCAGCAGTTAGATAGCACTGTTGTTTGCCTATTTTGGTTTTGATTTTTAAAAAATGAGTAATTTCCATTTGAATTGTGTTTGTATTGTAGTACTCCATTTGCACTTGGTCTTTGTGTTGGTACTTGATAGCCTTAGCTGGATTTGAACTGTGGTAGATAAGCTGTGTTCTTGATGATGGATAGGCTTTGCCGCTCTGGACCACCAGTCTGTGCAGTGTGTAGAAATGGTTCGTGTTGAGTTTTCTCCATGTCCCATTAATAATTGGCCAATCATGTCGCTAGATGTCCTGTTATTTGTTAGTGTCGCATGATTTTTCTATAGCTGCTTACCTCATAAAATTCAATAAAAAATTATGGCTTCGACTCTTTGTAAATGGAACTGTTGTTTTTTCTTACAATTGAGGCTGATGGGGTGGATACAGTGAGGATTAGTTGTAGATGGAAGAGACCGTTCACATGAAAGATTCTCTAGGATCTAATATGGTGAATTAGAGGGGGTGAATAACTCTTTCAAAATCTTTTCCCAAATATCAATAACAACATGCAGTGCAAAGCATAGAGCCAAAGGACGCAAAATTCCATAAAAGCACCCCGAAACCAATTAGACCTCTAGTGATTTGTGGTCAGACCGGATGTATAGTAAAGACCTCTAGGGCTCTAGTGGACAGACCGGATAAATAGTAAAATCAGACGATAAACAGTAAATTCAGCTATATTTCAAATCCAAGAATCTATGTAACTTTTGATCTGATGATCCAAATGACTTGAAACTTGGCATTCACCTTCTTTAGGATGTTATGAATCTATTTTAATCAACGGTCGAGAGAATTGTTGCCAAAGTTGCGATCTTTTTTCATTTAAAGGAAGGTTGCACCAAAACCAGACAAAAGAGGAAAACATTAATCTGCTCTTGTTCGTGAGTCATAAATGATCTAGGTGATCTTGGATGAGTTTTTACATATCATAGTAAGCTAAATCATAGCACGAATTGAACCCCAAACACCTACAAGAGCAAAACCAAAAAAACGCTTTTCTCTTGAGAAAAACCGAGCACACTCAAGAACATCCTTTAAATCATACCTAGACGGATAAGATCTTATCTTCAGGAGATATCTCCAGCTCTTACACATCCTTGGCACCAGAAAAGCTCAAGAGAAGAGAAATCCAAACAAGAGAGTCAAGAAAATCAAAAACACAAGAGGGGATCCATGACACAACTCACTTGGACAAAAATTGGATGTTCATCTTACTTGGAGAGGAATATTTTATAGCCAATCTCTTAGAATAGTAGAATTCTAAACCTAGAGCACACATACAAAAAGCTCCTACATAAGAAAATCCTAACACTAATCTCTCATGTCTCTTGTATTACTCAACTCAATACAAAGTTTATATAGTGAAGGCTCCCACCTCTTATTTAACCCTAATAACCAGCTATTTCTTAGTAGATCACACCACTTATAATTAGAGTAACTCGGTAATCTACACACAAACATGTTTTACATTACACATACTTGCACGTTTTTCAAAGTGCGACTTGCTAAAAGCTCCAATAACCCTATAAGACATTTCATTCACAAATACATGGCCTAAACCACTTAAGCCAGCATTGTCATTTTGTAAACCGCCACTCCACGCGGTTTCGGACAATTTCCTGAATTGCCACACGTCGGTCTTTACGACGATGCAATGTCCATGACTTGTCGCCAAGATTATACGCCTGAGTCGAGGCCGTCATCACTTGAAATACCCAAGTCCTATAGCACACCATATCACTCCATAGTCCGTGATACCCAATGCGTTGTTGCCAAGATCGTACGTCTGTTCTGAGGAATGTCACTACTTGAAACATACAAATCCAATTGGTACACCACATGCATGCATTACCTCTTCATAGCCCTTATCTTTCTCCCGTACTTCTCGGCTTGAGATGTTGCTCCACTCGGACTTACGCGACGCACCATGGCATCAGAAACCCTTCTGTAGCCTTAGCCATGCCATTGGCCGCAATAATCATCAAAGCACTTGCCCACTAAAGAACAAAGCAATCGACCCGAGCACAAATAACATGCACTTGACTCTCAATTAGTAAAATATATGTATGGGATTACACTATGACTAACACATGCATAGAAATCCCATGACTAACATTTGCATGGACACATCATGACTAAAACTATATGGATACCGCCATGACTCATAACCAAAACCACAGAACTATGTCAGCAACCTCAATAGGGGCCGGTCTGACCGCGGCCACCAGGCCTATCAAACCGCCCAAGACACTCCAGTCAAACCGCCATCTTACAGCCAGTTGGACCGCCAACTCGGCCAGGTACACTCCACCGGTCAGACCATCGTCTCAAGCCGGTCTGACCGCAACCTCCTAGCGGTCAGACCGCCTGCTGAGGCTGGTCTAACCGGTGCTACCAGAAAGCACAAACCAACTTGCAAATTCTAACAAAAATCAAACTTGACTAACGCAAGCAAAGCATAAGAAATATCAAATACTCATCACCCTCATAGGGCCACCACCACATGCTCTTATAGCTTCATTGATTATAATTAGAGGAAAAAACACAGACAAGTGTTATATTTGAATTGTTTCAAAGCTTCTGCATTTTAGTAACAATAGACATTTCTGGAGTTTACAGCTGTAATATTTCACCCCTGTTCCTTTAGTGTTCCCATCAATTCCAATCTGTTTTGAAGTGTAAGCAAATCCACCAAAAAAACTTTCAATATTCATGCATCAGAAAGTATGTGTGATTATTTTAATTGGGTTCCAAAATTAAAAAGAAATACTAACCTGACAAGCTCATGCCTTTTGTTCGTAGTTCTTCTTGGGTTAGCTCAGCTATATCACCTATTGCTTTGTTTGGTTGAAGTGCTTATGCAAATATACTAAGCATCAAGTATTATTACAGAGGCGTTGCATCCAGTGCAAAATTTATTGGATGATGCACTCCTTTTGCACGAACAGTTGCACACACATGACGTGGTGCATATAAATTTGTTGAATCTATCTGATAAGGAGGAAAATGACACCTTTAGGCCTTGTTTAAGAGCCCAAAATCCTTAGCCCATCTCCGTGGATGGGCTAGGGATTTTGGGCTTCCTAACAAGGCCTTAAAGAAACACTAGATACTTAACTAAAAAATTTCTCAGGATTCTGTTGATTGACCTAGGAATTTCAAGAAGTAGAATATTACATCATCTGTTTTTTTAGAAAGGCCTGAAAGCTGCTGGGAATTTCATGATTTACTAACGAGATAGGTTGTCTTGATAGATGATTTATTCACCTTACTCCTTTTGTTATCATTTGTCTGCATCTGTTTGTTGTGTGCCGTAGACTTTAGTGGTTTGAAATATTGATTTTCTGCTTTGCTGTCCTTGCTGACTTATACTAGGAACAGAGCACAAAGAATAAGGAAAGTACATAGGTGTATTTGTACTAGGCAATCTAAAAAGAATAGACAAAACGGTTCTCTATCCAGTTTCTTCTTTATAGAAGGATGGGAGCCTAGTGCCTCCAAAAGAAGATAAAGTGGCACAAAAACCTACAACCAATCTTCAAACTGAAGGATTGCTGGTATATGATCAGTAAAACTGCAGCATATGACTTGTGCTCAGTCATAGATGGAAAACTTCTGGAATGAGCAAAGTTCCTGAAAGAAAATAAAAAATACTGGGGTTTGCTTCAGTTCTCCTCTCAAAGAAAAAGTTTGCTAATCTTAAAGCAAGGGTAATTGCTAATGGGTATGGGCAGATTTGTACTATTAACAAATTGGGTAACTTAATTTGGTTACCCGTGATAGTTATCTCAATGAAAACTTGTTTGAGAATTGAGAATCATTTTTTTTCACCACACATTCTACTTGGAACATCCAAGGCCTGAATCAATCGTTCACAAAATCTACATTTATGCTTACCAGCATTTGTGTTTCTCCATGTTTCCAAGAAACTTGCTCTTTACTTGCAAGAAAGGAAAAAGAAACTTGTTCTTTATTGTGTATGCTTTGATCTTGTTCGCCATCACAAAAAAACACTTTACGCTCCAATTCTCAGTCCCTGCTAAATTCACTGATTAGTATGTTCATAAATCCTAGTCCAAGGCCAGTATTTTTTCCCCTCCACTAAGGATGCCTATGGATCAACCGATCAAGAAAGCTTTTCCCCTCCACTAAGGATGCCTATGGATCAACCGATCAAGAAAGCTTTCTGTTAGTTTGTTCCTATTTTATGGAATTCAGAAAAAATGATGAACTTAACCCTTCTGACATCCATCCATTACAGGATAATAATCTCCACCTTTCACATGCTCTAAAATTCGTAACTTTTGCAGAAGGGGTGTACTGAAGCAAACCCCAAGAATAGTTTCCCAGGATGATTTGTGTTCGGTCAGAGTTAGCAAACCCGTATATTCAGCACCTAAATAATAATGTGAATTTTGTTCACATCTTTATATTGATGCCAAAATTTTAAGCATGCAAATATTTTTAGGGGTCCTGGTATAACTTATAAGAATTCAGAGGATGTTCTTATGTACCATCTAAATTGTTAAAATCTGATTCTTTATGAGATGCCTTGACCTCAATGGCAAGGTGATATCCTAGTTTTGCAAGATGCATCTCTTTTGCAATGATAATTTTTTTTTGCACAACATAGATTATTAGTTCGAATTCATGTTTACTTTAGCTGGTGTTCTTCAGCTGATTGAAACTTGAAATGCAGTGCAAGTGTCTTTGGAGTTTCAACAGAATCAATGCAGTGTTCCTATGATTCCAGAGGAAACAGTGTTCCGATGATTCTCTTGATGATGCAAAGACGTCTTTATGAACAAGCCGGCCTTCGGGTGTTTTTTTTAGCATTTAAGTTTATTTTACTTCTTTTTATCAGTGCCTTGTGGCTTTGTTCTGACCAAATAAATGTTGTCTTGTTTGTACTTTGCAGGCAGAAGGTATTTTTCGTATAAACGCTGAGAATAGCCAGGAGGAGCTTGTGAGAGACCAGCTAAATAGTGGAATCGTGCCAGATGGCATTGATGTTCACTGTTTGGCAGGTCTTATTAAAGTAAGCTTGTTTCTATCATGTAGTCTATGTGATACTATTGAACACCCTAATCACATATACATTACCCAGAGATTTATTAATTAATGATTGTGCTTATCTGCAATAGTGGAATTTCGTATCAACACCTGTCAGAGAATCCAGACTTCGCTTTCTAATAAAACCCAATCTTATCCTTTTCGTGCACAAAGATATTGTTGCCGCAAGTTTATTATCTTTCGATATGCACAAAGTTCAGCAATCTTCTGTTGCAGAATCTAATCTTGCTTTTGTAAGAAGTTATGGGTTGCGGTCAACTTATCTGACATTAACAGTTTATGCTCCTGAGTCAGTCTGCTTTACTTGGCAAGACGCGCGCTTCTGATGACAAAAGTATATTCTCATTCCATCTATTTTTCCATCCCTTTCAGGCCTGGTTTAGGGAACTGCCGAGTGGGGTGCTGGACTCTATCCCACCTGAACAGGTGATGCAATGCCAATCCGAAGAGGACTGTGCTCGGGTTGCCAAATGCCTTCCACCAGCTGAAGCAGCCTTGCTTGACTGGGCTGTTAATTTGATGGCTGATGTTGTCCAAGAAGAACAGATAAACAAGATGAATGCTCGAAATATTGCTATGGTTTTTGCACCAAATATGACTCAGGTAATGCATTGTCCTAATAGCAAAGTAGCAGTATTCAGTTAGATGGATGCTAACTGTCACACACATGTCATGCAGATGGCAGATCCTTTGACTGCACTGATGTATGCAGTGCAAGTGATGAATTTTCTCAAGATGTTAATACAGAAGACCCTCAAGGATAGAGAAGAGTCCAATTTGGCGGATGTGTCTTTGCCTCAAAAGGACCCGTCTGATGAAAATGGGCATCAGAACCCCAGCCTCACCCTTGATTCTCACCCTGAGGAAGGATCCAGGCGTCCCTCGTTCATCAGAGATGAGCCCCTTCTGAACAGTCCTGCACACAGCACTGAAGACAAGCCCAATGAGGCTAATCCAGCCGAAGGAGACTCTGCAGCTTCTGGCCAGACAAGTGAAGTCCTGACGAGCATGGAGGGTTCCACTAGTTGCTCCCAACCTGCTCTTGTTGCTCCGTCTGCTACTGATGCTTCCTATGCTACCACTATGGATTCACTTCAAGGCAAGGGAAGCCGTAGCCTGAATAGCAGGAGGACTAGAAAGGGCAAGGGGCAGTCTGCAACACGTGCCATTCCTCCAGCTGAGAAATCAAGAGGTGCGAGCATTGTGAGTCGGATAAACTCCAAGGTTGAACGGATCGAAGCATGGAGATGAAATCAGATGCCATTGCCATTGCTGTTGCGTAATAGATGACTGACCCAATGTTTCCCGAAAATAGGACCGAGAACTGTGTGCTTCTGCTATTTTGCATTTTTGATGTGCGTATCATTACCGGTTGGATCATGATCGTTGTATTTTGAGATTCATTCCCCACCTACACTAACATCTGTGTCTTGCTTATGAGTACTTCTGGTCGTTTGGGTAAATGAAACAGGTCATTGGTTCTTTTGTCCTCCCTTTGTTCTTTTTTATTTAACTTTTTAGAATCCGTACCGTCAGACTTTGTAAAGTTTGACTACCAATATATTTAAAACTATATAAATTGGCTATACAAAAATTATATTATTAGATTTATCGTTAAAAATATTTTTATAATATTACAATTTTATTAGTATATCTTATTATAAAGTTATAAAAGGTAGCAGTCAAAGTCTCATATCAGAGACTATAAAAAGTCAAAAACATCAAGTAAAAAAGAACGGATACAATACATAAATGCCTACATTCTGAAGTGTCTGAATGACTGAATATTCAGGGATGTTGCATTGTCGCCTTATTCTAGTGCCCATCTTGCATTGTTTTGGATAGGTCAACTGTCAACCCACTGTGATCTTTTGAGAAATAAATATGAACATGATAGTTCATATCATCCTTCTTTTCTATTTCAAAAGTAAATAAATAGACAGTTCGCTTTATTCAGGTAAAAATAAAAGTCCCTGCATTTGTGTCCTGTTGGGAACTACCCTTGGTTTTGCTGGAAAGAAGAAGAAAAGTACATTCTTTTACATTTTAAAAAAGGCAAGAAACAGAGTAATATAATTTTCCTATACTGAACTGTCTGAACTGAACTCTCAACCATGGTATCCTGTCCTTCCGTTGCATCAGATAGCCTTATTCTGCCTTCTTTCCTCCATTCTTTTCGTTTGCTGAATCAACCGTAAGATTTCCCGGTTTTCACAAAGAACAACACAGTGTAAACATGCAAGACACCAATTGTCGTTTCATTCAGACAATTAGGTATGCTTCAGAAAGAAAATTCAGACAGATAGGATTCTCTAGGAAATACAGCTTTCACCTTGCTTTGTGCCTGTCCAGCTATTAATGGGTCGAATTGCTCTTTGTTGTTGTGATAGTCTTTATTCCCTGTCGGTCTTCAAAGCTCCTTATTCCTTCTTCAAGAGCACTTCAAACTAGTGTGATTCAAAGTGACAAGTACACTACTGATCGGAGAAAACCATCGCGCCATTATCGACTGGTTCTTGCACCACGTCAAATCAGAATTTGTTTTGGGCAGACTGATTGGTATGCTGATCTTATCGGAGTTTCCATCCTGGGCTATAATTTGTCCCGGGCACACTCTGAAACCATTGGTGCCAAGCACGCTGAAGCATGGATCATGCAAGCCAGCCACCGCAATATCACCACCATGGTGAGAGGTCAACTCCTGTTCCAGAATCAGAACAATGAAGCAATTGGTGCCAAGTACAAATTTCATGGGCCCAAAGATATATCTTTGAGCTGCATTATTGCACCCTTTTACATGCAAATTTCCATTCCTAACGTGTGCATCATTCAATCTAGTACTGAGGTTCTTATTTCTGAACTCCCAACACTTGTGCGTGTGTTGCGGTGACAGTCATACAAAACTGAATGCACACTTGTGATTCTGCAGGCATACTGACAGGCCTCCTCTCAAGTTGAAGTACCAGCTCCACTTGTGAAAAGAAATATTCCAATTCCACAGCCACAGAAATCCCTGCACATTTCCTGGCCTCTCCTTTTTCTCTCACTATATATGTCTCTTCCTCACAAGTCAGAATAACACAAAGTCACATACTGAAAACTGTTCTGCAAATCCTTCAGACCTGCAGACACCTTATCTGAATCACGCCTGTGCAGGTAAGGAGTCTCCAAAATCACTTACTCATATTTTGTTCTTACTTCTTGCATCGATTCTATTACTTTCTATTTTATTAGAAAATTCGTATTGCTATCTTAAGTGACATAGTTTATTAACAGTCGCATGTACAGAAACTGAAACTCGATTTCTGTTTCTTCTTTGCAGTGCACAGAAACTGAAACTTCTTCACTGTTGTTACTTGTTTGCAGTGCAAGTTTGCCTGTACATATATCTAGCTCTCAAGAACACTTCTTGGTTGGCACGCATGGCGACGGACGGCGTGCTGAGGCGGCTGTTCGAGAAGCCGTTGCCGGAGAACCCGACGCTGCTCGAGGCGCTGTCGGCGTGGAACCACGTCCACCACAAGAAGCCCGTCGACCCGGCGTCCTTCACCGAGATCTTCGGCGAGCTCCACTTCCAAGAAAAGCCGGACATCACCCCCCGAGGCGTCCTGCCGCCGCACCCTCCTCCTCGCACCGTGTCATGGCTCGACGTCGCCGACGCCGAGAAGAGCAAGGACGACTCGTCGCTGGACGCCCTCCTCAAGCCGAAGCCCACGAGCGCCGCGACTTTCAAGAGGAGCGCGAGCTTCTGCATGAAGAGGTCCGAGTCCCTGCTGCTCTGCACGGAGGGGCTCGGGTCCGAGAGCACCGTGGAAGCCGACGACATGGTCAAGGACGGCGACGACGAGGCCGCCGTGCTCCTCCACAAGAAGATGGACGTGGATAGGAGCAGCGTCGACGTATACGCCGCCAGTGCCGCGACGGAGGCAGGGAAGGAGCAGCGGCCGCCGTTCCCGCCGCCGATACGATCGATCGGGCGTGGCGGGAAGCCGTGCGTGTGCTTCCGGTCGTTCCGGGCGGAGGGAAGGTTCGTGCTGATGGAGGTGGTGATCCCCGGGAAGGAGCTGCTGCAGGCGTCGCGCGAGGGCGGCCGGCTCAGGCTGCAGTTCGCCAACGCCGCCGCTAGTGTGGGTGTCGATGAGATGGAATTTGGAGAAGACGCCGACGCAGCCAAGAACACATGCATAGACGAGATCCGAGATCGAGCTACGTGAAGTGTAAGGAGGGTTCTCTATTGGTAATTTGGTATACATGCATGTGTTAGGTTTAATCATGTACTCGTGTGTACTCCGAACAAGGAGAAAAGGTTTATGCAGTGGTAAACTGATAATGCAACATGCATAGTGCATGATCAAAGGAAGAAATAGGGAAAATGGTAATGGGGGTTGCAGAACCGCTGATGAGAATCAAAGCTAAGCTTCTTACTATGTTTTCAGATGGCAGCTGATCGAACCAATGGATCCTACTGTTTGGAAGCATGTTTTTACAGTATGCTCTGCCTACTCTATCAGAATGTTAAGACCTGCATCATCTTGAAATATCCAGTGCATGGCTTGTATGACTAAATCATACAAGGACACAGCAATCGAACATTTGTTATTGCTGCATCTTCACGCACATATCGGAGTGAGTATAATTCCAGCATCAGTGAACGCAGAATCTTGCTAGGTTGGTGGCTTGGTGCCATTCCTCCGAAAATTAAAGAAGTATGGCCACTTGACCAGGGAATCCTTCGGTGTCAAAATATCTATCTCGAAACGTGAAACTTTCTCATATTTTTCTTGTTCCCTTATGCCCTTTTCTGGTGCACTGTACATCACACTATATCTAAGCTTCACAAGACTTGACTCGGTATTTAAATGGATGAGGTAAAGCATATTTTTCTTGTTCCTTCTTTCCTTCAGAGATCCACTCCCGGGAAAGGAGAGGTAAAGCAGCACTCTAGCTCTTTAAATGAATCTAGGTAGGGATGCTGCATGCAGTGGAGTTAGATTTGTTGGAAATATACTCTAGAAGTAATCATAAATATAACTATATTTCATGATATTCATGGTTTATTAGATAATATGTTATATTGTTCGTTGAATAATATCATCAATATTTATTAGCAATTACGTGACTTGATTATGGAACTCTATATTTTTGCGATGATTATTCTTAAACGATCCCTAGTCAGAAACATATAATGACACATATGAATAGACTAGTATATGTATTGGTTGATAATCATGTTTCACGGGTCATAGATATGGAGATATCAAACCAATAATATGGACACATGTTAGCGAACATGCGGTTGGATCGACCCATTATGAGACACTGCGAGAACGTTGCATTCTTACATGTCATCAGTTGGTTTCATTCACAATGTGTATGCTATGTCCTTAGACTGGAGGTTGTCACATGTACTCAAGATGCATAATGACTAACTTAGGGGTTGCCAAATGCTACTCCGTAACTTAGTAGTTATAAAGGTAGTTTTCAGGTTTTGTTATGATGTATGCATCGAGGCATGGTCGATCAAGATATGATTTGCCTCTCTATACAATGGGAGAGATATCTCTAGACCTCTCGAGTGATTAGATTCCAGAAATGCATGGTCATACTACTCGTGGTTAAAGAGTTAACTGTAGTCAGGGAATTCAAATAATCGAGAAAGATTGGTCGAGCTAATCAACAAGGATGGAACATACTCATCTTGAGCTTGATCGATATCTTGAGGCAAAGGAAATACATATGAGCTTTGTTGAGGTTCATCCGATATGATCTTTACGTATATTTAGAAGTCGACATGTCTTGCTAGGGGCCGTTACCAATTAGTGGACAAGTATGATTACTCAGACCATGTCCAAATGTATGTGAACTTGTTGGGTCGCACACTTAAAGGGCTAAGATATAATGTGGATAGTGATCCGAAGTCATGTGGGCCATGAGTTCCTAATGGGTATCAAGTTCGAAGACCATCATGGATGTTTATATATAGAGGGGCGGTGGCATAGGATTTGATAAAGAGAATTCGGAATTATTGAAACTCTAGTCGCCATAACTTCATCATCTAATACCATGCAGCCGGCGCTAGCACTCTAGCGTATGGTGTTCCTACCCTGTACGTGTGGATACCTTGGAGGTGTTGATGCGAAACTTCAGCACTAGGACGATCCGTAACCTGTGACAATCACAAGGAGCTAAAGGAGGAGACGTGTAGCTAGTACGACTATTACCGCATCAACATGCTATATTGACTCTACTTCTGCCATGAGTCAGTACGTTTGGTGGTAACCCCATAATCTATTACTAGCGGAGGTTCTCTGTTTACGCGGTAGAATTTTTGAAATTGTGCTTGCATAGCCTACCCATAGCGGTTCAAGATTTCCCTTAGATTTTTGCATTTCGAGTTGTGATCTATCATCCATGGATATGGATGTGGTTTTAGTCTATGCAATTCTATGTCTCTAGAATATGCTCAAGAGTCAAGATGTGTCACTCTTGAATTGGAGCCATGCCTTTAGAGGGCTGAACAATCGGTTATAAGTGCGGCTATACTCAAATGGATCAGATTAGTAGGCACAATATTTCTATCGCTTGCATAGGCTCAAGAGTTCAGATATGTCACCCTTGGGAGTGTGTCAGGTAGGAACCAACCTTAAGCCTTGTTTGGAAACTCAAATCCCGGTTGGGATCCCGGCCCATTCTCAGGATGAAAACCATAGGATGGGCTTCCCTGGTCTAGATGAAAAGTACATTTGGAAGCCCATATCACGGGGATCTCCTGGCCCAACCTGTGCCATTTCCATGAGGAACATATCCTCGTGTGCACTGGTTGGGAACTTCTCCCCATCGCCGCCTTGTCTCGCTCTCGCTCCCAACACCTCCCTCTCTGCCTCGCAGGTTAGGACTCAAGACCTAACTAGTGACCCTTGTCTTTACCGTGTGCCTCGTCCTTCTACTCCAATGACAGAACTCACCAGTGAAGTCCTCTTCTTCCTCCCCTCCTCCCATTATGGTTCCGCACCTCAACTTGTTTTTCTCTCAGATCTCGGTGGAGATGGTGACTTGAGGGAAGGAACAAAGTGACGGTGACTAGAGGAAAGGAACAGAGCTCCATTAGCTGAGTTGGGTTGAGGGGAGGGGGGACACACGAGGCACCTAACTTTTCCCTGATTGTATCGGATCCATGATTTTAGCCTTATTTTCTGGTAAGCCATACACACTAGACACCTAACTTTTCCCAAGATTTTCTTATATTTAATTTACTATGTTTATGTGCATAATTGCATTGGTGCTATTGATGGCACACATAACCCCAACACTATTGCTGAAGAGAAAGTTGCTCCTTATAGGATTAGAAAAGGAACCTTATCTCAAAATGCGATGCTAGATTGTGATTTTGATCTAAACTTCACATTTATTTCATATGGATGGGAAGGGTCAGCATCTGATGCAGGAGTCCTTTGATCTGCTCTTAGCAAGATTTTGTGTTCTGGAGGGTAAATTCCACCTTGTGGATGGTGGATATAAAAAACACATTCTTTTCTTGCCCCATATCGGGAAGTCCAACACCATCTTAATGAATTTAGGAGGTGTCGCTCATCTCAAAAATATGATTATGCATACTACAAAAAATTGTTCAACCATCACCATACTCTCCTTCGCAACCATATTGAATGGGCTATTCATATTTTGAAGAAGTGATTTCCAATCCTTAAAGTTGGCACATTTCATCCCATTGAATCTCAAATTAAGATCTCTGCTATAGCTGTTGCATTTCACAACATCATTAGAGGTCAAAATGGTCAAGAGGGGTGGTTGGATCACCAACCTATCTATATTCAACAAGGCAATTTTGTTGGCATACTGGAGGGTGAAAATAATTACCAAAATGATCTTGAGTCAAATGCTGGAAGTATTCTTAGAGATGAAATTGCAATGCAAATGTGAGCTGACTATAATCGTTAGTTGGAGATGACCACTCATAAAGTAGTATTAGTATTTTGTGTCCTTGACACTTAAGTTATGACCTCTCATAAATGTAATTTATTTTTAGATATGCATCTTGTTTTCATGTTGTGGATCTTCTATGTCAGTTATTTACTTTATTATATGGTTGTTTCTTTAAAATATGTTGCTGCACTCTTGTACCATTTGTTCATTTTAATATGATGTGGTTAGTGTAGCCAAGGCTAAAGAAGGATCAAGAGCCTCGTGGAACTTCTTATATAGAAAGCTTTTGCCAATATACTACATGACCATAATAACCCATAATTCAGAGGACAAAATGGGTGAGTAACTGATGGCTAGAAAAGCATAGTTAGTAAGTTCAATGCAAAGTTTCCAACTACCCATTTCACAAAGCAACAAATCCAAGAAAAGGAGGAGCTAAAAGGGAATTACGAGGCAATACAAGATGCACAGAAATAGAGTGGTGCTGGCTGGAATGATTCTCTATACATGATTGTTGTCGAACCAAGTATTTGGGATAAAACTATTCGTGTAAGAGCCCTTATTCCCTTTAACTAATAGTATTCGGTGTGTTGCATTTTGATACTAACTATATTCTTTTTCTACATTCAATAAGATCATCCAAAGGTGAAGAAGTTTTGCAATACGCCATTCCTTCTCTTTAACTACTTGGCAACATTGTATGGAGGTGAAGTTCAACTATATAGTTTTTTTGGTGAACTATATTCTATCATTGTCATTTACCTTATTTTTGAAATTGATGTACAGAAATAGGTAGTATAGCTACAGAAAATTTGAATTTTGTATCAATTGAGCAAGTGGAGCCTCCAACTGATCAAGTCTGTAGGGTTTTCACAAACCCTAGATTGATTTTGTGAAGGCTTTCTGGTCTACCCTCTATTCCTCTACCTTTTAAGTGGTAACTCTCATAATTGCATATGAGGCTAGAGGGTAGGGACCTATTTATAGACTCCATTTTTAGGTGCTACAAAGTGACCCACCTATTTCTGGTACACTATGAGACTTTTGAACCATGTTACCAACCACAATCAAACATGCTAGTTTTATAAGTCCACAATATATTAGTCCCTAGCACACATGTGTGAGTCATCTATGATTGGATTGTTTATGAGATTAATTCCAATCTAATCATATGGGTCAACAGTCTGCAGAACTAATCCTGCAAAACAAACCCAGCTATTTCGCCATGTGTTGTACTTAGGTTAAACATATACATGCATATGAAATTCTAGTAGACTCGATCTCAATAAATGTGTCTACCATATTCCATCATAGCTATCCTGGACACCTCGAGTATTAATTTCTTGAGTTAAATTATGCATCAAATTATTTTTATCACTTGCATCAATAATGTGAATAATTCCATATTGAGTTAAACTGACAATAACCACAATAAATATTGAAAGCCACATAAAAATCCCAACATCTTCCACTTCGCAGAAATATTTCAATCAATAAACTAAAGTCCCATGTATTTAACATGCTTAGAAAATAATTCCAACTAACTGGCTTAGTCAATAGATCTTTCTTCAATGTGTTTACTTCTACTATGAAATTTAGGATCCTTCAAGGCCTTAATCGCTATCTGATTTTCATAGAAAATAGTGATAGGTTATGATGTACTTTCCATGACCTTAAGTGATGTAAGAAATTCCCACAGCCATACACCTTCCTTTGCTGCTTTAGATGCAACAATATATTCAGCTTCCATGGATGAAAGAGCAACTAAATCATGTTTCCTACTGCACCAAGAAATAACACCTCCTATCAAAGTAAATAGATAACCAGAAGTTGATTTTTGATTATCTCCCCTTGCCAATCAGTATCAGTATAACCCTGCAGCTAAAAATTATGACCATTAAAACATAATGAATAATCTCTAGTTCCTTTGGTATAATGCAACACATGTTTGATTTATTTCTAGTGCTCTTTCCTGGGATTCTTTTGATATCTATTAAGAATTCCAATGGTATAGCTAAGGTTAGGTCGTACGAATAACACATCATACATAAGACATACCAAAGTTGAAGAATAAGGACTTCCATTCATTCTAGCTTTTTTCTCAAGAGTATTTGGACATAATTCCTTACTAAGTTTAGTTCCCTTTACCATAGGTACATTAACAGGCTTACTATTTTCCATAAAAAATTGTTTTGAAGCACTTCCAAGGTATGAGTTTTAGGACAACCCAAGAATATTTTTATTCCGATCTCTATGTATTTCTACTCCTAAAACATAAGAAGCTTCTCCCATATCTTTCATTTCAAATTTAGAAGATAACAAAGCTTTCACTTCCATCAATATATTTTTATTATTAGAAATAATGAGAATATCAGTTGGACCGAAATGGCGACAGAGGGGGGGTGAATGGAGCCCTTTTAAAATTTCCCCAAGTATCCACACAACCCTACTTCTCCAATAGCCACTAAGCTATGGAGTCTCGGGTTGAAAAGCTTACTGGAAGGCCGACCCCAACACACAGAAAAGAGATAGAATGACTGTTATGAGAGAACAGAAGAAACCAGTGAAAAGTCTACCAAGACAACAGCTAGAACAACTCGGTCGAAAGAGATGACTCCTCTGGTCGAACACACATGATCGTAAGCCAAATGATGGTCGAACGGCTGATGAGGTCGAAAGCTTACCCGAACCAACAAAAGAAAGCAAATAGTGAATACTGTGGGGTCGACAGCGGAAGGACTCGCATAGCCAGATTTCCGAGTAACCGAGACTCTCTGGTCTTTTGGTCCTCAAACTTGAGGCACTGAAAGAATCCAACCTCTGGAAGAGAAATTACCAAGAAAAATCCAAGGTCTTTGCTACGGTCGGCTAGAGCGACCTGGTCGAACTCGAAACAGAGGACTTGAGGCGCACGACCATTCAGCAAAGAGAACTTCTCTGATTCGACTCCTGCTCTCGAGAATGAACTGGCCAAGTGGCCTTGAGACAGATTCCCAGTTCTGAGCAAATCGAAGCACACCAAAACGAACACAGACTCACACAGAAGAGAGGAGAGAAAACGATAGTATGAAGAACAAGCTCTCAAAACAGATCGCAAACAAAACAATCACAGCATCTCATAACGACAGAAATCAACTTGAGGAAAAGAGATGAATGATTGATCATGGAGGTTTCTACAGCCACTCCATCGGAGGTACAAGAGCAACCGTGCTCTACCTAGAGACAACTCACACAAATAGAAACGAAAAATTCAGAGTGACTCGGGAACAACCTCACCGAGCACCCGAGCTCTACCCTCTCTATTTATAGCCTTCTGCTTCCAGGGTGAACCCGTAAACCCCCACCTAACACCGGGTTTTACCACTCGCTTTACCCACTAGCGAAAACAAGCTTCCAGTGCTTTACCCGTTAGCGCCAACAACTCCTGTGCATTGGCAGAGACACAGCTTCCCTTTGCAGCTTTCCGCATTTCTCGAAAATGCCACTCCACTGCCTTCCCGAAAGCTTCCTCCTGCCTTGCCGATCACGCTTGCAACCACCTCGCAGACCTCGTCGTCTTTGGCATCTCCCGGCCGCTCATGACCTCAGCACCCCCGTGCCTAGTCTCGACCATCCATGCCTCATCACGACTAGTCTCAAAGTCCTGCAAACCATCACAGACAAGCAAACATTCATAGCACCGCACAACACAATGTGTACAAACATCTGTACCAGAGAAACAGAGCTCAAATCATAAACCACAAAGTCGAAACTGCATTCCGACCGGTCAAAATGATGAACCATCCAATGCACGAGGTCTATGACTTCAACACAAATCCATACGACCAATTCCCAGCTCAAACGATCGATCCTACAGGTCAAACAACCGGTTTCAAGGTGTCTACGACCATGTTCACGATTTTCGGACACTTTCGACCGCTTACGACCTCAGACGACCACAACCGACCGCGCTTCGAGCGCTTCCGACCAAGTCCAACCGCGTACGACCGCCTCACAACATGGTCGAAGTCCGTCGACTATCGACCGCAACGATCGAAGCCTCGACCTCTGACTTCCTCTTGTGCTAATGTGGTCGTAAGGCGCCGACTCCTCAATGTGGTCGTTCACTCGAGCGCCGACTTCTGACCGCAGCAGTCGTGGCTTCGACTTATGACCTCAGACCGCGGGTAACGTGGTCGTAACAGGCTTCGACCACATCCAACGTGGTCGAATAGCCTTCCGACCACGGCCAAACCAGTAGTAAACTT
The DNA here is from genome assembly GCA_017311315.1 of Dendrocalamus latiflorus. Lineage (NCBI taxonomy): Eukaryota > Viridiplantae > Streptophyta > Magnoliopsida > Poales > Poaceae > Dendrocalamus > Dendrocalamus latiflorus. The sequence continues at coordinate 22,161,724 of CM029646.1, read as the reverse complement.
CCCTGTGACCTACGACCACGACCAGAGTGGTCGTAAACGCCACAACGTGGTCGTACAGCCTTCCGACCATGGCCAGAGAGCCACAACAACGGTCAAAACCGGTCGTACGCCCTCTTGAAGACCTACAACCACAGCAACAGAGCTACGACTTTGTAGAAAACACTCAAATTAAACTCAAACTTTCAAAAGTAACTGTCAATCACTCATCACAAACATGGAGCATGTCCACATGGACTCTCAATATCATCAATATATAAAGACAGTAAGACAAAACATTTACCCATAACTTTCGTATATATACAATGATCACCTTCCATCATTGAAAAACTATATGACGTGATAGCATTATCAAATAGAATATATGATTGATGTGAAGCTTGTTTAGGGCCATAAATTGATCTATTCAATTTGCAAACCTTATTTTCATTTTCATTTTCTCCAGAACTTTCTAGCTATTTTATGTATATTTTCTCCTCCAAAAGACCATTAAGAAAAGTAGTTTTAACATCATTTGGTAGAGTTCAAGATCATAATAAGACGTCAAAGTACTAATAATATAAATTAAAGTAAATTTAGCAATAGAAAAAAGTTTTCACAAAGTCAATACCTTCCCTTTGTGTAAAGCTTTTAGCTACAAATCTAGCCTTATATTTTTTTTACTAAACCTGCTGCATGTAATTTCCTTTAAAAAATCCATTTACAATCTATGGGCTTATGGTTATTTGCTAGATCAACAAGTTCCCAAACTTTATTTATTTTCATAGAGTTTAATTCTTCCTGCATTACTTCCACCTATAGTTTTGATTGTGAGTAGTTAATTGCTTCTTTGTAAGTCATTGGTTCTTCCTTTAAATATGAAATTTTATAGTGAACTTCCCCCCAAAAATAAATAATAATCATCTAGATATTGGGGTGTGCTTAAATTCTCCCATTTCTCCTAAGCATATTAGTGCTGAGAGTTTGATTTATATTTTCTTTAGGAGCTGAATGTCCTTCAGTGTGAAAATTAAATTTAGATACATGTATCTATGTTTCTGGTGGAGTTGCCAATAATTCCACTCTTACCCGCTTAGCACGGCGAGGTGTGTTTTGATATAAAAAATTGTAACCCTGCTTTCCACTAGTTTATTCTTTTCTAGATCATAAAACATGTACCCTTTTGACTCAAAAGAATAACCAATAAAAATTTCTGGCATGCTTTTAGGCTACAATTTTGTGCAGTTTTGATTTGGCACTCTAATTTGTGCATTACACCCCCAAATAGCTAAGTGGCGAAGTGATGGCTTCCTTGCAGTCAACAACTGACTGTTATAGCCTTAAATGGTGAATGATTTAATAAATAAATAGCAGTATATAAAGCTTCATCACAAAAAGAAAAAGAAAATCTGAATAAGCCATCATAGAACTAACCATATCCATAAATGTTCTATTACTCCGTTCAACAATATCATTTTTTTGCGGAGTGTAAGGTATGGTATAATGATGTATAATTCTACGCCCGTTCAGCAATATCATTTTTTTGCGGAGTGTAAGGTATGGTATAATGATGAATCATTCTATGCCCTTTACAAAAAAATTATTATTCCTAAAGTGTTTTCTCCTCCCTAATGAGTTCTCAAAGTTTTGATCTATTATTCAATTATTTTTCCACTTCAATTTTAAATGACTTGAACACATCAAATCCTTCTGACTTATGTTTAACATGATACACATAACCAAATCTAGAATAATCATTAATAAATAAAATAAATCTTTTGACTTCTAGTGGAAGTGGACATCTCACCATTAATATCAGAATGAACAATGGTAATGGGTTCATTAGATCTTTTCGCCTTTGAAGTACACGGATCATCTTACTCATTATATATGCCTCACAAATACCATAATCGTCCCACTTAAAGCGCAGAATTTTGTAATTAATAAGTCTCTTAATTCTGTTTTTAGATATGCAACCAAATCATAAATGCCATAAATAAGATTATGGGCATGCATTTCTATCATTAGTATTTCTTACCATTTTCACCAACTAAACAATCAATATTATCATCATTTGTTAGTTCATCAAGAAAACAAAGACCTTCACGATGAGTTTCAGTATGCACTAATTTCCCATTGAGCAATATTTTAACTATTCCTTTTTCCAAACAGTGCATCATGACCAGTAGATTCTAACTGAGTAACAAAAATTAAATTCCTTCTCATGCTAGGTGAACATAAAGTGTCTTGTAATAATAATTTTCTCCATTGGAGAGTTTTAGGATATAATTTCTAATTTCAAGTAAATTAGCTTTAGCTTTAGTGCCCAAAAAGACATATCTATTTCCCCCTTGAAATTGTTTGTATAGAAGTAAAATCTCTATGATATCTAGTAATATAAGATATAGCACAAGAATCTATAACCCAACTATTTGGAAAAGTAGTGGTAAGTAAGGATTCAATGTATGCAAAAATAACAGACATGCCGTCAGGCGAAGAATTGCCTTTTACGCACAATTGGTTGATTCCTTCTTTTTCCTGCGGTCAGCTCTAAAATGCTCATACTGACCATATAGTACTTATCATTCTTCTAAACTGAGTTATAATTTCCACGATCATCTGATCGCATTTCTTGTTAAGCTTTTCTCTCAAATCACCATTAGGTTTCCTCTTTTGCCAATTTCTTTTATTATTACCTTTCTCCTCTTCAATGTGTAACTCAGAATTGTGAGTATTTCTTTCCTTTCCCTGAGAGAGTTTTCTATCTTTTTCCATAAGTAAATGATGCCTTAGAATGACAAAAGGGTATCTTAAATTGTTCCCATGAATTTGGCAAAGCGTTTAGAACAACCATGAATACTTCTTTAGAAAAAAAAGATAGCCAACTGTTGTGGTTACAGACCAAACAGAGAGAGAGATGGTAGTGGAGAGTTGGGAGAGAGTGATGAGTAATGGCCTGGGTCTTCCCCATGGCCTGTATTCTATATATATACATACACATGGGGGTGCTTTTACAATTATACCCTTACATCCGAGTATCCCCTTTAGGGGCACTTACGTCATTACACATGGCCTATTCTGGGCTTTACATTCCTCTAGCAGGCCGGCTGGGCTTAGGTGGGGGCCACCCCTACAACAGGAGCCTCTCATGGTGAAGGGCTTCACGGCCGAAGCCATGTTGCCGAGCCCTTTGGCCCCCTCCGTCCCTGCGACCTGTGAGCTTTTTCGACGTTCGTCGAGGTGTGGTGTTCGCGCTATCGTGAGGCTGTGGCGCTGGGCGACGTGGCGAAGTCCACGCCATCCCCCGAGTCCTGTGGCGAGGTCGGGGTTGCTCGGGCCGAGTCGGAGGCGTTCCTCCAGCGTAGGTAGGCGTAGTGGGCCCGAGTTGCCGCACACGCGTCGAGCGATAGCGGACGCGCTGCGACGCTCCTTCTTCTGGCCGTGCACGCGGTGAGGCGTGTTCAGCGCGGTGCAGGTCTTGAGGCGTCGCGGCCATTTAATGCGGCGACGGACTTCCGCCGGTTGGATTCCTGCCGATCGAGCTTCCGCCGGTTGGCTCCCCCGCTGATGGGGTATATATACATGGCGCTGGTGCGGCGTTGTTCCTGCATCGTGCCCTCGGATAGAAGCTGCTCCCCTAAAATGGGGCCAGGCTGGTGTGGCGACCGTAAAGACGGCCTCCTACGCGCACGTCGTATTCTTGTACAAAGATGGCAAGGTTTGACCTGTTCTCGTAGACAGATATTCTTGAGTTCATCTGCGTCCGCTGATTGTGCCAACTGGTGCTATCATCAAGGAATGTTGATGTACTGAAGCTTATCTGCCTATGAGAACCTGTCAAAACCTGCCGCATACCGGCGCTTGTGCTTCCAAAATACAAAAAAGGCAAGCGCCTGGATCCCCGCTGGTTTAGGCCATGAGGCTGCCGTGTAGACTTTGGTGCCGAATTGGCGGCCTGCGCTGCCCCCAGGGAGGCAGAGCTCCCGTCGAGGCTGTCGGCGAGGTTGCTGGCTCGCGGCGGCTTGGCGTTATACCCCGGCGCAGGGCCGAGGTGGGTGGCCGTTTTCTCTGGTAAGGCAGAGACCCGCCCATCTTACGCTGCCGAAGTCGACGCGGCGGGGCTAGCGCCGAGTCGAAGTAGATGCGCGCGCGCGCTCCGTCCCCTACACTTCGAACGGGTGGCAGCGGAGCTAGCGCCTAGCCGAAGTAGACGCGCGCGCTCCGTCCCCTACCCTTCGAACGGGTGGCAGAGGAGCTGGCGCCTAGCCGAAGTAGACGCGCGCGCTCCGTCCCCTACCCTTCGAACGGGTGGCAGCGGAGCTGGCGCCTAGCCGAAGTAGACGCGCGCGCTCCGTCCCCTACCCTTCGAACGGGTGGCAGAGGAGCTGGCGCCTAGCCGAAGTAGACGCGCGCGCTCCGTCTCCAGCCCTTCGAACGGGTGGCAGCGGAGCTGGCGCCTAGCCGAAGTAGACGCCCGCGCTCCGTCCCCTGCCCTTCGAACGGGTGGCAGCGGAGCTGGCGCCTAGCCGAAGTAGACGCGCACGCTCCGTCCCCTGCCCTTCGAACGGGTGGCAGAGGAGCTGGCGCCTAGACGAAGTAGACGCGCGCGCTCCGTCCCCTACCCTTCGAACAGGTGGCAGCAGAGCTGGCGCCTAGCCGAAGTAGACGCGCGCGCTCTGTCCCCTACCCTTCGAACGGGTGGCAGAGGAGCTGGCGCCTAGCCGAACTAGACGCGCGCGCTCCGTCCCCTGCCCTTCGAACGGGTGGCAGCGGAGCTGGCGCCTAGCCGAAGTAGACGCGCGCGTTCCGTCCCCTACCCTTCGAACGGGTGGCAGCGGAGCTGGCGACTAGCCGAAGTAGACGCGCACGCTTCGTCCCCTACCCTTCGAACGGGTGGCAGAGGAGCTGGCGCCTAGCCGAAGTAGACGCGCGCGCTCCGTCCCCTGCCCTTCGAACGGGTGGCAGCGGAGCTGGCGCCTAGCCGAAGTAGACGCCTGCGCTCCGTCCCCTGCCCTTCGAACGGGTGGCAGCGGAGCTGGCGCCTAGCCGAAGTAGACGCGCGCGCTCCGTCCCCTGCCCTTCGAACGGGTGGCAGAGGAGCTGGCGCCTAGACGAAGTAGACGCGCGCGCTCCGTCCCCTACCCTTCGAACGGGTGGCAGCAGAGCTGGCGCCTAGCCGAAGTAGACGCGCGCGCTTCGTCCCCTACCCTTCGAACGGGTGGCAGAGGAGCTGGCGCCTAGCCGAACTAGACGCGCGCGCTCCGTCCCCTGCCCTTCGAACGGGTGGCAGCGGAGCTGGCGCCTAGCCGAAGTAGACGCGCGCGTTCCGTCCCCTACCCTTCGAACGGGTGGCAGCGGAGCTAGCGCCTAGCCGAAGTAGACGCGCGCGCTCCGTCCCCTACCCTTCGAACGGGTGGCAGCGGAGCTGGCGCCTAGCCGAAGTAGACGCGCGCGCTCCGTCCCCTACCCTTCGAACGGGTGGCAGCGGAGCTGGCGCCTAGCCGAAGTAGACGCGCGGCGGTGGTCTGAGTGGAAACTTCGCACCGCGAACAGCGCCACGCCTGCGGTGACTGCGATCTCACGATGCGGTATTGTGCTGTAAAGGTTCCTAGAATCGCGTTGGCCCCCGGTTTGCCAGAGCTGTGTTGTCATACCGTGCAACTTGCCTCGGGGCGTGTAGGGCACGCGGCGGCTTGTGACTGGTGCGCGGCAGGATGGGAGCGGTTGCGTGATCGCAGGCGTTCGCCCCTTCCCTAGGGAATGGGACACGGGGCGGGCGACGGATGGCGCAGCTTCGAAGCTGTTATCATCCCACGGTTCGCTAGTGCGTTTTTAATGGCGGCTGGAGCCGTGCCGGCGCCTGGCCTCGTGTGCTCCAGCTATCTCGTATGGGGGCTGCCACGCGGTGGGAGGCCACTGGAGCGTCGTGCTCTGACGGTCCTTACTGCCGTGGTCGCGTCTCTCCGTCTTCGGTTATAGGGGATTGTGCGGGACGGGCCTTTGTACGGCTGCGGTTGCGTCCAGCACGCGGACCGTCGCGACGTTTCGGCGTCGGGGCGAGGTGGCTTGAAATAGCCCTCGCGACTGCGCCCCCGCAGTTCTACGCCCCCTTCTCGCTTGCATCGCCTTCTATACTCCCGTAGTATTCTCGCCTCTATACTCCTTTTGCGAGAAGCGATGGCATCTGGTGGCAAGCGTAGCCAGGCGCCTGGTGCCAGCGGCATCCGCCGGCGGTCTTCACCGCTAGAGGTGAAATACTCGCTCAGCGAACGCGACCCGGCGGCGGCGGACAAGCAGTGGCTGGCGGCGGAGAAGGAAGGCTCATTTTTCGGCGAGCTGGGCCCCTCGCTCATGACCGAGAAGACGATCCAGGCGCTACTACGCGCGGGGAAGCTGTCCAAGCACCAGGCGGTGCGATTACACGCCGCCGACGAGACGGAACCACGCCCCGAGGAGTCGAAGGCGATTGTATTCGTCGCCTTCTTCGACGCAGGGCTCCGCATCCCGGCGGCGGCGATCGTGGGCGACGTGCTACGGACCTTCGGGCTGGAGCTGGCGCAACTGACTCCGAACGCCGTGGCTCGGCTGGCGGTGTAGAGTTGGGCCTTGCGCTCGGGAGCGTGCTGGCCCAGTGCTTCGTTGTTTGCCTACCTGCACGAGGCACAATGCCAGCCCAAGGATCGGAAGGACGGGATGCTGTCGAGCTTTGGCAGTGTCACCTTTATTCTTCGGTCGACTTGTGGTAAGCTCTTCCCTGCGAACTCCACTCGCGGGAAGTGGGAGTCGCACTGGATGAAACGGTGGTTCTACCACCGTGTGGCGAGCGGGAGCGGCCTCGAGTGTACGGGCCGGTCGATCGCGTTCAAGACCTCGCCCGGCCGGACACTTGACGACGAGGACAGGCGGAGGGCCCGACGGCTCGTAGGCGTGGCTGCCCGCTTTAACATGCGCGACCTCGCCAAAGAGTACACGATGTATGGCGTGGCGCCGCTCGCCCGCGACTGGCACCTCACCGCCGAGAAGCGTCGAGACGATAATGTTCTGACGTGGATTTGCTTGCTGCTGGTGCCCTCCGGTCCTCGTAAGCCTCGACCGTATCTCCCCTTTGTTCACGCAGAGTGCGGTACATTTTGATCTTATCTCGTGCGTCGCTTTAGAGATTCGCCTGGAGGATGCGGAGCAGGCCGCGTGCGTATTCCTCGGGCCGTATACCGGCAGGGAGCACGAGCAGCGCGCGTCCGCTACTGCCGAGGCGGGGCTGGGGCGGATAAACCGTGTGTGCGGGGCCCTGGGCCTTGTCATGCCGGACCGCGTTGAACCGGCCCCGCAGCATCAAGACGACGGCGCGACGAGGAAGGTGCCGTCTCGCAAGAGGGACCGAGGCGGGGCATCTGCCGCGCTTGGTGTAACGACTGCCACTGCTGCTGCCAGCGCTCCCGAGGGCGCGGCAAACGCGGAGTCGGATTCGGCGAGGTACGCCGACTCGGGCTTGGATGGCGCGGACGCCGGGGGCGAAGGATCTTCGGCGGGTGCCCTGGACGGCGGGCTCGCCACGAGCAGCCGGAGAGGGGAAGTCTCGTCACCCGCGGCGGTCGTTGAGACGGGATCCGTGCGGATCGGCGGTGCTGAGGTGGAGCCTTCGGCCATGGCCGCTATGGTGCCGGAGACGCCCTCCGTGGGGGCGCAAGGAGCTGGGTTTTCACCGACAGCGGCGGCCGAAACCGAGGTGCTCTCCGCGGAGGCTGCCGCGGCGGGGTCTTCGCCCCCGGGTACTGCAGCCACGGGGGTCTTTCCGGCAGCGGCTGCTGGAGCGGTGTTGTTGCCACCTGCTCCGGCTAAGCGGCCGCGTCTGCGGCCGGAGCTCCATCGGACGTCGAGGGGATTCGTCGTGGTGACGGGCATTGGGAGTCTGTGGGACTCCGATGCGTACGCCGCAGCCCTCGTGGTGCACGCCCCCTCTGTCCCCCAGGCCACACTGTCCGTTGTGCTGGAACGGTCGGCGCCGGCCCCGAACGCGGAGGCTTCTGTTCCTTGCGGGACCATGCCTTCCGCGGAGACTTGCGCCACCGCTACCCCGCCTGGGACTAGGGGCAGGCCCCCGAAGCCCTCCGTCCGCTACTGAAGGTAAGGTGGCTTGGTTTACCCTGCATTCTTCGTTGCACCTCGCGGTGCTCACCCGCGTCCGTTGGCAGCGTCGCTTATTCCGTTGGCAGGGTCCTTCCGCCGGCGGGACGACTACCGTGCGCCCGAGCCCAGCGGACTTCGTGCCTCCGTCGGAGACGCTAAGGGCATGACGCGGGATTGTGGATGACGCGGCTGCTAGCGTCGGTCAGCAAGCGCTGCAGGCCTACGAGGCGGGACGTCTCGGGGACGCGCTAGAGGTGTCGGGAGTGAGGGTAAGCATTTTCTTGTATGACCATGCGCGGTGATGCTGAGCTTGCTAAGCCATCGTATTGTGCAGACACTTGTGCTGGGGCAGGCCTTGCAAGCGGCCTATGTTCGTGCCCAAAGGGCGCTTGAGGATAGGCTGCGGGTCGCCGAGGAGGAGCTACGCGAAGCCATGAGGGCCCGTTCCGCCCAGGATGCCCGCGTCCGCCAGCTGGAAGCAGGGTGCGCTGAGGCGAAGGCGCACGCCGAGGGGCTTGCTGCGTCGGCGCGGGAGTCGGCCGCGGAGGCGGCGCAGCGGGAGTTTGCGGCGGAGCGGGACGGCCTTCTGCAGCAGGTCGCCTCACTAGAGAAGGAAAAAGGCGAACTTGCCTTAACTCTAGTGGAGCGTGACCAGACGCTTGGCGAGGCCTCGGTGATTGCATGGGATGCCATGCAAGCGCTGGAGGGTCATCTCCAAGGGCTTGTGGCTAAGGTGCCGGACCGCACCTTTGGCCCGGAGGAGCTGTCTTGGACCCTCCGCTGGATCAGAGATGCCGTCGACATCGCGCGCGGCGCCGCGACGAGCTTCGGCAACCATTGTGCATACGTATCGTCATGCCTGGTGTGCGCTCTCCTGCAGCACCGCGGTTGCACGCACGTCGCCGGGCTGGAGGACCCTCAGCTGGAGATGCCTGGCGGGGCTGGAGTAATGTCCGGCACCGTTCGCGTCGCTCGTCGTGCCATCAAGTACTTCCACGAGCGGATCTGGGATTACGTCGGGGAGGCTGCCGCGCGGGTCGAGCTCCGGAAGTCACTTTATGGAGAGGGGAGCCTTGGCCAATTTCTGAACGGGGTCCCGCGGCGCGACGAGGGTGGCGCTGAGGCCTCCGAAAGCGCTGGGAACCCGCAGGTGTGACGCCGAGGTGGCTAGGCGTGGGCGTGCGTTGTAATGCTTCCTCCTTTTTTGTAAATGAAGTACGCGCTCGCTTTACAAATTCTGACTTTCACCTGTGTCCCGGGCAGCTTCCTTGCCGGGGCCGACTACTTGCGTCCGACCGTGCGACCCGGCGGCGCCTTCGACGCTGGCAAAGGGCCGAAGAGTCACTGAACTTTTGGGCGGGCCGACCTTCTTCCGGCGGAACCCCGGCCTTAGCGCGTGCTAAGGACGAGCCCACCGAATAGCTACTTAGAGCGCCAGAGATGTTGACGGCCCTCTGTACGTGTAAAATTTTTCCAATATATAAACGTGTTGATTACTCCGTAGGGCTAGCGCGTGCGAAGGAGGATCCCGCAGTACGACCTGTTTTAAGTCCGTGGACTGGCGCGTGCGAAGGCGGACCTCCGCACTGCGACCTGTTTAAAGTCCGTAGACTGGCGCGTGCGAAGGCGGACCTCCGCACTACGGCCTGTTTAAAGTCCGTAGACTGGCGCGTGCGAAGGCGGATCTCCGCACTACAGCCTGTTTTAAAGTCCGTAGACTGGCGCGTGCGAAGGCGGACCTCCGCACTACGGCCTGTTTTAAAGTCCGTAGACTGGCGCGTGCGAAGGCGGACCTCCGCACTACGGCCTGTTTTAAAGTCCGTAGACTAGCGCGTGTGAAGGCGGACCGCCGCACTACGGCCCCCTATTCCTAGGTCGGGGTAGCCTCTTGGCACGCCGTATACTCCACATGCACGCCCTTGCCGGGGCCAGCCTCTGGTGTGCTACGTCGGTACTTCTGCGGCTCTCGGAATCGGTTTCCATAGTGCGCCTTGACGAGCGTCGACGCTCTGAGGCGGTGCGCGATTGACAGCCACGCGAGGTTCACGCCGCGCTCGCGTTTTGCCTAGCACACAGAGACGGCATCCGCGTCTTTATACTCCGTAGAGTGCATGGGATCGGCGTCCACGTCTTATTTATACTCCGGGGAGTATGCGCACAGACGACGTCCGTGGCATGCGCGGGATTCGCGTCTTGTTTATACTCCGTAGAGTGCGCAGGGAGAGCCTCCGCGTCTTATTTATACTCCAGGGAGTATGCGCACAGACGACGTCCGTGGCATGCGCGGGATTCGCGTCTTATTTATACTCCGTAGAGTGCGCAGGGAGAACCTCCGCGTCTTATTTATACTCCGTAGAGTGCGCAGGGAGAACCTTCGCGTCTTATTTATACTCCGTAGAGTGCGCAGGGAGAACCTCTGCGCCTTATTTATACTCCGTAGAGTGCATGCCGAGGCGTCCCCCCGCACGTCTTTGTTTATACTCATGCCCGTGTGTTCGACGGAGAGTGCACACGCGAACGTGCGTCTTCGGTTTATACTCATACCCGTACCCCTGGCTACGGAGAGTGCACACGCGAACGCGCGTCTTTGGTTTATACTCATACCCGTGTCTTTGACGGAGAGTGCACACGCGAACGTGCGTCTTTGGTTTATACTCATACCCGCGTCTTTGACGGAGAGTGCACACGCGAACGTGCGTCTTTGGTTTATACTCATACCCGTACCCCTGGCTACGGAGAGTGCACACGCGAATGTGCGTCTTTGGTTTATACTCATACCCGTACTCCTGGCTACGGAGAGTGCACACGTGAACGTGCGTCTTTGGTTTATACTTCGGGAGTACGCGCGTAGGCGAAGCCTCTGCGTGCTCTCGCCGCGTATTTTTGCACAATGATAACAGGTTGGCGACAAATGGAACTTTATTACATTCCCGTTTGCGCGGGTAAGCGATTACATATGGCGGAGGTACTAACCACTTGTCTCTGGCGCGGCCGGAGCCTCTAGTAGTTGCGCTAGCTGTAGGGCTTGCCGAGCCATCCCCGGATGACGCCGTGGGTCCCCGCGCTGTGGTGCCGATTCTAAGTGTGCCGCTGGTCGCCGCGACGGGGATATCTGGTGCCGTGCTCGATGCGCCGGGCCATGTCCTGGTCGCCACGAACAGTAATGATGGCCCGCGACCCCGGGAGCTTCATGCATAAATAACCGTGATGCGGTACCGCCCCGAAGGAGGTAAGGATTGGACGCCCCAATATGGCATTGTAAGGGTACGGGAGATCGACAACGTCGAGTGTAGCATCCTCGACCCTTTCATTGTCGCCCTGGCCGAAGGAGACCTGCAGGCATATTTGGCCGAGCGCCCGTAGCAGTTGTCCTCCGAAGCCTTGCAACGGGACTCCCGATGGGCCGAGTCGGCTTCGGGGGATCCCCATCTGGTCGAAGGCTGCCGCGAACAGAATGTTCGCGGAGCTGCCACCATCAACTAGGGCACGTCCCACGTCGCATCCCGCTACAACGACCCGGACGACCAGGGGGTCGTGGTGAGGAAGCTCCACGCCTTGGGCGTCGGCGGGGGTGAACGTGACCTCGTGCTGTGCCCAGTCCGGCAGTGTCTGCGCTGGGTATGCCGCCACGTGGTGTAGCCTCCGCACGTAGGCCTTCCGCTGTCGTGCCGAGGCAAACTCCAGCGAGGAGCCTCCGGAGATGACATTGATGACCCTGCGGTGGGCGGCCTCCGGAGCCTGTAGCTGCAGGAGGCCCTCCTGAGGCTGCTGCACATGGGCCTGAATCCACAGAGGACCCTCGTGGGGCTGCGTCCCTTGTGCCTGGATGTGCATGGGGGCTTCGTATGGGTGCTGTACGTGGGCCACCACGGGCGGGCGTACTTCCAAGTTACTGTCCCTGGTGACGCTCCGGCGGAGCGCCGCGATAGAGGTGCACGTGCGCGTGTCGTGGGTGCCGCGACCGTGGACTTCGCACCACAGCCCATGGTGCTGGTCGTCGTAATCTCCACGACCTCTATCATCGCGTCCCCGGCCTCGGCGCCCCCAACCGCCCCGACCCGCGGGAGCGCTTTCTTCGGAACCGCCTTCGATGTCGAGGACGTACCGGCCTCGCCGCGACTTCTGCTGGCCGCGCTTGGGCCCATCGGACGGCTCCTTGTGCGGGGCATCCTTGCGCTCCGGCGCGTCCTTGGACGACTCCTGCTTACGTTTTCCCTTCGAAGGACCGTCTTTCGGCGGATCTTCGGTTTTCGCCGAGGCACCGGCCTGGTTGGTGTCGGAGTCGTCGCCTTGTCGTCGCCGTGCGTCCTCTTCCGCCCTGGCATATTCCTCCATTTTGTCAAAGAGCTTCGTCACTGTCTTGATTGGCTTCCGCGTGTTATACTCGGCCATCGGGCCCGGGCGAAGGCCCTGTATAGCTGCGTTGACAACGGTGGTTTCGTTAACGTCTTTGACTTGACAACGTATCTTCGCGAAGCGTTTGAAATAGTCGCGGAGCTTCTCCAAAGGTTTCTGCTTCACGGCGAAGAGCTGGTCCGCATCGACCCGCTCAACATAATTTCCTTGGAAGTTGTTGTGAAGGCGGTCGCGGATCTGCTCCCACGCGTAGATGGAGTTTGGCTCTATGGTAAAAAAGCAGGAAAGCGACACTCCTTGCAACGCGAGGGGGAGTCCCTTCGCCTTGGTGGTGTCATCTCCGCCTGCAGCCTCGATTGCGGTTTCGTATACGCGCACGAACTCGCGGGGGTTCGTGTCGCCTTTATAAGGCTCGATGACACTAGGGAATTTGAAGTCTTCGGGCCACGCCGCCTGCTGTAGCCCTGCCGAAAGCGGGGACTCTGGATCGACGCGTCGCAACGGCACGCGGCTGGATGTGGGGGCGTCGCGGCTGTCCGCCCTTTCCGGCGTGGGCTCTGGCGCGACCACTGGCGCGGCCTGCTGGCTCCGAGCCTCTTGTATGTCTCGGACAACTCCACGAAGATCCCCTAGCTCCTGCTGGAACGCTTTGAGGTCCGCCAGCAGGGCGCTTTCCACCGCCTGCGCGGGCGGGGCCGCCGGCGCGCCCAGCGGACGGGTCGGCACAGGTACGATCGCCTCGCGAGCTCCCGAGCTGTCGGTCGCTCCGTTGTGGCTACCTCCAACCGCCCGGTCTGCGCTACCGGCGAGCGTTGCGGCGGGGGCGGCGGGGTTGGTTGTCGCAGGGCTGGTGGCGGGGTCGGTCGTCGCAGCGCCGGTGACGGGGTTGGCCGTCGCAGCGCCGGTGGCGAGGTCGGTCGTCGCAGCGCCGGTGGCGGGGTCGGTCGTCGCAGCGCCAGTGGCGATCGCGGCGCCGGTGGTGAGGTCGGTCGTCGCAGCGCCAGTGGCGGGGCTGGTCGTCGCAGCGCGAGCGTCGACGTCCTCGACTACCGCGCCTGCGTCGTCGCCCACGCCCGCAACAGCCGATGCCGAAGCTCTGGTACCCATGCGACGCTCCGACCCAGCCGCCTTCTTTCCCTTCGCCGCCGTTGGCGAAGCTTTTTTCGGCGCCATCCTTCTTCGGACTTTAGGCTTCTCCTGTCCTCCCCACGGACGGCGCCAACTGTTGTGGTTACAGACCAAACAGAGAGAGAGATGGTAGTGGAGAGTTGGGAGAGAGTGATGAGTAATGGCCTGGGTCTTCCCCATGGCCTGTATTCTATATATATACATACACATGGTGGTGCTTTTACAATTATACCCTTACAACCGAGTATCCCCTTTAGGGGCACTTACGTCATTACACATGGCCTATTCTGGGCTTTACATTCCTCTAGCAGGCCGGCTGGGCTTAGGTGGGGGCCACCCCTACAACACCAACATTTTTTAATTTCTCTGCTAAAACATAAAGTTTATTAAGATGCTCATTAATTGAAGTATTATCATACATCTTAGTAGAGAGAAAGTGATTAACAAGATTAAGTATTTTAGTAAGAGATACTTCACCAAAATCTTATTCCAGACTACGCATTATTTTCTATGCATTCCGTTTACCCTCAATGCAAGATTAAGCAATATATCTATCCCGTTGGTACTGCTCTCAGTGATGTGAGGTCTTCTTTTCATGCACGTCAATTGAGGACAAAAAACTCGCCATGCTTCATGAAGAAAAGCGGACCAGCAGCCGGAAGCATAGGTGTGTGTGAAGAATTTTCCTCTCCTCAATCCATTCATCGGCTATGAATTAGTTAATCAAAGCCGTGCGAGATCCCAATAATAATGATGCCAATGATGCTAGCTTAAACCCATTTGCTAGAAATATGGAGGGGCAAGAGACACCTAGTACTCACATAGAAGCCAATGAAATGGAACATGTTGCTTCTTCTTCGTCTAGACAAAAAGGAGATAATAATGAGAAAAAGTGCAAGCAAAGTCAAATTTCCAAGGTTCTTGAGTGCTACCTGGAATTCAAGAAGGAGAAAACAAAAAAATTCCTAAAGAACTAAATGAAACAACAAGACAGTCGGAATGATGAGTTATCTATTGGGATGTGTGTTGCTGCTCTAGAATCAATTCAAGAGCTAACAGATATGGAGAAGGTAAAGGCACTAAGAATCTTTAAATGCAAGTTGAATAGAAAAATGTTTATCAGCACCAAAAATCCTAGTGTTTGATTGCTTTGACTTAAGAGCGAAATTTCTCTGTAGGCAAGTTGTCTTGTTATTTTCATTTTCCTTGCTTTGGCTTAAATCCTGCAGCATAGTAGCATGTGAAAATATTTGCCCTTTCTCCAATAGATTCCATCATTTTCTTTCTTCCTAACCTTTCATGTTCTTAGTTCACTATGGATCTGTAGTTTTGGGGCATCAACTTAGCGTTGCCTTGATCTTTAGATGCTTTAACTTAGTACCGCCTCTCTTGTTAAATTACTTCTTGACACATATAAAACTGCGTTTAAAGAATTATCATGGTAAACATAGTATTAATCAATGCTTCCTATGTGCATTGGGATAGTTGTGCCAACCTGCAAGCATCTCGCTGTATACAAGACAATGGTAGGTCCCTGTCATTCTAATTTCTAAGGGCCTGTTTGGAACAGAGGAATTTCACAGGAATTTTGTAGGAATTTTGCAGGAAACAGTTCAATTCCCGCAGGAATCGGGAAAAATTCCCGCATTCCAAACAGGGCCTAAACAACTTTGGAGAACATTCCAATAGAGAGCCAAAATAGACACAAGTGCCATCTAGAGAGATGTTTGATATGCAATTTCTCTAGCTTGCACTTAAAGTGTCTAACTTGAACACTAGCTGGGAGTGCCATTTGGAGAGAGGTTGTTTCACTGAATAACTTAAAGAAGTATTTGTTTATTACAAATTGGATTCCCTAGGAATTATAATTTGTTTATTATAAATTGGATTCCCTAGGAATTATCTTTCCCCTTTCTTTCGTTGGCTTGATCTTGCCCACAAAAATCTCCATCTGGTTGTTTTTTTTTTTTGCATTTTTCTTTGTTTTGAAGAAAAAAATGTTCACTCTGACTATGTAATTCTTGTACCAATCAATAGAGGCATGTAATTGTTGTGATGGCAAATAAAATGAGTCAATATTATGTTCCCGACTCATGCTCTATGTTGCAGATCAGAAGCCTAACAAATGATCCAAAGTTAGTTAATTTAAGAGTGAAATAATCTCAGTGTCCTCACCAAGCTCTATGTTTTTGTAGATCAGTACCTTTGTGTTGTGAAGTGGCCAAGGCTAAGGAAGTAAAAAATAGTAAAAAGGAAATCAACTACTTAATTAGATTAACCATCACAAAGCATAGCTAGTGATTAGTTAGATGTGAGATATAATTGTCTCTTGTTGATTGTATACATCAAAATTGTGAGCTCTCGTGTTGAATTGGTAGGTGTTTTGAGTTGGTTTTTAAGGTCTATATTGGCATGTTCCCCAGTGTTGTAAACAAGATTGAAACATCAGATAATAGCATTAGATGAAGTGTTTTCTTTTTGTTTTCTTGGTGGTGAGGAAGTACAAGATGAAGTTGAGTTTAGGATACTCTGTTTTGGTTTCTACCTTTGTTCTAACTTCTAGTTTTAGGTATTAAAGCCACAAACCCTAACAGTCATAAGAGGAGTTCTTTTCTTGTTCAATTTTTTCCCTCATGTGTTGCTCTAGCAATTCCTGTAAAGCCACTGACTTTTCCTTTCTGGTGACCATTTTAGTTTTAGGGATATATATATATATATATATATATATATATATATATATATATATATATATATATATATATATATATATATATATATATATATATATATATATATATATATATATATATATATATGCTACTTTTTGTTGGATTGGAGATTTGATTTGGCTGTTGCATGTGATATGGCAATGAGTGCTAACTACTAAAGTGTTTAAGAGTGACAAGGTGCAATGCAACACCTAGATAGCTACTATCATCCATTTTTCTTTCATTTTGAAGCCATTCTAGAAATGTAAT
The DNA here is from genome assembly GCA_017311315.1 of Dendrocalamus latiflorus. NCBI lineage: Eukaryota > Viridiplantae > Streptophyta > Magnoliopsida > Poales > Poaceae > Dendrocalamus > Dendrocalamus latiflorus. The sequence goes on along the minus strand of CM029646.1, from coordinate 22,145,159 downwards.
AATATAGGATATAGGACTTCCTGTGGTACTCTTATGCTAGCCTCAGACAAGGCCTTAATTTTGCATGAATAGTCTCGTAAATTCTATCCTATCTAGTACTACAATTGAAAGTCTACTACCTTATTGATAATCTACTAATGTGGCATGAAGAGTTGGAGCCCCAGAACTCATTGCTTTAATCTTCTTTGTAACTAACTTGTTCTAGATTTCAACTGAAGATTTGGAAGAGATTTTTGCTGAATTATGCCAGTCTAGCTTGTTTTTTAGTATTATTACAAGTTAGTAGTACACTGATGGTTGTAAATTGTTGATTTGTAATGGAGCAATGCCACTGATTCATTGTGATGACAATATGGTGAAAGACTGAATCAATTTTTTTTTTGAATTTTTTAGTTGCATTCAAATTTTCTAACTACTGGTTTTTTTTGTTTTTTAATGGTCAGGATTTTTAGCCTATCCTCTCCCAAACAATGGCTAGGATTTGTTTCCCTGGTAGGGAATTTACCCCCACTAATGCAGGGGATTGCTTGTGCCCATAAAATCTTCTCTGAGGTGTTGGCCCACTGGGAATTTACCCCTACCTCCCAAACAAGGCGTAATGAATTTACCCCCACCTCCCAACCATGGTTTGGCCCTATGCCTTTGACGACAACCGCCTCATAGTTATCTCTACACTTTTCTCCCACTAACAATAACCGATCAACAGTTATTGTCAAGTTTCTCTCTCTGACAACAAATGATTCCTCAACCACAGACCATAATTTCTAATGCTACATCCGCATCAACCATCATACCATCCGCCCAGATATGTTAACAGCAAGTTTTAGGGTTTTGAGAAGCACAAACTAAGTTATCTCAGATATACCAGTTATTTCCTCTAATGAGTGCTCAAAATAAGTTTCATGATTAAAAGAAGATAATAAGGCAAATTATTGCCCTGGTACTTAATGCATCTTCCAGTGTAACCTATAGCTAGTAAGTTACCATTATAGTCTCTAGGGTGACAAGGATTATGTGATTCAAGTGTTCAAAGAATGGTGTAATAGTATTGCAATTAGGGTGGATATCGAGCTGGCTCGACTTGCCTCGGCTCGTGAAGGCTCGTTTAGGAGGAGGCTCGACTCGGCTCGTCTCATTGAAAAGCACGGGCTTGGCTCGTTAAGTGAAATATGCAAATTGCATAATGCAATGCCATTATGCAACTAGTCACCTAATATGACAGAGTTATTACTGACTACCATAAGCATATATCTGTTGGCAAAAACAAAAGAAACCCTTAATCTACTGCCTACTATGCATAATCAAAACACTATTAAAGCTGAACATATTCTGTTTTGACTTTTGAGTGTCTTTAACTTTTATTTTTATGTTTTAGATTTATTTTTCTGAATGATAAATTCTATGATTCTCTAGAGTGACAGTGAAACCTATGCATTAGCAATCCTATGACTGAGATTACATCAAAAGGAAAGAGCATCTAACGTAGTAGGTTCATAACAAAGTAAGAAAAACTTGTCAAGAAAACTTCAGTTTCAGTATGAGAAAATATGGCATCTGATGGTTTCGTTTCCATAGGTGAAATTAAGGGAGAAAAGAGTAACATGTACTTTAAGAATACCTTGAAGTGACAAAAGAGGGATGAAAATTGGCATGCATACATGCTACTACTGCTACTACAAAAAATGCATAAGAAACATATGAAAGAAATAGAGCATTTGATCTTATTCCTAGTGATATGCCACCATATTATAGAACATACTATAGAGGCGAAGTCGGAGCCGGAGTCGGAGGACCTCCTCCCTCCGCGGATCTTCAACTCCAAGCTAGCTTGCATATGCCGCTCCATGAGCCGGACGCCGATGTTAGGGATTGCGATGGGAAGGGCCAAGGGGGCGGGGGAAGGGATGGGGATGGCGAGGGAACCGCAACTGTGGACGACGAGGGAACCGCAGCTGGTCGGAACAACGGCTATGGATGACGAGGGAACTACGGCTATGGACGGTCGGAATCACAGCTGGGGACGGCGAGGGAGCCTCCCTTCCGCCGTCATCGATGGGACCAGGTGGGGTAGATGGTAGGGTTCGGAAATGAGAACGAAATGAGAAGGGAATATTTCGATCGGATGGAGGGATTCGGAAGGGCATTGCCACACTGGGCCATTCACGTCGTGATGCGCTGCCAGCTGCCAAGTCAGGCCGACTGAGCCTATCAAGCCTAGCGAGCAGCTCATGACTCGGCTCAGCTTGGCTCATTAGTGGACCGAGCTGAAACCTTGGCTCAACTCGACTCATTTGTGCCATAAGCTAAGCCAAGCTGAGCCTTCAACGAGCCGAGCCAGCTCACGAGCCTCGAGCTTTTTTGCCACCCCTAATTACAATGTCAAGTAGGCATATATCTAACCTTAAGTTTAATATCATTTGCATAACAATTAAAAGCATACAATTTGATACTTTGAATGAATATAAATTTGCATAAAATTTAGGTTCAATATGATCAAAGTATTGAGTCACCTAGCTCACAAGCGAGTTGGTCTCAAAATTCATGAGTTGTCTCATATTGCGGTTCTTTCATGTCCCCGTACTCTACTCAGATGATCGCATCATAAAACATAATACGCAAGCAAAAGTAAATAAATACAAAAGAAAATTCAAATAAACTCAAAAATTGAATAATTCCACTGCCATTAGATAGATATTTAATTTAGACAAATTTAGAAATAAATTTCCTTAAATTTGGAGTTAGAACGAGCAAAAACAGGCTCTCCAAAATTTGAATTTGGATTAAATCCAAAAATTAACAGAGGAGAGGGAGACTCTCACTGATAGATAGGGTACATAGGTTTTTATTAAATTTTCAAATTATTTTTTATTGAAAAAGCTCACTGGGACTGATAGATGGGTCCCACAGGATTTTGAATTAATTTTGATTTATTTATTAAAAAGAAAATGCTCTGAGGCTGACAGGTGGGACTGGTGCACTGTGCAAATAGTAAATCATGCCCACTTGTCAGTGGCTCCAAGGCTATTAGCCGATTAAAAAGAATTCTTAACTGGTTGGGGCCCACATGTCAGAGGAATAAAGGGGGTAACTTAAGGAGCCAAATCCACATGTCATTGGGGTTACTAAATACTGGTCATTACACTAACTAATGATGTGTGTTTAAGCCTAATGATGTCGTTATAGTCTTCCCGCCGAGGGGGATGCAGCCCATCACTAGTAAGCAAGACCATGACGGCCGATGGGGAGGACCAAAAGGGGAAGCCACTGTCAAACCATACCTAGTGGTGAAGATAGTGTGGTCCACAACAGCAACTGCAGTGGTCGGCGATGAGCTATGAGGTAGTGAAAATAGGGAGCACGACATTGTGGTGGCGTAGGGCACTAAAACCTAATTAAATGCTAGGGAAGCAACACTAGATGGAGGGAAGCGTACTGAAAACAAAGGCGAGGCTCAGGGAGAAACGGCGTGGGCTATCGACGAAGACCCAGTCGGTAGAGAGGTGGACAACATGGAGGGTGATCAAGGAGGCTCGGTTGTCCTCAGGAGGTCCATGTGGTGCTCTAGCTATAGCCAATTGGACGAAGGCGCAGTGAGGCTCAAGATTGCTTTAGGGCAGCGGAACGACTGGAGCCGAGGAAGAAGGAGGGTCGGGTGGCTTGCGATGGCAACGAAGGTGATAGGGGAGGCGATTAAGGGCAAGGCGATGGTGATTTGGGGTTTTTATAGCAACATGGAATGAGATGGACGTTGGGTGCCATGATGGTGAGTGCGGAGTATCGAGGCCACCGGAGCTAGGTGTACGACACAGTATAGGGGAGCCGATGCGCTGCTAGGGCTTTGTGACATGGAGGGAATAGCTTAGGGCAATAGCTAGGCAAGGATTGTGGGCATGTGGAGCTGACATAAGCTGGGCACAACATGTGAGCAGTGAGCAAGCAGAGGGGAGAGGGAGAGGTCTAGGCACAGCCAGGGCAGTTGTGACATCCCAAAATTTTCAAATTTTATTTGATATTTTCTAGAATTTAATTTTTATGTTTTCATTTTGAGCATAGAGTAAAAACTAGTAAAATTGGAAGAAATTGTGTTCAAAATGAGTTTAGTTAATTTTATTTTAGTTCCTTGCATTTTATTAGAATTATAAGAATTTTCTGGGATTTATTTGGATCTTTTTGCTATTTTCCAAGCTTTATTCTTCTTTCTCGGGTTTTCTGAAAATCAAAAAGAAAAAGAAAATATCTCCTTTTTTTCTGGCCGACGCGTGGACGGATGGGATCCGCCCACGTCACCATGATCCAACCGCATGCCCAACCCTGCCTTCCTCCTCCCTCCGGCCAATACGTGTGTGGGCCGATCACGCCCCACGTCGCCTCGGCCCATCTTCTGCCGTCCCCTCCCATTAAACTCCTCGGGCCGCTTGATTCTTTTCCCTAGCCATGCGCCGCAATCACCACCGCCCTCCTCCCCCTCTCTTCTCTCTCACTGACGCACGGCCCCACCTGTCATCTGCAACCTCCTCCGTCTTCTTAGCGCGGGCGCCGCCGCCACGGCCGTTACGCCGCCCCGCCTCTCCCGGCCATGTTTGCCCCGCGCTAGCCCCGCCCCCACTACCTCTATCATGTGCCGCTATCACCGCACCCATTGCCCACCTTCTCCACCTCCCCACTCGCCCTCTCCGCCTGGGAACCGGCACAACCCAATATATTTGGAAGTGATGTATTTATGAAGGTTGGGTTCTCCCATTGGAAGATTGCTTTATATGCTTTCAATAAACATGTTGTTGATACAAAATAGTTCCCACAATATTGCAAGGGGTCTTTGCGACGACTTCAAAAATCAAAGGTTAAGTGTATCTAGCAAAATCAATACTTATAGTAAGGAGGCCGAAATTGGATACAAAATTCGTTTAACTGCATCTTTAGATTGTGCAAGATATCATATAGCTCAAGGTGAAACTTTTCAAGGATATGATGAATTCTCTACTTCCATCAACAAGGGGAATTTCAAAGAGTTATTGGATTGGTATAAAGATAAAAAGGAGGAAGTGAAGGTGGCATTTGATACAGCTCCAGGGCACGCAGTTATGATTTCTCCAGATATTCAAGAAGAGCTTTGTAAATATTGTACACAAGAGGTCACAGAAGTGATTAAAGGTGAGATTGGAGATAGAAATTTTGCAATCCTTATTGATGAGTCCAGAGATGTATCAATAAAGGAGCAAATGGCGGTGGGGCTCACATCTCAAAACTTTGCTTCACATATACCAAATATGGGAAGCAGTAGTGGATGTGCTTGAGCTTGTAAGTGAAGATGTTTGTCAAAACTCAAGTCATGGTGGAGCAGCAGGTTCGCTAAAAAAGATGGAATGTTTTGAATTTGTATTCATCATGCATTTCTTAATAACCATGTTGAGCATTACAAATGAGCTATCACTTGCTTTGCAAAGGAAGCATCAAGATATTGTTGAAGCTATGGGTTTGTTACAGGATATCAAACAATGATTTCAAGATATGAGAGACAATGGGTGGGAGCCATTGTTCAACCAAGTCAAAAGCTTTTGTGAAACATATGAGATTGATGTGCCAAATATGGAAAATCGTATTGGAGTTATGGGTAAATTAGTACGTCGGAAGCATAAAGTGATTCAACATCATTATTACAAAGTTAACATTTTTAATGCTGCTGTGCAATTATGAATGAGATGAATCATCAATTCAATGAAGTTTCCTTGGAGTTATTGGCAAGCATGTCTTGTCTTGATCCAAGTGACTCCTTCTCTAAGTTTGCTGTTGATAAACTTGTTCGACTTGCTGAGATTTATGCTGATGATTTCACAGTTATTGATCGGCTTTTGTTAAGATATCAACATTAGAAGAAATGAAGAATTCAATGGATATCGTGATATATCAAAACTTGCTCAATTGATGGTTCACACAAGAAAAGATAGAACTTTCCCGTTAGTATATCGCCTCATCGAGTTGACATTGATACTTCCAGTGACAACGGCATCTGTTGAGAGAATATTTTCAGCAATGAATATTATCAAAACAGATTTGCGCAATAAGGTAACGGATGAGTGGCTCAATGACTTGATGGTGTGCTACACTGAGTGAGAGATCTTTAAAACCATTGACGATGATAAAATCATAAACCGCTTCCAAGGCATGAAGTCACGTAGAATGCATTTGCCCCGTGATTCAAATTTGTCTCGTGGTTCAAATTAGCTTATTTGAGGTATGTTTCATAATTCATATGATCTAAATTTTCATTATTATTCACAATTTTTTATTATATCACTAATTTTCATATGTTTTATACATATGTGATTTATTTCTACTCAGTACTCATAGCAGAATAATTATATATTCTTGGGTATGCACTTGCTATTGTAAGGTATCTACTTTGTATTTCTTTGTTTTTCGTTGTTTGTCTCCAAGCCTCCAACTGTATAATTTTTGTATGAATTTGAAATTCTCTAAGAGTATAAGACTATATTTGTGTCAACTTAGTTTAGTCCGACAAATAATTCAGTCTACCCTCAATTTTATTTCTGGCTTCACCACTGGTGATGTAACATAAACTTTAGGCTCGGATGCCTTTTTGTGTAAACTTGGTTGGTATGCCATGTCCTTAATAAGTTTACTTTTTTTAGAATAAGCTTGAATTGGTTTGATGTACACTCAGCTACAGTGCTCCATAGCTGAACATCTTGGACAGCTACAGAAAAATTCAACGGCCTCGGAAATCGGTCTACATAATCTTACTGTTTGGAAGCAAGTTTCCGTGCCTGAACTTAGCTAGGGTCAGTTAGTTATACAGTATGCTCTGCCTACGCTATCCGAATGTTACAACCTCATCATCTTGAAATATGTAGTTCATGGCTTGTATGACACAATCATACAAGCACACAGTTATTGCTGCATCTTCACGCACATATCGGAGTGAGTATAATTCCAGCATCAGTGAATTCAGAATCTTGCTAGGTTGGTGGCTTGGTGCCATTCCTCCGAAAATTAAAGAAGCATGGCCACTTGATCAGGGAATCCTTCGGCGTCAAAATATCTATCTCGAAACGTGAAACTTCCTCATAATTTTCTTGTTCCCTTATGCCCTTTTCTGGTGCACTCTACACCACACTAGATGTAAGCTTCACAAGACCTGACTCGGTATTTAAATGGATGAGATAAAGCATATTTTTCGTGTTCCTTCTTTCCTTCAGAGAACCTGACCTGGGAAAGGAGAGGTAAAGCAGCTCTCTAGCTCTTCAAATGGATGTAGGTAGGGATGCTGCAAGCAGTGGAGTTAGATTTCCCTTATATTTTCGCATTTCGAGTTGTGATCTATCATCCATGGACCATGTCTGTGGATGTGGTTTTAGTCTGCAATTCTCTGTCTCTAGCATTAGCATATGCTCAAGAGTCAAGATGTGCCACTCTTGAATTGGAGCCATGCCTTTATAGGGCTGAACAATTGGTTATAAGCGCGGCTATACTCGAATAGATCAGATTTAGGGTCTGTTTGGCAAGCAACAAGCCGGCCGGCTTTTGGCTTTTGCTACAGTACCTAACTTTCAAACGGAATATTTTTTCAAAACGGGGTCTACAAGTTAAACGTTGTACACGTTAAAAGCCCAACATCTGTACCAACCAAAATTGTAAGTAAGTATCGGTCTCTCCGTAATCTGTACCGTAAACAGCCAAAATTCAAAAATTTCAGCCAAAAGCCAAAAGCCGCAGCCAAAACAAACAGGCCCCCAGCCCTTAACCTCTAAAACAAATTCAAAATTTAACCAGATTTCGAGGCTAAGATTTCAGTTTTTATTATTCTACTTTAAGGTCAGTTCCTACGTGACACACTCCCAAGGGTGACATACCTGACCTCTTGAGCCTATGCAAGAGAGAGAAGTATTGCGCCTATTCTTTTCGGCTGTGGCTTATAGTTTTTGGCTGAAATTTTTAAATTTTGGTTTGGCTGTTTACGGTACAGATTACGGAAAGACAGATACTCACTTGCGATTTTGACTGGTACAGATGTTAGGCTTTTAACGTGTAGATCGTTTAACTTATAGACCCGTCTTAAAAAAATACTCTATTTAAAAATTAGATACCGTAGCAAAAATCAAAAGCCATCAACTTTTGACTTAAAAACAGCCCTAAATACTGACTCGGCTTCAATCGTGTCCGTCCCAGGTTCATACAACACAGCCCGGATGAAATTGGGCCCAGAGCACCTCCTCCTCCTCCTAGGGGCCCACCTGCAGCCCCACAAAATCATTACGGAGCACCAAACGGCGAATCCCCCACCGCTCTCTTATCCTCGGCGTCGCTTGTCTTGGTTCCCTCCGCTCCCCTCCGCGCGAACGGAATGGAGGCCACTGCACTCGCGCTCTACTCGTCCCCCGCCGCCGCACGCCGCTCGCCGGCGAAGGCAACCGTCGCCTCCCTCCACCTCCACCGCTTCCCCGTACCCACTCTCTACCTCCGCACGGCCCGGAACCCCGCCTTGCGCGCCCTCTCCGCCCCCTCTCTGGTCCGGTCCGGTCCGGTTTCTTGGTTCCTGGCTTCGGAGGAAGGCTGCGCATTGCTGTTCCCCTAATCTGTTGTTGTCTATTTATCTTTCGGGCACGTAGGGGCGGAGGAGACGGAGGAGGGGGATCGCGCTGGTGGTGCGGGCGGAGATGTTCGGGCAGCTCACCACCGGGCTGGAGTCCGCGTGGAACAAGCTGCGTGGCGTCGGTGAGTGAACCTGCTTCTTGATTCCTATCCTATGGTTTTTGTTTCGTGCGATGCTCTGGTAAGGATCGTAGTAATGCTACTGCTGCTGCCTGTGTCCTGCTGTGCTGTGCCATGTCGTGTCATCTGTCTGTGTGTACGCTGAAACCGCAGTGCCATGTCGTGTCATCTGTCTGTGTGCACGCTGAAGCTTGAATTGGGTTATACATAGTTTGCTGTGGCATCTAGTTAGCAAATACTTAGTGGGAGGAATGTATCATCCAATAAGCACAACATACAACAAGATTGCGATGGTTGTGTCTGGATCTTATAATAGATTGTGAACATATACATAGATGTACGAGTACCACTATTTGTCTTACGTCATTGTTACTTTGTTTGTACCCCTATATAACCCACTCATGAGAATTAATATAATGCTCTTGTGATTTAAGATGTACTAACAAAGGACAATATTGTTGAACCAATGCGGGACATCAGAAGAGCACTTCTGGAAGCCGATGTAAGTGCAATTCTTACAGTTTTGTAATTTCCTTCTGAGTTCATTTTGTCCCTGAATAGTCTAATGCAGCTCCTGCTTTATGCAGGTTAGCTTGCCAGTCGTGAGACGGTTTGTTTCATCTGTTAGTGAGAAGGCTTTAGGTGCAGATATTATCAGAGGAGTCCGACCGGACCAGCAATTAGTGAAGGTATGTTGCAAACCCCACAAGTGTTTGTTTGGGATGATGATTTCATATGCTTGCCTTTGGTGTTCTCTACAATTAAGTAATTGCATATTGGGTATTTTGTTAAATCAAAAGTTCATTTTCCCCCAAGGAATATGAAACATGCTAGCAAAGAGAGTACTATGACACGCATAAACAATCTTCACTCGAATGTTCAGTTATTAGTTTATGCTAATTGACTATGGTGACTATCTTCTAAAAATAATTTATGTGCTTATAGCACAGGAAGAATAACCTAATTGGTGGTGCAGATCGTGCATGATGAACTTGTGCAACTGATGGGTGGTGAAGTATCAGATCTGGTATTTGCAAAAACTGTCCCAACAGTTATCTTACTGGCAGGTCTGCAAGGTGTTGGGAAGACTACCGTTTGCGCAAAGCTTGCAATCTATCTGAAGAAACTGGTGCATTCCTCAGCCTTGCATTTTCGAGCATTTAGTAGGGCCTCAATACTCGAAAACCTATAGATATTTATACCAGAGATAGTTTACAGGGGAAGAGTTGTATGCTGGTTGCTGCAGATGTTCACAGGCCTGCTGCTATTGATCAGCTCACTATACTGGGTGAACAGGTACTTCTTTTATGAGCTTAGTTTCTAGGGTGACTGGGTGAGCTGCTTTTTTGACATCAAATAAACCGCTGTGAAACTTAAGAAGACGATGTTCCCTCAGATTGTTTTAAAACCTAAGCTAAACCCATCATGTTACATTTGCTCTTTGAATGCACTAGTAAAGTTTGCCCTTGGGTAAAAAAATTTTGGGCGTTGACAGGTGGGTGTACCAGTTTACTCAGAAGGAACGGAAGCCAAACCTGAACAAATAACCAAGAATGCCGTGGAAGAGGCAAAAAGCAAGAATATTGATGCCATTGTAGTGGATACTGCTGGAAGATTGCAGGTCACTCTTCTGTGCATTTCCTTTTCATTTTTTTAGTTCACATGTCGTAAACTAGTACGGAATTAATTCGGCTGTCGTTTATAAGAAATGGAAATACATTTCATTCAGATGACATATGAACTAGCATTGCCTTTATAATTTAATTAGCACCATTGTACTGTTAACTTTGTTCCAGAAAAAACGCACACATCGCAAATAAACTGAGAGAATACAGGAGAATTTCTGAATTTCTCTATTCTCTTACTTGCTTTCCCTAATTAAACTGGTTACAAGTCTTCTCAATATATAGCCTAATACTCTTCTACTAGTATATGTATTCGGACTTCAAGTTGGACATAATTTCAACTTGAGTTACACAAGGAGACGGACTCTACTACGTCTTGGACTCGAAGTCAAGATTATTTCTAACAATCTTTCCCTAATCTTGATTTGACATACTCTAGTTTTAGTCTCAATGCATTATGAACTACCAGCCACGCCTCCACATGAGGCGTTCTACATGCAAGCTACATATAGGAACTCAACTTAACTGGCACAGATTCATCCAGATGTAAAAATTCTAAAACATTGAGGCAATCGGTCTCAACTACGATTTATTAAACTCATACTTGATACAGAACGGTGACACATATGCTCAACGTTCCGATTTCTTTTTACCTTACTTGAGTTTGGATGGTGACATATATTCTTAACATCCCTAACTCAACTCATCATCAGATCACTGTTGATTCATCATCGCTGAGCGCTTCAGCAAGAAACGCTTTCTTCATCCTCGGCTTGGGGCATTCTGAAGCAAAGTGCCCATAATCGTTATAATTATAACACCTCACTTTTGCTTTACCAAACTTCCGATTCTAACGGCTTGGCCACTACCGCTGGAAGTGTTCTTGCCTTCACTCTTCGATAATTAGATCTCCCACTCAGCGCGGGTCAACAAGACCTGTCCGTTGCCGTTGTTACTATTGTTGCGGATGCATTCCTTATACGCCTTAAGACGACCGATGATCTCCTCCATGATCATTGTCTTTAGGTTTCCAAATTCCTCTATGATCGAATCAATTAGGAAAACTGTGAGTGAACAGCACGAAGGAATTTCTTCACTACGTACAACTTTTCCACCTTCTCGCCAAAGGCCCGTATCTTGTTGATGATGGTCGTCAATTGGACGGCAAAGTCATTGATCGACTCTATTTCCTTCATACGCAACACCTCGAACTCGGTCTTGAGAGTTTGTATCTTTACTTCCTTCACACGATCGGCGCCAAGATGCATCGTTTTCAACGCCTTCCACGTGGCTTTGGCCGTCTCCTTTTCGGCCAGTAAGAAGAGCGTCTCCTCTAGGATGCCCTGATAGATGGTCGCCAATGCCATCTGATCCTTGCGCACATCGACGTTGCCGTTCTCGATCGCGTCCCACACTTCTTGAGCCTTCATGTATACCTTCATCTTGATTGCCCAGGCTGCATAATTACTCGTTGTGAGCATCGGATAATGCAGCGAGACAGCGGAACTCCCTTTCGCCATCATACTAGATGATGCTTCGTCACCAGTGACACCACTTCCCGGAGAACGCGACATGATCTTGAGCATGGATCAAGAACTCGGGCTACTTTGAAGCGGCTCTTGGACCGAGGGAACGGAGAAAAAAAATTGCACTGTTTTTCCTTTTTCTCTTGGTGATTTTTCTTCTGTCTTGGATCCGCTCTCTGTTGCTCTGGCTTGAACCGAAGCTTTGGTTTTTATTGATGTGTTGTGCTGGGAGTTTGAATACACCTCGGAGCCGAACTGCACACTGATTCTATTCGGTTTCTATCTCGCACTGCCTTGTGTGCCACTCGGAGACGAAAAACAAGAACGCAAATACTTTCAGCTCCAGCTTGCGAGTTGGTCTCCACGTGACTGCTTTGTTCTTGCTCGGAAGTGGCGCACCTTTTTCCCCTTGCTGCAGAAACATGTTCTGTTGTTTGCCCGACAGACGCGCTGCACGGACGAGCTGCTGCCTTGACGTGACGCTTCGGCACAACACGTCTGCTGAGATCTGCGCCTTGGGAACGCGTCAGGACCAAGAAAAACACGGCGTCTTGCACGAGCTCTAGCACCGCTCGGAGTTGATGGGCTTGGTTTCTATCTTCTGACAGAGACGTCTTGCACTTCAGACGACTTTTATGGAGGCAAGCGACCGAACCAGCGTGACTTCGGAATCGAGAAGACGATTTAGTCAATTTTAGTTGCTGAGCGATTCCGCCTCGAGATGATTTTTTCGGCTCTGATACCACTTGTTAACTTTGTTCCAGGAGAAAACGCACACATCGCAAATAAACTGAGAGAACACGGGAGAATTTCTGAATTTCTCTATTCTCTTACTTGCTCCCCCTAATTAAACTGGTTATAATTCTTCTCAATATATAAACTAATACTCTTTTACTAGTATACGTGTTTGGACTTTAAATTAGGCACAACTTCAACTTGAGTTACATACGGAGACGAACTCTACTACGTCTTGGACTCGAAATCAAGATTATTTCTAACAAGTACTAACTGATGACCTTTCTGCTATGCAGATTGATAAAGCAATGATGGATGAATTGAAAGAAGTTAAGAAGGCTGTTAATCCTACAGAAATTCTGCTTGTTGTTGATGCCATGACTGGCCAAGAAGCTGCAGGTATCCATCTGTTTCTTCTTTCTACTATTCGAGTCTTCTTGTTGCCAAATGCCTAGTTATTCACTATTTGTAGGTACTGCAGCAATGCAACATGGAAATCCAGGATATTAACTACCCCTCTGAAATTTGACTATCTGACAGATTCTGTACAATTGTTGCCAGTGCTTTATAGAGCAGGGCTTGTTCTGTTAATCCTATAAAGTCATAGATGCTTAAAAAGCACTTTCCTTTAATAGAGTTGCAACTTGCAACAGCCACTTACACTATTCCTTTTCTGATTTGCAGCATTGGTCACCACCTTCAATATTGAGATCGGTATCACTGGTGCTATATTGACTAAATTGGACGGTGATTCCAGGGGTGGAGCAGCGCTAAGTGTTAAAGAGGTCATTTTTTACCAGAAACTTTTCTTGCCATCACATCTATGAATGTTTTGCATCTCTCGAAGCACCTTTTTATGAAAGTTGATAATTCAAAGAGGATTATTATTCATATATTATGGCCCAGCCTATGAATTCCTGTTTTAGTAGCCTTGCACTTGTTGAATGAATTAACATGCTCCTTTCACCAATTGACAATCAGTAAATGTGTAGTTCAGTAGTTGCACATGCTGGTTTTTTTCACTGGCATAACTTTTTCTGTGTATGTATATCTTTATAATTATCTTCTTCACGTGTATGCTGCATTTATCAAGATAGATCTATGTTTCGTCATCAGACGGCCTGTTTGTGCTGCACTGCATATGGTCAATCTTAAATCCTTAGTAGTTACATGTGGGCGTCCGTGTATTGTAATATATTTTTTTCTTATGTTCAGCTGATATATGTAAGAAACATCACTTCTTAATGAATCATGCAGGTGTCTGGAAAGCCCATCAAGTTTGTAGGGCGAGGAGAACGAATTGAGGACCTTGAGCTTTTCTATCCCGATCGCATGGCACAGCGTGTTTTAGGAATGGGAGATGTACTTTCGTTTGTTGAAAAAGCACAAGAAGTCGTAAGTAGCTTCCTGTAGAACTGCTCCTCTGGTCTTGTCCTAAGCAATACTGCGATGGCTTTATGATGTTTACATGACGGTGCAAATAGATGCGTCAAGAAGATGCTGTGGAATTACAGAAGAAGATCATGAGTGCAAAATTCGACTTCAATGACTTCTTAAAGCAAACACAAAATGTTGCAAAAATGGGTTCCATGAGCCGCGTAATTGGAATGATTCCAGGCATGAACAAGGTACATGATCCTGTGGAATTCATTTATTCTTTCAAGTTGGCAACATTCCCATTGCAAGTTTGTTTACATTTGATGTGAAAAAAGCCAGACTTGACAATACTTCTCATTCTAAATAGGTTACTCCTGCACAAATCCGGGAAGCTGAGAAAAGACTTGCATTCGTGGAGTCGATGATCAATGCAATGACTGCTGGTATGTTCCTCCTGAACTGTCGCTATACCTACGAAGCTTGATGTGATGTTCCTTGGGTCATAGACATAGATGCCTAATTGCATTTATTCTGGCATGTGCAGAGGAAAGGGAAAAACCAGAGTTACTGGCTGAATCACGTGACAGGAGGATGAGAGTGGCTGAGGAGTCTGGAAAGACGGAACAAGAGGTTCAGTTCTATTCTTATGATCTTATAGCAGTGTTTTGCTACCAGTTAGCATATACCAGACTCACTCCCCTCCGTCGAGCTAATAAACAGATTGCCATTATTCACTATATCAGGTGAGCCAACTGGTTGCCCAGCTATTCCAAATGCGTGCGCAAATGCAGAAACTGATGGGTATGATGCAAGGACAAGAAGCAATTCCAGGAATGGGAGATCTCATGGACTCACTTAAAGCCGACGAGAAGGTGACAATGTCTCTTGCGTTGTGAATGATTCCTATCAGTTTGCTGTTTGCCTGGGGGACTTGTAGTTGTCTGAATTCTTGTGTATCATTCAGGCGCCTCCTGGCACCGCACGACGGAAGAGGCGGCACGGGAAGCTGAGGCAGAGGGAGCTGGATGCAGTGGGTGGCGTCAGTAGGTTTTGAGTTGACTTGCATTGGAGTTGAAAGTTTTGGCAGGAATAAGCTCCTGTGTACAAGACAAGACTTATGCATCCCCCCATCGATTGGGTCATTGGGTTTGGATTTAGAAGTGAAACATGTAATGCTCAAGGCCTGTAAATGTGAGATTCAATAGACTTGACAAAACGGTCCCCTTCTCGTAGATACGGATCCTGAAATGGAGTAAGATTTCTTGTAGATTTTGGCATAACGAGTTTGATATCCATGGACCATGGTTGTGGTCTTGTGGATGTGGTTTGGTCGGTGCAAATCTCTAGCACAGGTGAACTGAGGCGAAGCAATGCTGGTCTATGTTTAGGCTGGGCCACACGCTATCTAACATACATATCTGATCGTTAATATTTCTAGTCAGCTAGTGGACATTATAAAATTATGAATATCGTTTTTTGACAAATCTACTAATATTACTTGTGACCAATCCAAATGTTTGTGTCTTTTTTTTGTGTCAAAGTTATAATATTTTGACTGTACGTTGCCATCTATCAGGAAATGAAGGAAGTATAAATTTTTTTTAATAGGCTGTGTTCAGTTTGAGGGCTCGTGTGATAGTCACATAAGCCTCTACTGCCTGCTGCTGGGTTATGCAACCAAATCCATGGCACAATTCTCTAAAAAAAACTGTCGTAGAACATCATCCTGCATTTTGTTTCCTGGTCCAAGTCTAAGGAGCCTGAAAGATGAATTAAGGCCCAACATTCCTGCCCAGGCCTAGCCTGAAAATCCTCGGTCTAGACTAAACGGGCCGGATGTAATTGGGCCCATTTCTGGTCCTACCCTTTAGGCCCATTTATGGTCCGGCCTTTTGGGCCCATGTCTGCAGTTAGCTACCCGACGCTCTTGTCTTCCCTCCCCTCCGCAGAATACTTCCCTTCCTCTCTAATGGAGGCCAATGGTATGCTCTCCTCGTATCCCGCCGCCCTCCACTGCTCCCCGACGAAGGCCACCGTCGCATCCCTCCACCTCCGCCGCTTACTCACTCCCTACTTTTACCTCCCCGCAGCCCAAAGTTCCACCTTTCGTGCCCTCTCTTCCCCCTTCCCGGTTCGCTTCCTCCCATCCTCCCCCTCTTCGATCTTGGCTTCTTCCCTCGGACTCAGAGAACAGCCTTGTTTCTTTTTGCGGCTAACTGCCTTACCTGGTTATCTTTGGTGTTAAAACTTTGATCCAGAAGAAAATGCACATATCGCAAATAAACTAAGAGAACACAAGAGAATTTTGCTATTCTCTTATTTGGTCCCCCTCTTTTCTTTTACTTTTCTCTCAAAACTGACTACAAGCCTCCTCAATATATAGACTAATACTCTTCAACTAGCATACGTATTAGGACTTCAGGTTGGACACAACTTCAACTTGAGTTACACACGGAGACAGACTCTACTACGTTGGCCCCACTCAAATCTAGGCCTATCGGCGATGAGGTTCCGAGCTAGCCATCTCCTCCCCTCTGGCGATCTTGGTCTTCAAAGTTGTGGGCATGGCCTCCTCTCCAGGTAGGCTTTGTTGCAGATATTTTCTTGAATTGTTTAGGACCCTTTATCGATTGTTGCATGAACTGTTTATATTGTTGCAATGTAGTTTGTCAAATGTTGCCGCAAAAAGTATTTTTGCAAATGTGTTTTTTTATTTGTTGCACTAGAGTAATTTTTTTTGTTGCATGTGTGTGTTTTTATTTGGTGCAATGGAGTGTTTGATTTTTGTTCCACAAGTGTAAATTTTTTATTGCATTTGTGTTTTTTATTTGTTGTAATTGAGTGTTTGATTTGTTGTATAGGAGTAAATTTTGAGGCCACCTGCAACAGGACGAAGGAGGATCCTGCTAGTGATTGGAGTCGGGATGGATTTCTCGCACAAAGGGGAGGACGGTGAGGTGGAGATACGTGTGGAGGAGGCGATCGGAAGAGAAAGAAAGGGTGACTGTTGCATATTTGACCATTCATTATGGAAATCCAACAAAAGGAGTAGCATACGGAGCTAATGTTTAGATCGGAGACATCCAAGCGCTAGTAGCTCCCACAAAAAAAATTGCACTTCGGTTAGATCATGTGCGCCCTTGTATATCACAATTCACAGGAGGCTTTGTTTAGCGCGTAGGTGAGCCGCAAGATTAGCTCGCCTCCGTGCCAACGGTCGAAACTGTTGAAATTCCCTGCTCAGCTCCTGAATTTTAGCTAGGATCGGAGGTGATCAAAGAAAGGTTTTATCATTATTCTCTACAATCGGTACAGGCTCAGTGTATTACATCTTGGTAAATCCTATATATCTATACAAATAATCCCCCATAAACTTCAATCCATGCTAATTTTCTCTTCTCCGGTGCAGCTACATCATCTTTATTGCTTTAAACCTTTGGATGGGTGCTGAACATTGTAGATCCTATGTATTATATGTCTACACCAGGGACGGAGCCAGGATCCAGACAAAGGGGGGCCGACCCGCCAAGGCGCCGACGTCATGGGCCCTGGGCGCCGTGTGTTGGCTACATCCCTGCAAGCACCCCTGCCCAGTAAACCAAGAAGGCAAGAGCATCATGGTTTTGTAAAGAGCGTCAACAGGATCCTTAAGCTTCTTTCCATTGACAGACGGCGCCCCACAAGCACCTGGCTGGTTACCTAACAGGTGAAAAACATATGATTTTGAGTCCTCAGGTTGTGTACAGAATTCACACAATTATCTTCCTAGTAGACTGCAGCCATCCCATCTTAATCAAATTGCCTCTGGTTAGAAATCGCATTGCTACGAACCAGCCACTTGAAAATCTTTATCTTAGCGGAATGTTCAGCTCTCCACAAACATTTATTCGTCGCAACCGTTGCCAATTCCTCGTAAGCTGACCTGACTATGTATCTCCCCCCATTGTGTCTCTCAATTGCCAACACCAATTGATCAGGGCCATGTCCTGAAGTTATCACAGCACACAGGGTCAGCAACTCCTGATATTGTTTGTTCTTACAATTGTCCAATCAGGTTGCTTCTTGCTGAAATTCTCTACTCTCCATCATATGCTTAACCAAGCAGCATTCAAGAATCAAGATCATCCACAACAGCGAAAAATTCAGGGAATTTACCTACCAAAATTTTGTTGTAGCCACATGAAAGTGGACCATTGGGGGGGCCAGGCCCTGCCCGCCCCCCTCTCTCCGCCCCTGGTCTACACAAGGCATTCTCACTAACTATAGTTAGTGCTATTAATCTGATCTCAGTTAGTGCTATTAATCTGATCTCAGGTGCAGCCACATCATCGCAATTATTTCTGGGCACACGATACATATGTATCATTTAAAAGAACATGTCGCTAGATATTGTTGAAAAATTTCTGTAGCAATACGCAAGGTATCTTCGACTTACGTTAGTAAACATTTTTGAAAGAAGAGAAATGGTTTGGTACATTCAGTTGTTCTTTGCCGTTCAATGTAGCCCATCCAACGATTGTCATGGCCTTGACACCTCCGGTGCTTATGAGTGGTGTGCAGGGATGGTGCTAACGAAATGAGCAAATAAGTAATTTTGCCTGAGAACTCATGGTACAATGAACACCTCGCGGTAGCTTATCGACTAGCATGCGTGCGTGCGTGCTATTCTGCGTGCGTCTGTGTTTGTGCTTCACACAAAGTCTCCACTTTCAGGCGGGAGGAAACGCAGAATAGAGCGCGGGCTTCTGCGACTCATCCTTGTGATCCATACTGCGAAGTCGTGCCTCAGGCACTGTTCGGAAGGTAGTGGAGAACTGTGCGCAGGCGGTAGCCTCAAGACCCTCGACGGGAGGCAGGCGCCGCCGCCGGAGAGGACGCGTAAGTCTGCAGTGCCGGAATCCCGGGAGTTTTCCAAGCCAAAATCTACTTGCGGCAACTACACATCTTGACGATGAGATTTGAAACACACGAAGCATCAGAGTTTGGGGAACACTTCCTTTGGTTCTTGATTGGCTGATTTTTCAGTAACCGACTAACTGTCCAATAAACGTGAAGCTATCAAAGCAATTGTACAGTTATACCCCTTGTTAATTAACGGCTAGATGCAGTGGAGGTGTTAACACCTCCAACACCTCTACGTGGACCGAACCAGGGCTCTTGAAAGAAACCCTAATTAACACGATTTTCCCTCTCTTTTTTTTCTTTTTCATTTGCATTATCCATGAGATATGATGGTGTTTTTTTTCTATTTTTATTTATTTTCCTTTAATTGAATACATCGAAAAACTAACAGTCATCATAGTATCATTTTAACAAAAAAACAAAAGCCACAACACTTTTGAATGGGCCTACTTATAGAGGGTGCTCGTATTAGCTGCGGCTGATGGTTTTTGGCTGAAAAATAAATAGTAGTGGCTGAAAAAGCTAGATTTTAGAAGGAGGGATGACTGGTGCGAAAAGTGAGGAAGAAATACGTGCATGAGACGAGAATGAGAGGCGTGGGGTGTGTGAGGTGTCTATAACCCCTATCTTATCCTCAAAACGTGACGGAAGCGAGAGAGGTGAAAAAACTATTTTAAAAACCTATATATTTATATTAGTTTTTGGCTTCTATAGACAGAAGTCAATAAGAAATACCCACGACAGCTACAGTCCGCAAAAGAATAAGAGAAGCTCAAAAATATTTCCCAACCGCAATAGTACCACAAAAGCCTTCCAAGGGCTAAGAGCAACTCCAGCAGGAGCCCTCAAATCAGAGCCCCTACTTTTGATTTGAGGGCTCCCCCTACTTTTGAGGGCTCTGTTTTTTGAGTTGAACTCCAGCAGAAGCCCTCAAATTCATTGCAACTAAGAATGACATGTAGGACCCACTCCTCCTCTCCTCTCGGCCGCCGCGCTCCTCCTCTTCTCCACCCGCGCCTCCTCCTCTCCTCTCGGCCGCCGCGCTCCTCCTCTCCTCCACCCGCGCCTCCTCCTCTCCTCTCGGCCGCCGCGCTCCTCCTCTCCTCCACCCGCGCCTCCTCCTCTCCTCTCAGCCGCTGCGCCTCCTTCTCTCCTCCACCTGTGCCCACCGCTCGGCGCCGCCACTCTCCACCTTCTCCGGCCGCCACGCCTCCGGATCCTCCTCCGCGCCACCACTTCTCCGCGGACGGCACCACCATAGCGAGGCGGTGGGTGAGCCGAGGCGCCGGGCAGAGGCATCGGGCGCGGCGACGAGCGAGCGCCGGGCGGAGGCGTCGGGCGAGCGGAGGTGCTGGGCGGAGGCGTCGGGCGAGGCGGCGGGCGAGCCGAGGCGCCGGGCGGAGGAGCCGAGGAAGCGGAGGAGGCGGGGGGGGGGGGGGGGGGCGAGCAGAAGCCGGGAGGCGGGGGCGGGGGCTTTTTCACCGAGGCGGGGAAAAAACGGAAGAATGAGAGCCAGAGTAGGGGCCCCTGGGAATGAGGGCTGGAGGGGGGATTTGAGGGCCTCCTTAAATTTGAGGGCTCTAGTAGGGGCTCTGTTGGAGTTCTGTTTTTGCCTCAAGCCTTCAAATATGAGGTTTGAAGGCTCAAGTAGGGGCCCTGCTGGAGTTGCTCTAAGGCCTCTACAAACCCATACGGCCCACGCGTATTTGCTGCTATTTATGGTCCCACACGTAAGGCACAGAGACCGCGCTGACCCACAAGCTCAACGGCTTTTCACAACCCCTGTTTCTCTCACGGCTCAGACGAGAGGAGAGCGAGGAAAAAAAACCCTTGCACCCTTCGCCCTCCCGCCGCCGGCGATCCGGTCCGCCGGAGCCGGCTCCATTGTTTGTTCGACCCCCATTTACCCTCCTCGCCCCATCGGCAATCCGGCCCGCCTGGGTCAGCATCCGTCTAGGGTTGGGGGGAAGGGGGTCGTACCTCCTCAGCCACTCACCAGGTAGGGTTTTGGAGCGGGACCGCGAGTCCCCGCGCGACGCCGCATCAAAGCCGACCGCCGCCTGGAGCCCCTCGCGCGACGCCGCCTCGCCGCCGACCGGCCCAACCCGAGCTCCCCCGCGCGTTCCCCATCCTTCTCAGGTAGAATTCTATGGCAGATTATGGTGCATACTGTTCAGTCGTATCGGTGGGCTATACGTTTGCGATGATATGTAGAACTTGGTAGATTATGGTAGATATCGTTCAGTCAGGAACTTGTGTCCTAAAAAGAGGCACTTTTTTTTTTGGAATTTTTAGGCCTTTTAAGTGATGTAGTGATTCATTGTTCTGGGCGATATGGTCATATAGATTTTCACTCAACTTATTGGCGCTTCCTAATCTGCAATGGTTTGTTAGTTTTTTTTTTCTTCATGTCTATTTTACTGGTGGTGATGATTCGATAGGTTGCTTGAGCATGTGTGAATCGTGCCCATATTTTTTGGAAATCATTGGTGACGTCCGGATCAGTGTTGATACTTGCTCTTGCTCGGTTTCTTTTTTGTGTACCTCTTGTTTGTGTGTTGGGTAATGTTTTGCTATCTGGCAGTGTCGGCATGGCTCTTAATACATGGTTGCATGTTTTTCTTGCATAATCATTTAGTAATTAAGTATTTTCTTGTTGGTGATACATAGCATGGCCATTTCAACTTTAATCAACGTAGTTTGCTATTGCTGCTACTTTGGTTCCCTTGGTATGCCGTTTCTACTCAGCTTATAATTTAGTTAGCTAGCTTCGTGACCTTGATAACATTTTAGCTGCCATGTTAGCAAGGCAATTTCATATTTAAAGATGTAGCCTGTTACTAGTGCTACTTCGATTCCCTCAGTATGTCCTTCGCGCGCAGCGTAGTAGTCTTGCTGACTGGCTTCGCCTCCTCGATTACCCACTATAATTTAAGTTGGAAATAGTTTAATTACAGCTTTAATAATGTTATCCGTTACTAGTGCTACTTCGATTCCCTCAGTATGTCGTTTCTGCTCAGCTTAGTAATGTAGTTTCAGATTCGCTGTCTCGATTACCTGCCATAATTTTGTTTAGATATTGCTGGCAAGGAAATTTCATCTTTAATAACGTAGTCCATTACTATTGACACTCTGATTCCGATGGTATATCATTTCTGTTCAGCTCAGTGACGTAGTTGGCTATTTTTGTTAACTTGCTCACCTGCCATATTTTTTTATTGGCAATAGTTAACATAGCCATTTCAGCTTTAATAATATATTTCATTACTATTGCTACTTTGGTTCTATGATGTATTTCTTCTGCTGAAATTAGTGATTTATTTCGCTAGTTTTTGCTACATGGATTACCTGCCATATGTCTGTTATATATGCCAAGTGTTTATCTCTCTAGTGTGTTTCGACTGTATAGTGATGGCACGTAATGTATATATGTCAATAGCTTATTGTGATATTGTATTAGTGATTTAGGGGCAATGGTTGGTAACTCGGTTCTTTAGCAAACTTTTGTCTTCTTGTGGTGAACAAAACACCTACCACACTTCCTATGCAAAAAATATGAGGCTGACATATGGACCCCACTTGCCACGCTTTACACGACGCACCTTTTGTGGCTGTTAATCAAGCATTGGCCACAAAGAGCATGGCAACAAATTAGACAGCCCTTATACTCTCTGCTTCATTTCATGAAACGATGGCATTTTATGTTGGCTTACCAAGCCTAACACAACCCTCCTCCTTTTTTCTAGCTTGGGACAGGCTACGTAGAAAACTACACAGCCCTTATACTCTCTGCTCTTACCCATTATTAGCTGGAAGCAGTACCCTTTCTATTTAGTTGAGTCCTAATATTTGCCTCAGTAACTTTGCTATCTTCATATATTTTTATATTGTTTCCCACTGTGTTTTAATATGGACTCAATTGTCATGTGAGGTTTCTTCACTTGATCCATTAACTCATGGCTATTGTTCAAAAATTCAATCATTGCTTCGTCATCGTGCATCATTAGTTCAAAATTTTGTTCATTATATGCCTGTGTTGTTCATGTTAGAGTGCATGTCATGTTGATAACTTGTGGTCTTATGGTAAATATTATGAAAGTTCATATGTGCTTCCTTTCATCACTTATTGGATGGTTGGCACACAAATAATTTCTTATTGTTTCTACCCTTGTCGGATTTCTGTTTATAAATCTTCATTCATTTTCAGTGCATAAGTTTACGAATTTAGCATATGTGCAGGAACCAGAATCCTGATTGGGTAGAAGTTAGTGACGTTTGACAATGGGTTTTGATAATGAATGTATTCTGAATATTCAATCTCTTCCTGGTGAATATTTCTGCCCTGTTTGTCGCACACTCATATATCCCAGTGAAGCTTTGCAAACTCAGTGCACACATCTCTACTGCAAACCCTGCTTGGCTTATACAGTGGCAACCACACAAGCCTGCCCTTATGATGGCTACTTGGTGACAGAAGCCGATTCCAAGGTATTGTAATCTTCTTAAGGAAATAGCTTATGCATATTCAGTAAGTATATTTTAAAGTAGTGACCCCCTTTGTTTATAACCTGATTTGCAATATGCAGCCTCTGATCGAATCAAATAAATCCCTTGCGGAGACAATTGGTCAAGTAACAGTCCACTGCCTGTATCATAAGAGTGGTTGCCAATGGCGAGGAAAGCTATCTGACAGCATCACACATGGTACTACTTGTGCCTATGGGAACTCCCCCGTTGTTTGTAACCGTTGTGGTACTCAGATTGTACATCGTCAAGTGCAAGAACATGCTCAACTCTGCCCTGTATGTTCATCATGTCTTGAGTGATTTGCTATCTATGTCTAGGTACTATTTCCCTATGCATTAATCCTTGTTACCTTTGTGTGTTATTTGCAGGGCTTGCAACCTCAAACACAACAGGCTGACAGTAGTCTGACACAGTCATCAGCTGCAACAGCCCAGGCAGTCTCCCAAGATCTGTCTGCAGTTGCCTCAGTGGCACCTGCAGCAGTTGCTACAACAGTGCCATCCGCAACTACAGCCAGAGCTGTAACAGCTTCTGCAGTGGCAACTAGTTCAGCTGTTGCGACCACAGCAAGCACGATGGCTGTGTCCCCTTTCCTCGCACCTACTGCTGCTAGTCAAGGTCAAGTAGTTGCTCCCCAAACTCCAACCGCCGAGCAGTACCAGCAGCAGCTCCAGTACCAGCAGTACTACCAGCAGCATTACCCTGGATACAATCCCTACATGCAGCAGTATCAACAGTATGGCCAGTACCAGCAGTACACACAACCTCAAATGCAAGTGGCACCCCAGAATGTGGCTCAAGCTCCGTCACAACCTGCTCCATATGTTCAGCCTCAAGTTCTGCAGCCCTCTCAGCCTCAACATGTGTTGCCATCCCAACCCCAAAATCAGCCTCAACTTCCCCAACTCCAAGCACCAGTAGTTCAGCCGGTGCCTCAGCAGAATCCACAATTGCAGTCAGCACCTCAAATTTCACAGATGCAACCACAAAGCCAAGCACCTCTCCAGCTGCCTCACCCCCAAGCACAACCTATGTCCCATCCACCAGCCCCTGCTCAAGTTGTTAGTCAGCCATTTGCAATGCCTGCTGCCCAAGCAACAGCCCCCCAAGTGCAGCCATATGTACAGACTCATCCTCCACAACATCAGCAGGTTGTTGCCCAGCAACAACATCCGCAACTGCAGCATTTATCTCAGCAACAACATTGTCAACCTCAGATCCAGCTAAATTCTCAAATCCAGCACCAACATCCACAAGTGCAGCAGCAGTCTTATCCACAACTTCAGGCCTATCATCAACCTCATCCAATGCCTCATGCACAACCTCATAATCCTTCAGGGCATGCCATAATGGGTCATCAATCATTTCAACAGCCTCAGCCAGCACATCAGATGCCACAAGGCGCTCCATTGCAACACCCTGTACATGTATCTCACCAACAAGTAGTTGGTCCTCAGCATTCTGCACTGGTACGTCCTCCACAGGGTCAATTTCCGTTGCAAGGCCAACAGTCAGCTATGCTGGCTCCTCAAGGAACTCAGCATACAGCACAACATCAACAACATGTTCATGCTCAGCGGCCACCAATTCAGCTTAGCATCCCTTCCCAGGCACCACAACATGGATTTCCTCTTAACACAATTGTTCCCTCACAAACAGGTCAATCATATCAAGAAGGAATGCCCTCATCGCAACAGCAGATGCATTCCCAACCTTTACAGCCTCACGTCCCACCATATATGCAGCAGCATCATATTCAAACTTCCGCTGGCAGGTCTATGAGTTATGTTGCACCACCACAGCAGTTCCAAAATCAACCTAGTGGTCCACTTAAAGATTTACATGGTACTGGACAACCTATTGGGCAGGGTTCTTTAGCTTTGGAAACCCATGCTTCGGAATCAGGGAAGTCGGAAAATGCAACTAATGCTACTGGCAATACTGAAGTAAGTGATAATAAAAATGGAGGTGTTGAATCTACTGCCAGAAAGTTTATGATGTCACAATCTTTAAGTGATAAAAATGTGAACAGAGAGCAGAATGATTTTGGTAATGTTAGAAAAGATGCGGCACAAACTAGCATTGCATTGGATGGTGCAGATGGTCCAGACAATGTCAAAGGAAAGGGTGAATTTGCTGGTCGGGAAAGTAATTTGCATGGCCCAGATGTACAGGGAGACAAAGAGTCGAAGGCTTCAGATACATCACATGATCTTGAGAAAGGAGGATCATTACAGCAATCACAGCAAAATCTGGGGGCACTGGGGTCCTATGTGTCCCCAGGCATGGGACCACAGCATCCATCTGGACCTGATAGGATGCTTCCTCAGCATATGCTGCATCCTGGTTCTATGCCATATATACAAGGGCAACCAAATCAAATGAGGCCACCTAAGCATAATTTTCCTGAAAATATTCGACCTCCAATGCAGCAACAACCATACGATTCATATCATTCTGAAATGGCATCAAGGGCGCTTGCACCGAACCAAAATCAGATGCCTATTCCACAGCCTGCAATCATAAGGCCTAATGATGGTATGATTCGACCACCCATGGGTGGGCCATTGCCTGGACAGCATGACACAGCGGTGCCTCCTTTTGCTCCTAAACATGTGGCTCAGCCACATCCTCTTGGTAATTATCTGGAACCAAAAACAAATACTTCTGAGATTTTTTTAATTGCATGCATGCTAAACAAATTTCCATCCATTCAGGAATGGCAAAGAGCAATGGTTTTGGTGGTGGGCCACTTGGAACTTCGAGGGCTTTCCATGAAGAGGGGTTCAATTCTTCACGGGAACAGTTCAGGTCATTTGCAGCATATCCTGACAGACACAATGTCAGCCATAAAGATATTGAAGAGAATATGAAGCAATTTCCAATGCCAGCTCGTCTTGATGGTCAGGGTCTTCAAAGGGGCTCTAGACCGTTTGAGGGAGGCATAGGTAGATCCGATGGTTTCGCTGATTCATTACCTGGAAGGCCTCTACTCCCAAACCAGCCAGGTCCATATCCTATAGGCTTCCCTGAAGATTTTGCAAGGAAGCCCCATTCAACTGTTGGTCGTCCTGACTTTGTGTCACCTGGTGTAGAATTTGGCCATCACAGGATTGATGGAATGCCTACTCTTAGAAACCCAGGTAAGGATTACAAGATGGTTTGGATAATTTAAAGTTTGGTTTGAAACTTCATTGTCAGCAGGTCTTCATGGGTTTCATGAATGATGAAGAGCTTATGACTCCTTGATCCTTTTCAATATTTCAATGGCCCACTAATGGGTTCAAATGGTTTTCAGGGCCATTTCTTCAAGGGATGACAGGTGGTCCTGGAGGTCTCCGTAAAGACCAACTAGGCTCTGGTAACCTTCCTGGGATTGTACAGCATGATTTTGACAGCCCAGAGTTCCCTCATACTCGTTTGCACCCTGGTGATACTTTTGTTCCAAGAAATGTACACGGTGGTGGAGAACCCCATGGACATGGTCAATTACATGGAATTGAACCTTCTGGCTACCATGGTCACATGCATCCAGATGATCCAAATCTTGTCATTGACTATTCTCAGCATGGTTTCCCAAAAGAATCTGGGTACTTTGGTTCGGTGGGTTATCAACGTTGAACCTATCAATTTATTCCCCTTTTTTTTGTTTCTTTATGATGCATTATCACTTTCCATATTCTATTGTTGTCACTTGATGTATTGTTTAACTACTAAACTGTTCTTTGGTGTCCTGTCTAGGGTGGACACTTGAGAAATGGAGATGTCGGTTGGTGCCGAATTTGCAAGTTTAACTGTGGGAGTGCAGAGGGCCTGGATCTACATGTACAGACGAGGGAACATCA
Organism: Dendrocalamus latiflorus; assembly: GCA_017311315.1. NCBI lineage: Eukaryota > Viridiplantae > Streptophyta > Magnoliopsida > Poales > Poaceae > Dendrocalamus > Dendrocalamus latiflorus. The sequence continues at coordinate 22,117,892 of CM029646.1, read as the reverse complement.
GCAGTATGCAATGGATATTGTTCTGAAAATGAAGCATGATGTTGCAAAGAGGCAAAAGATGTGAGTTTATGTACTAATTTGAATTTCCATATCCCAGGTCAAGCATTTCCCTGGTTTTAAACTCTCCACATTCACTCCTTCCTCAGGAATTCTGGAGGCCCCAAGTCGTCCAACAAAAAAGTTGGTGGGAAGGGCAACTTTCGTGGAAATAGGCGTTAGAACTCTTGTTATCTAGTTCAGCATTTGATAAGATTTTGAAGGTATGTTTGGTGGTTTCATTGTTTTCTTGAAGTGCAATCATTTTGCCGTAGGGTTCACTGGTTCAGTTGGTTACTTCCCTTTCTTTTGCCAGGTTGCTGCTAGTTCTGTTTGGACCTATCTGAGGCCATTGAAAATTGAGACCTGTTCATAGATTTATGTTAAGGTGGTGCGCTGCATGTTTGGAATGGAACTTTTAGTGGTCCCGAACTTTTGTTACCATGTTGGTCTCAAACTTTACATGTTTGGTGGTTTCATTGTTTTCTTGAAGTGCAATCATTTTGCCGTAGGGTTCACTGGTTCAGTTGGTTACTTCCCTTTCTTTTGCCAGGTTGCTGCTAGTGCTGTTTGGACCTATCTGAGGCCATTGAAAATTGAGACCTGTTCATGCATTTATGTTAAGGTGGCGCTGCATGTTTGGAATGGAATTTGTAGTGGCCCCGAACTTTTGTTACCATGTTGGTCTCAAACTTAACATGTTTTTATGGTATTTATCGTTGCTATTTTGGATATTTAATTGCAGAAGTTATTCTGAAGATGCTTGTCTATCTGAGCTGCAGTCTTCTAATCTTGTACATATGATAATACATGGCTCCCGTGTTTATCCACTAGGCGCGCATGGGTTTTGCCATTCTGTGTACTGGGGCCTAAAGATCACATAGAAATTTTACCAAAAAGATCCATAATTAGTTATATTGTATTTTCGTATAAATAAAAAAATATTATTAATTTGTATTCAAGGGACTCAAATGGAAATTATTTGGGGCACTACCAATGCCTAAAATTGCCGCCAGTTTGCTTATATTAAATTCCAAAAAATACCTTTGCTTTTTTTATTCCTGAAATCTTAATCATAGAAGTATATTTTGAATCAAACCACATAATCCTAGCTCTCGGTATCATCCATTTAAGATTCTTTGGCACTTCCCACTTAGTTCTTAGTCATGATAGATATTTGAAGGATCTGCTGCCTTATCATCTTGTATTTGAATTACTTATTGGAGAATCTGCTAAATTCCTAATTAAAGTTTGGACTTCGAGTTGTTCATATGTGTATGCTGTATGTCACTGCAATGATTGGTTGTTTATGCCCATGAGGGCATCCAGATTCCAAAATATCAAAGAGGGAGAGACCTATTAACGAGCAGACATCTGAGGGAGCACAGATCCTGGATGTTAGAATTAGTAAGAGACATGTGTGCATCGCAGGAATGCATGCACGTGCTCAAAAAAAAAAAAGGAAAGGAAAATTCTGCTATTTGGTTTTGAGATGGACGGTGGTGTATGAGCTGGTTGTATGCAGAGCTGTTGATACCAATACAGGACTTGTACTGTTTACTTCTAGTGCCTTTGTTCTTGCACATAGTGAGGTATGATTCTTGGTTTGATTATCATAGGTTTGGGGTTGGTAATAGGGCATCATTAGTACCTGATGGAGGACACTTAAGTGCTGTTGATATAATGGTTTAATTTTTAATTCAGTACAGTTATGGCTTCTCCAGTAATGTTTGATATGATGATTGGTCATTAGCATAGTTTCCTTGGCAGTAGCCTTTTTCTAGATGTGTTTTTTCTAAGGTGATCATTGAATCATTTGTTTCTTTGTTTGCTAAGCAGAAACTGACGATTATAGGAAAATTCCCGCGAGGGCTCTACTGTCGTACACGTACTTGCATGCTTTCCTGAAAGCGGTAAGGATAGATATGTTCTTTCTTACGATCTGCTTTGATTTTTGCCACAAATCTGTGGCCCAAATAGATAAACTGATTATTCTAGTCTTTTGTTTCCCAATTTCTTGGACTATGATTGCACCGTAGATACTGATTTAATGTGTCCATCAAGACCGCTGTGCTTTTTGATGTTGTAGGACATGACATGACATGACATTTGGTTTATCTGTAAAATCTGGCTTGGGCTAACTGATCGCATATATACACTAATTTCATGTTATGGGGACTGCTATTAGGAGTTTAGGACCTGTTCTGGCATTTTGGGGCATCTGGCAACATGAGGAATCACCGATCTGTTCTAGACTTCTAGTGTAACATGGGACTGCTATGAGTTTCCAGCGTTTAGTTGGTTTACCTGACAATATTGGGATGGCACAAAAAGTGTGGCGCCATACTTTTGTGGTGGACAAATCAGCCACCACACTTGTGGTAAGTTATGGCTAGAAAATGATTCTCAACAGTTAGGGCTAGGGCTAAGGAGGCGTGGCAAGCTACAGATGTGGTTGTGAAATAAACGCTAGCCACAAAAGGTCAAACTTGTCTGACATAAGTGAGGCAAAGTTCAGCAACAAACCTAACATCTCCAAACTTCCAATCAAAGTTGCTTGAGACTGAACCTGTGTAGAAATTGTTTTGACCTGCGTATGGATTTAATCCCGACATATTTAAATTGGCTCAACGACCACATATGTGCAGCTTATTTGACCTCTCTTTTACTAGGGCTTTTTTTTTTGTGACCTTCAATTTTAATCGTGCCACTCGTTAATATCATCACGTGAAATCACGGTGATCAAGATGCAGCATAGAAATTATTTGCTGCTTACAACACGCACACCCTAGATCTCTATTTTATCTATCGAATTGCTTTCTGCTCTAGAATATAATCACCTTAGTTTAAGAGCTTTTGTTGTAGAACTTTGAGGCAGGCTCTGTTCATTTTGCAATTTTTGCATCTTTCCGTCTTGTGATTACTTAGCCAGGCGATCTTGTAATTTAGAAATCCACTGAACATCATGTTTCTTTGATACATTTGATTTGTTGCAATCATTTATAAGTTTGAAAATCATTTAGCATTCGTAACTCCTACCCTCAGGTTGTATGCAAAATTGGGTCATGTACATAGTCCGGCCGTTGACATGCAAATCATATTTACTCAATGTTTTAAATAGTGGGTATCGGAAGCGTAGTGGTGGACTGTTTTTACAGTGGATAGCGTATGTTGGAGATATAGCGGGCGCTACATGTTGATCTATAAAACACTTAAAATATAAAGATAATCTTAAACTATAAATCTCAATCATAATTTCCATAAAACATCTAAAATATCAAATCCGATGAATTTATATCTAAGATAACATCGAAATCATAAAAACTATATAGTGTTTTGTTGATTAATCTTTATCCTACGATAAAGAAAATAGAAAATCAATGTCCTCTTTATTCCTTTTGTGTCCACATGGAGATTCTGTACTTTCTACTTGGTTTCTCCTTATCCTTTGATAACACATACTTACCTTATTTGGTAAATCATATAAGAAAATAGATCCATGATTAAACTTATCTTGGTTGAGCCCTTAGGTGCCCATAGGCCCTTCCTTCCGCTTCTGACGATAGAGAAATTTACAATGAGCAGAGAAAGAGATGGAATGTTATTAACTAGCAAATCTGAGGATTGTGGAAATATTGAAGGTTAATTAATTTGATTAGGTGGGGATTTGTTGTGCGTTGAGCATTGAGTTTTATAGTAATTAGCAACTCGGGAGCATGCTCTGGTTTAAGTGCTTGGCATGTTATGACAAGTTTATGTTTCTATTGGCTCTATCTTGTTTTTGTTACTGCTTTCGAATAGCATCTCTTGGGAATTTCACGATGGATGTGCTGGAAGCCCGAGAAACACTATAGAAGTATGCTACATTACATCCGATCATTCCTGCAAGGACCGAGAGTGCCCTTCAGCTCATTTTCTATCTGCAATGCATGGGTTATTTTGGATCGAAGATCGAGTGATGCTGCACTGTATATGCCTCACGTATACCCTCGTCCTGTTGCTGAGCGCTTTCATTTATTATAAAATAACCTTTTTTTCTTCCACAATGACGTGTTCGAAGATTCCATCAACTGCAACGGTGTAAACACTTGTTTTTTACCTTTCGAATTCCTTTATTGTTTCGGTGAAAACTGCTATAAATTCCTTTTGATTTCTTTTGGCAACGTCTTGTTGCATTTATTGCGGAGGACTAAGGTCTTGTTTTAAGTAGTGACAGCGTGGCAGACTCAGTTTGTACGTTCGTATATTTATAAAATGGGTTCATATTTCTATCCAGTATTCTCTCTTCAGTAAGTCATATTTTGGACTTCACATTATTCCAGTAGAGACTTTGATGTTGTGTTACTGATTTAAAGATAAATATCATTCATTGCTCGCTCTGGTTGCTGTTGGACAGGCTTCTGAACTTCATGCAGCCATGAAGGGCCAAAAGGTTGATCGTACCACGAGAGCACGAATGAAGCTTTTCCTGTTCCCTTTTGTGTCCCTCACCGTGTCCCCTTCCATATGGCGGCATGGCAACAGTCAGAAATGATAGGAGCTTTTAGTGGTTGTTTGGATCTTAGGATTGGCTCCGCTCGTTTTGGCTTCAACTTCTAGATTCTGACTTATTTTTTATTGTTCATAAATTTCATCTTTTTCTGAACTTTTGGCTTTTTTTGAGTTTTTTTGCCTGTTCTTTTTTCCGTATTCGTTTGCGTTGTCCGTGATAATCTAGCATATTTTTTCTATTTTTAAATTTTTTAAATTTAATTACGCTAAATAAGCCACCTTCAGTTACGGTAAAATTTCAGCCATAAGCCACAGCTTTTCAGCCCAACCGAGCGGGTCTTAGAAATAAGTTTTCAGAAAATAGGTTTTAGGAGGATTTTTAACAAAACTGGTTTTAAGTTGTTATTCTGTGAGGATGGATTGATGGATTACTTTGTTTGGATCCGGAAAACTAAAACAAGCCCTATCAATTTCGTGCTTGGCTAAGATATATGTCAAAATATATTTTACTGCTAGTTAAACGAGCTGGTTTAAAGGTTTTTGACCATTAGATCGAGGGTAACATCGCCTATATACACAGCCACCTCGAGCACTCATGTAGCGAATCTTGTCCGCCCGATCATCATCCAGCCGTCTAGATTCGTAAGCCGTCTAAACTACCTGCAACCAGTTGCCCTTTTGCCGAAAACTCCCTCAACTCCCCCATCCTCTGTTTCCTTCCCAGTCTCTAGGACGCCTCCCCCCATTTGTGAGCTCCCAACGAACTCCTGTCCTACCATGGCGGCGACCTCCACCAAGATGATGATGCACCATCCATCGACGCCTCTATGATGCACCGCCCTTGTTCCAACCATCGCCTCTAGTCGCCGCCCAAAGCTCTCACAACGGTGCCCCTAAACTCGGCCAGCACGATAGTGCTGCCTCATTCGTACGGCACGCGGTGACAATGGGAGATGGGCGCCAGGCTCCCTCTTCGTGCGACAGTGAGGGGTGACGGCGACCACCCCATCCCCAAACCCTAATCCCAATTCCATCGGCACCCCATCCCCAAACCTGATTTGTGATTTTTTTCCCCTGAAGCAAAGGGATTGAGTGTCTCAAATGTGAGAATTTTCAGAAGTTTGATTGATTTGGTTGTTTCTGTTCTTGTTGCAGTGGCTTTCCAAGCATCTCCCTTGAGGAGCTTGTGATTGAAGTAGGTCAGTTGCATGCCTACTATCTGCTAATGTATATATACATCATTTGGGAAGTAAGGAATAGGAGTAATTATCTAATTCAGGCAAAGATTTTGCTCTCACATATTCATTTGCTCATAAGTCATATTAGTTGTTCTCACATATTCATATGTTCATAAGTCATTTGGGAAGTAAGGAATAGGACTAATTATCTGTTACAAATAACACATAGAAAAATAGAGACAAAAGACACGAATTTTTATGTGAAAAACTCTTGCGGGAAAAAAACCACGGACGCTCAATGGCAAATCACTATAATGAAGAGAGATTATAATGGAGCGCTTGCTTTTCCTATAGGCTACTGGGGTACATATATAGTGTGAGGAAAAAGAGTCCCACATGGAGAGGAAACCGAGTCGGTTGCTATAGATTGACACTACGTCAGATACAACCTGTGCATGCACCTACCATACCACGTCTGGCATGAGGCGATGAAGTGTCCTACACGGACATGGTATGAATTCAAATCAACTTTAACAATCTTCACCTTGAGCCGAATTCCCTCCAGTAGTCGAAGAATATGATAGACTTATCCAATAAAATTATCATGTATATCTTGAGCACCGAAAGTCCAAAGGACTAGTGAGTAATATCAACTAAATCTAAGCAAAGCCCAAACTTAGTAGCAGAAACTGGCTTTGTCAATATATCAGCTGGATTATCATGAGTACTTATCTTGCTAACTTTAATATCACCTTGAGTAATGACACCTCGAATGTAGTGATACCTGATATTAGTATGCTTTGTTCTCTCATGGAACATTTGATCTTTGTAAGGCAAATAGCACTCTGACTATCACAAAATATTGTAGTGCAAGATGTACTTGCACAAAGCTCAGTAAATAAACCTCTTAGCCAAATGGCTTTTATGTAAGCTTTAGAAATAGCCATATACTCAGCTTTTGTAGTAGACAAGGCAACGATAGCTTGTAAACTTGCTTTCCAACTAATGGCATACCCTCCAACAGTGAACATATAACCAGTAAGAGATCTTCTTTTATCCAATTCTCCAGCAAAATCAGAATCCACATAACCAACAAGTCCATCTCTAGTCTTCCCAAACTGTAAACAAGCATTAGATGTGCCCTGCAAATATCTGAAAATCTATTGAACTACTTTCCAATGCTTTTCCAGGATTAGCCATGTATCTACTAACCACACTTAATGATTGAGATAAATCGGGACAAAAACATACCATGGCATACATAAACGAACCAACTACACTCACATATGGAATTCTAGACATGTACTCAATTTCATCATTTGATTGTGGACATGACGCTGAAGAAAGTTTGAAATGTGTAACTACGGGAGTACTCACAGGTTTGGCCATATGCATGTTGAAACGATGAAAAACTTTATCAATATATCCCTTTTGACTTAGATATAGTTTGCCAAACTAACTGTCTCTAATAATTTCTATACCAAGAATCTTCTTTGTTGCACTGAGATCTTTCATCTCAAATTCACTATCTAATTGTGCCTTCAACTTTAAAATTTCAGGCTTGTCTTTTGCAGCAATCAGCATATCATCAACATATAAGAGCAAATAAATAACTGAACCATTAACAGTCCTCAAGTAAAAACATCTATCATAATTAGATCTTTTAAAATTCTGAGATATTATAAAGGATTCAAATTTCTTGTACTATTGTCTATGTGATTGCTTCAAACCATAAAAAGATTTCTTCAATTTGCAAACGAAATTCTCCTTTCCTGGAATGACGAAACCTTTCGGTTTCTTCATATAAATGTCTTCTTCTAATTCCCTATGTAAGAATGCGGTTTTCACATCCAATTGTTCAAACTCATAATCATTCATAGCCACAATGTTGATTAAAGTGTGAATAGAACCATGCTTCACAACAGGAGAAAAGACATGAAAATCAATACCTAGAATTGGGCTGTATCATTTTGCAACTAACCTTGCTTTGTGCCTAACCTCTTCGGTTGGTGAAACTCCTTCTTTCTTTTTGAAGATCTATTTATAGCGAATAGATTTCTTCTCAATTGGCAACTTGACCAGCTCCCAAGTTCCATTCTTGTCAAGAGATTGCATCTCATCATACATGGCAGTCATCCATCTTTCTAAATCACTAGAAGAGATAGCCTCTGAATAAAATGAAGGTTCTACAGTACCTTTAATTTCTTCTGCCACATTTAAATAACAAGCCACAACATTAACTTCTTTAATTAATTTTTTAGGAGGCTAAATATTCCTCCTCTTTCTATCAACTGCAATGGAACGATGTGTTGGCGGCTCAACAATAGGGGCTTCTGAAATATTTTCCTTATCAATTTCTAGTGTAGATCCTGAATAAATAACATGCTCCACCTGTACACTTGATTTCTTCTCAACAGGAACAACAATAGATGGCTTATCATGCAACATGGCAGACTCATCAAAAGTAACACTTCTACTAATAACTACCTTTCTAGTTTCAGGATTCCACAAATTATATCTTTTCACACCAGTTTTATAACTAAAGAAAATGCACTTAACTACTCTAGGCTCTAATTTACCATTGTTAACATGAGCATAAGCAGGACAGTCAAATATTCTTGAGTTTGAATAATCCACTAGAGAGCCAGACCATACCTCAATTGGAGTCTTCTTATCAATAGCCAAATTTAGTGACCGATTAATTAAATAATAGGCAATGGAAGTGGCTTCAGCCCAATAACCATTAGATAATTCAGAGTTTGACAACATGCAACATACCTTCTCCATGATGGTCCTGTTCATGCATTCGGCCACACCAGTTTGTTGAGGAGAGTCTGGGACGGTATAATGTCTCACAGTACCTTCTAACTTGCATAAATCTTCAAATTCTCTAGAACAGAACTCCAAGCCATTGTCGGTATGTAGCTTCTTGACATGCTTGCCAGTTTGTCTTTCAATCAAAATCTTCCACTCCTTGAATGTTTTGAATACATCTGATTGTGCTTGATGAAGTATGCCCAAAATTTTCTTGAATAATCATCAATGATGGTCAACATATAGCTTGCATCTCCAAGTGACGGAACACGGGATTCCCCCACAAATCAGAGTGAACATAATCCAATATGCCTTTTGTGGAGTGAGTTGCAGTACTAAATTTCACCATCTTTTGCTTGCCGAAGACATAATATTCACAAAACTTCAACTTGTCGATACTTTGACTATCAAGAAATCATCTTTTGCATAATTCTATTATTCCAGCTTCACTCATATGCCCCAGACGCATATGCTAAAGATTAGTAACATCATAATCAGATGATTTATTTGAGGCAACGGTAGCATTACCTAAAATTGTAGTGCCTCGCAAATGATATAAGTTGGCAGCCTTCATATCACCCTTCATCACAACAAGAGAACCTTCGGTGACTTTCATAACTCCACCTCCATCTGAATATTTGTACCCTTTAGCACCAAAAGTACTCAACGAGATAAGATTTCTCTTCAAATTCAGAATATGACGAACACCCGACAAAGTTCTAATAGTACCATCAAACATCTTGATATAGATAGAACCAATGCCTGCAACCTTACATGATGTATTATCACACATCAATACTGATCCACTTGGCGTAACTTCATAGTTAACGAACCACTCGTGGTTCAGGCTCATATGGAAAGTACAGCCTGAATTAAGAATCCATTCATCACTGGTTTTGAAATTACTGGTAGAGGCAACGAGAACATCTCCATTAGAACCTTGTTTGGTAACAACGGTGGCTCTAGATTCATCATCTTGTTGACCCTTTTTGAAATTGTTATTCAACTTCTCCTTATTCTGCAACTTCCAGCACTCAGATATGTCATAGCCATCTTTCTTGCGATAGCTGCATGACTTCCTGTTCCTAGATTTAGACTTGCCTCTATATCTATTTTTGCTTCTGCCTTTTGAATTGTCGTTTGAACCATCCTTGTATTACCTGCCGCGGATAGACAAACCTTTTGCACGCGTACTTCAACTTCAATGAAGGCAAGTCGTAGACCTTTGACCATATCGAACCCATTTTATAAAATTGTATTGTTTTAAATTAACATGCATTGCTAGTTTTATATTAAATATTTTCGGGACTAGTTAAATACCTACTTGATAATATGCCACCATGAATAATTGTGAATGACATATATTCTTAAACATCATAGGAAGGGTAATTTTAGTTGGACATATTTTAATATCAACATGGGAATCGAAGTTATGCTTAGTCATGCTTTAGTTGTGCAATAGGTTCCTTCAACATATTTATTATAAAATTTTGACTTAACCATATATGGAATTGTGGTGGGTAGCCACTGTTAATAAAATTTGTTGTGCCATAGCAGGGGATGCCATTGAGCTTTGTTAAACAAAAATTGATTTCATACTCAAGTGAATGATCGTAAAGTAAAGGGGGTGTGGGTAGCATATTTTGGATGAGGTTGTTTCGCCTGAGTAGTCACTAAAGACTTAATCTTGTGTGCCATTGGTCTTAGATAGTGTCCCCCTTCTATGTGGCAACACTAGTGCTATAAATATAGCTAAAACCCCAGTGCAACACTCCAGAACCAAGCATATTGATATTAGATATTATTTTCTTAGAGACCATGTAGAGAAGAGTAATGTTGTGCTTTACTTTGTAGAGTCAGAGTAACAAGTTATGGATATTTTTATCAAGACTCTTGATTCTTCTCATTTTGTTTTTTTACGGGGGAGAGTTGAGAGTTATTAGTCCTTTTGGCCTGTTTTAAGGGAGAGTTTGACTTCTTTTGCATCCATTGTAACATAATGCATATCTAAATTTAGCAACTTGCATTGTATAATATTAAATAGAACTTTAATTATTATCCATAATCCTATCTTTCCATGTGTAGTTTAGATCTTTCCATGCTAGCTTCCTTAAACGTGAAAAAGTTAAACTAAGCATGTCTTATTGGATCTTATGACTAGTTTTGCTCTAGTAATACTCTTATGATTAATGCTTTATCACATAGGTCTAAAATCTAAATTGATTTTTAGATTGACTTATACTAGTTTTTAATTGAAACATGAGTATAGAGTAGCTCTTTGTTCTTGAACTAAGTAAAGAAAATGAAAATGACTTCTTTTTGTGCGAGAAAATTGATCTCACGAATTCTTTCTTATGAGACGGCTTGCCATTACACTAGGTATAAACTCAGAGGGAATTTTGGATGACCCAGATAACTCTCTTAATTTTTTACTTGGGATGGTCGTATTAAGGCTTGAGATCTTGCACATTGCTAAGGAAATAAAAATTATGAAAAATGGTTGAAGTTCAGGAGGTTGTTGTAGATGGCTCCTAATTCAGAACTTACTTTGCTAAGATAAGACCAAAATGAGTTTCAAGATTTGTTAATTGTGCTAATTTTGCTAAAATCAAGTGCTTGAACAAAATGATTCAATTCTGAACTTGTAGTACTCTAAATTGACTCAATTGTAGTTTATTAATTCTATTTAGTTTATTGACATGGCTTGGCTCATTTTTGTATATATTTGGTTAAACTATGACCTTGAATAACTTAAAATGCTAAAAATTCATTTAATTTTATATTCCTATTTAAATACTTTATCTTTGCTATATATGTTTTGTCATAATTTAGATAACTACTTCACATAATTTGGCTTAATATAATACTTGTAGAGTCACTTTGGATCATTTTTCTAGCTCCTTAAGCTAAAATCGAATAAAATACAGCCATTTTATTTCATTCATGTTCTATCTTCTTCTAGACATCTTGGTAATTCCATTGTTAAAAGGGAGAAAGATTGTTAAAATACATATCTGGAGCATGATTTAGAGTTTTTGTGCCAATTCTTGCTAAGTTGGAGCTTTAATGTTTTGATGTGATTATCTTGATCTTTTGATCTCTTCTCACCATAACCAATGTTAAATAGAAAAATTGTTTTTTCATATGGACCTAAAGTGAGGTTTACCATTTCATTTTGTAGATTTGAAGCTTTTTTTTTTTTTGGAAAACTTATCTTTTTTTCAATAGTTTCACTCTATTTCTGGCTCGTATGATCATTTGCAGTCTTTGCAATGCTTGTGTAACCATTTTGATCTTGTATTTGGAAAATTCCCTTTCTAAATTCTAAAACCACCTCCTACTTGTATTTTTTAAGAAATTACTAATGGGTTCACAAGGAGGAAATTGAAGGACTATGTGAGAAGGTCTAGAGTTTTACTGTGATGAACCATTGTTATTTTGGAAAAGTGAAAATTTGCAAATTTTTCTAGATAGCTTGCGGAGACAACAGTTTGACCCGCCAGCTTTTGTTGCTTCGGCTGAAATGGATGATTTCAGAAAATTTAAGCCATGCGATGATTTGGTTTCACTTAGGGCAGTGCATATGTGTGCATAATACATGTTTCAGCTAACGTGAGTCTAGTTATACAAAACTTGTGCCTAAAAATGATTTCTTGGTATTTGTATGTGCTGAGACGCTTGGAATCAACAGCGAGGACTGGGGCTACACTCAAGGAGGATTCGAGGCTCAGATCGATCACAGATGTTGGATGAGATGGCTGAGCTCAGGCATGGCACAAGGAAGGTGTCAAATATTGAAGGAAAGTTCAAGTGACGAGTTGCACCATATGTGGCTTGGTCAGTCCAAGTGAGGTATAGTTCAATAGAGCTAGAACGGAAGAGACTTGCTGACGCGTGGTAAGTTAATGGTGTATCTACATATAACAAGCATAACGATTGCATGCAAGAAAAAATGAAGGCCGAGTCAAGAAAGGAACTAAAATACTGAAAACTATCGTTGATCAAAATTGCGGCGCTTGAGCGGCAATTGGGAAGACTGTTTAGGTTAAGGAGGAGTTGAGATGATCAGGTGGATTAAAGGCTAAGGATTTAACAGATTCGGGTTTCTGTGCTTTGAAAAGCATGCATAAGTGTAGTGTGTGAGTAAAATTTTTGTTAAGTGGGGTTAATGAGTTTTTCCATTTGTGCTAAGTGATAGTCTCCATTAGGGTTAAATAGGACTAGTTGATTTATCTATTTAACAGGTTGGGAAGGAGACTTGCAAGTTAACTATCCAACTATCCGAACTTTACTCTTGGAAGCCTAATGTTCTAGGGTTAGGGTTTGAGAAGTGTGAGTGTTGTGCCCTCTTGGTCTTCAGGTGGAGTGGTTGTAAAACCTTCCTTAAGTACCAATATATCAATTTTCTTAATCTCTTATAGATCCCTCTTGTTTTGGTTGGTTTTGATCTTCCCTCTCTCTTTTCTTGATCTTGCTAGATATGAAGGACGAGTAAGTGATAGAGATGTACCTTAGAAATTAATTCTCATTTATTAGGTATTAAGTTTGGCAAGTTCTTGAAGCTGCCTGTTTTTGCTTGATTTGACTATCTTGAGTGATTTCTTGATCCGGTTATTTTTACCTCAATTCCTTGAATATTCCAGCTTATTGTGACATGTGAGAATACATCTAGAGCCATCTTGACCATCCTCCACCCACGTGCAAGTTTTATTCCTCATTTTTCTCTTTTGTCCGGATTTGGTGCAACCTTCCTTCAAATGAAAAACATGTCAGAATTTTGGCAACGATTTTCTTTATTGTTGATTGGAATAGATTCCTGACATTCTAGATAAGGTGCATACTAAATTTTAACTGCTTTGAAGCCTTGGTTTAAGAGTTGGCTCAATTTTTTGTTTTAGCCCAATTTTTGCGCAGCTAAGTGTCACGAATCAAAATATCCTAGTTCTCTTAAGCTCTTTCAATATATTTGGTTGAGGTAGGTTCTTAAAGTCATAATCTAGTCTTTGTTCAAGTTTTAAGTATTTTGAATGTGCGGATCAAAAGTTATATAGTTTTTTAATTTGAAATAGTATTATTTTTTACTTTTGCTAAGTTGATTTTACTGTAGCGCAGCAAATTTTTGAGTCTATGGATCAAAAGTTATATAGTTTCTTAATTTGAAATGGTGTTGTTTTTACTATTTACTAAGCCGATTTTACTGTAGTGCAGCAAATTTTTAAATTTTAGTTTCTTGATCTTTATAGTTTTTTATAGTTGTTAAAGTAAAAAAAAATCAAAGAATAGATTAAAATAAATTTGTAGAAACCATTCGTCTCTCTATTGCCGTATCGTCCGACAGAACCAATCCTTCGACTCGGACCTTATCAAGTTCGAGCTATAGCTTGCTTGAGCTCGACTAGATTAGGTTTCAAACGTGCACGTGTTTACCTATCCATACGTCGGTAATGCATGCAGCGCTGCGGTAGGGCGGTGATCGGCGCCGCGAGCCGCACGCCAACCGACTCGATCGTACCGATCACCGCCCTGCTGAGGCCTGATCTCCTCGCGCGCTGCGGTGCATGCACCGCATCGGGCTGTCTCTCCAGGGGCCGGCAGAGGGCGCAGGCCGAGCGTGACGTGGTGGCGCCGCTCGCCGCTGCCGCGTACACGGGCATCGAGGGCATGAAAAGCCGGACCAGCTGAACCCGAACAGGAGAGCGAGCCTGCCTGCCTGCCTGCCTGATAGATCCATCGGTCAAGCATGCACGTAGGATGTACGGTACTCCATATGGGCCTTGGCCTTTTCCTAGTTGTGTACGACAACTTGCCCTCCCCACCATCAAATCTCTGTCTCGATCGAGTCTCAGCTTGCCTCTCCTCTCATGCCCTCTCGCCGAGAATGTTCTCAAGCCTCATCAACCTGCGTGCACGGCCGGTGCATGCATCGTGCATGGGAGCATGTCGTTGTAGACTTAAAAGGATTAAGGCTTATGTTTTCTCGGCTGCCATCAGCTTCTTTTAATAATTATTATTTATTAAATTAATAAATTATAACTAAAAGTTATAAATCACAGTCTAAAAAACACAGATATCTATTTACCTTATCACAAATGGGGTTCGTGTTCCTTCTTTCATTTGCATATGCATACGCATGCTCTCAGAATTTGGCCATCCTGGTGAAACTAGTTTTCTCTTTTCTCAGTGTTTTTTTTTCCGGAGCAGAAGAAGAACGATCAATATTCATGGATCACTAGTGACGTCAATTCGTGCCTCTCGATAGGCCCCACAGGTCACTAGTGATCCCACCCTGGACCCGCCGTTAGCCATCCATTCACCGACTCACAGCTCCTCCGCCCACTCGCCACGTTTCACCCAGTGATGCCTGGGTCAACGTAGCCAAGCTCCACATCCCTCTTTCTCAAGCTGACTGTTCAATAAATGTTACTGTAGCTATTTTTTTAATTTAACTTTTAAATATCGATTTTTGTATATCTAGCCTTTTTTTTAAATCTACCAAGCTCGGTAGATATCTATGAGCTATTGGAACTCGACAGGCGACCTACTGATCTTCCCTAGCTCGACAGGCCGAGCACCCCATGCTCGGTATGTGCGGGGCGGCACTGTGCTACCGAATATTAGTATTAATTATTTTTAATTAGTACTAATCATAATTAATTAGTGAAAATAGCATTTAATTAGTGCTAATTAAAGCACTAAATTAATCATATTTTATTTATTACTTTAATTAGTGCAATCATATTAAATTAGTATTAATCATAATTAATTAGCGCTAATCCTTAGCTTAATTAATTGCTAATCTTGTCATGATTGCTGTACTTAATTACATAGTATTATCTACTAGATTTAGTTATACAAGCTATGTTACTTTGCCCATTATAAAAATCCTAATTATTACATTGTATTTTATCGTCCCGAGACTTCCAAGTGTCAAACATATAGTTGCCTTGTAACAACAACATTTGAGGAACATCGGTACTGATAATAATGATGCACTTTAAAAATATTAGAATCATTGACAGTTTAATATATGCATGTGTTTGCCTTTAAGGCCCCGTTTGACACGGCTCCACTTCACAAGTGGAGCTGTTTTTTTTACTTCACAAGTGGAGCTGGGTGAAGCTACTTTTTTCAGCTCCTTGGGTGGAGCTACTTTTGTCTCAGCAGGTTTTAAGGAACTCCTTGGGTGGAGCTATTTTGTTTTACCCCGTTTGGTACAAAACAGCTCCAAACAGCTCCAAGGAGCTGGTGGTGGAGCTGTGCCAAACGGGGCCTAAATATGCAGCTAGTAGCTTTGCAATAAGTACTAACCAGCACAACAATTGAATAAATCTTTGTACTATGATAAGGTAACCTACCTCATTAACTAGCTGTATGCACTTTGATCCATTGAATTCGTGGCTAGCGTTAACAAAAACCCCTCTATTTGCTGATATGTTCCAACAAGTTACAATCTAGATCAGTTTAGCTCTAGTTCTTGCCTTGTTATGGAGCTGTTCATATTAGCTTATGTTGATGACTTTTGGCTAAAAATAAATAATAATAACTAAAAGAAATGGCTTTTAGAAGGAAGGGGAGCAGTGGAAAAGTGAGTGTGAGAGAGAGAGAGATGCGTGCGTGTGTGACGGGAGCGAGATGAGTAGAGTGTGTGATGCAGTTGTGACCCCTGTCTTATCTCGGAAGCGAGACAGAAGTGCGAAGAGTAATCCTAAATTTTGTCCCACAAAAGACTTTTAATTTTATGCAAATAAAATATCCATGCCTACATGTACTTTCAAAAACCACAATAGTAAATCACCAATATTAGAAGTAAATTCTTAAAAGAAATATTAAAAGTACATATATATGAACTGCGATTTTCTCATAGTAGTGACTATTTGTTCAATCACTATAAAATACTTTCAAATCTAATTAAAAAAATCGTTGTGCAAACTGTGATGTGAAAGGTTCACAAGATTGTGCACCACCTTGCAAGTACAATAAAATATTGTGCACTTTTAATTAGCACTGACATGATTAATGCTAATTAATTACAATTAGTAGTAATTAAATACAATTAGCACTAATTAAAACACTAAATAAAGTATGATTAATTTAGTGCTTTAATTAGCACTAATTCAATACTATTTAGACTAATTAATTATAATTAGTACTAACTAAATCTAGTAAGTACTAATTAAATACGTTTAGCGCTAATTAAATACTAATATTCGACCACACAGTAAGCGCATAGTGTCGAACGGCATATACTCGAGCATGGGGGCGGGGGCTCGGTAGCGGCCTATTGAGCTACTGTAGCTCGGGAGGTGATAGGTCCATGAAGTGGGCTAGATTTGTAAAAAAAGTCCTACCGAGCCCTAGCTCAGTAGGTCCACAAAGGGGGCTAAATTTACAAAAAATAAGTGTTTGGAGGCCAAATTTGAAGAAAAAAAGTGGCTATAATGATATTTGTATAAACAGTTCTCAAGTTTAGGCTTGCTATGTTGTATTGTTTTTGTTTTAAAAGTTGTTATATAAAAAGTCTATTAGCCTTTTTGATAAAATTAGATAAAGTTAAATAAATGATTGTCCTTAATTTTCATGAGAGCACACAGTTAAATAACCAAAATAAGTGATGTAGATCTTCTTTTTTTTTCTCTTGGTTAATCTGAGAATTTGTATGAATTTTATTTTTTATTCAAGGATTATTGTGGGACTTTTAGATCTCTGAAATGAAGGAAGTAGCTTAAATATCAGTTGTTGTGTATGTATGTATGTATGTATGTATGTATGTATGTATGTATGTATGTATGTATGTATGTATGTATGTATGTATGTATGTATGTATGTATGTATGTATGTATGTATATGCATATACACATACACATGTATAGACATATACAAATACATATGTGTATATATACATGTGTACATATATACATATGTGTGTGTTTATATAATATGTATACATATGGGCATATATACATATATATGTATATATACATATACATATGCTATATGTATACATATATATATAAACATATAGACATATATATATATATATATATATATATATACACACACACACACACACACATGTACATATATGTTAAATAAATAAATAAATAAATAAATAATTGTCCTCTCACATATCATGTCATAAATTTTGGAATGTAATAATATATTTGTTTGCAACTTGATAAGGAAAAAGCAGCTAGTCAAATATCTAAAATTAACACCGTAATCAAACGAGATTATTCTAAGGCAACATTCACTGAATAACGCCGGAGAAGATACGGGCAGCAGTTTCCGACACACAGTTTGTTGCAATCTGGTTCGCGGGAAAACGCAGAGTTGTGTGCCCTGAGCACCAGAAACAAAGCTGCTAATAAGCAGTCAACACACGCTTCGTGGATCCATTTACGTACGAATCGGCACCGCCATTCAGCAGCACAGCTACATGCAGTGTACGTATCTATCTTTGTATGCATGGTAGTACTGTAGCACCATGTACTTGAGGTGCATTGCGTTGCATTACAATATTGGTACGCGTGTAAGGTTGCGTGGTCTTCTAGGCGGTTCCGGCACTCATCTGTCCGGTCCACAGGCGGCAGATCGTCCGTCTGCTGACTTCTGGGCTCCCCACGCTCTCCTCGCGGACCGTGGAGGTCACCCTAAGATACAATACGATTATTTAACCTTTGATGTTAAGTGATATCCAAGTTTAAGTTTAGTTTTAAAAATTAGTAAAATTCAATTTTTGCTATATGTAAAGAGTGGTATGATCGGCTAATGGCTGACGGTTTAACCGCCGATCTAGCGTGACCAGACTACTATTAGCATTCCGACTGCTAGATTCTAGTTAGCGGTAGTCTTTCTTTTTCTTCTAGAAAGCGTGTTTTAGAGTTAGGTACGTGTGATCAAACCGGCATTTTGTTGGCGATCGGATCGGAATTGAGTTGGGTAGTGTGACCGGCATTGAAGATGCGGTCACATCGGTATCTTGTTACCAGAAACAATTAAGTCGGTTTGGGTCAGTTCGACCGGCCAGTGTTGGCAGGACGGTTCGATCTTTGTGGAGAGCGGTTAGACTGGCTTCTCGAGGGTAAACATATCTGGGAGGTACACTAGATATGGGAGGTACCCTAGATATGTGTGGAATATCTAGAGAGATTCTAAAGGGGCCAAACATGTCTGGGTATTGATGAAAATGGATTTTGAGTGGGTTGAGTGTGTGCACAGTATAGGTGTCGTTGTTTTGTGTTGTGTTACATGATGTATTATTTTGACTAACGTGAGTCAATTATATGATGTGCAAGTGGCTTGAAAAACTTTAGCGATCGACGGTAAGGGACTGGAACTATGTGAGAGAGCTGAGATCCGTACGGCCATGTAAGTCCAAGTAAGGCTATAATGCTCAAGTAGTAAGCGCATGAAAGACAATAATTGTGAAGATGCGAGTTAGTGCATGTGGTGCACTGAGTGATGAGGCCGATGCACGTAGAGATGGTTCAGGAAAGTTCGAATGTGCAAACACAAGACTAGTCATTGGACATTACGAGCTACATGTCAAAGCACGAGGAGATGTTTTAATGTGAAGTGTTCTCGGCTTATGAATTGTGTCAATTGATGATTTTGTGACATGCGGTGCTACATGACGATTTGCTTATCATTGTTGAATGTAGGACTTTAGAGCTACGTCATGGTCTAGGGGAGTTGAGGCTAGGAATGCTCAAACTACCTCCGGAAGTTGACTTAGGTTAGCGGCATGGTTACAAGTTGAGAAGACAACGAACCGTAGTAGGAGCTACTGGTGGTGGACATAACTGGCAACGACAAAGTGGATCGAGGCTAACCTCAGGGAGGAGTTGAGTCTAGAACGATCAAGAAAGCCAGATGTCATCATGGTGCATGGACAGGCATGTGACGCACCAAGTGATTTGGTCCTGTTTGTAAGTGAGGATGGATCGATGAGATTCGGATGTGTAAGAGGCTTGACGGAAAGTTATTGGGGCTACATGGAGTCAAAGATGGAGCACGGAGTTGCTTCAAGGTGAAGGAAGCGCGAAACTTCATGGAATGATGGTAGAGAAGCATTTTGGTAAATTACTCAATACCGAAAAAGTGACGATGTATGAAACCGCGGCGGTAGCCTAAGTGGATTACATCAAGTAGTCTTCACAGAGGACATGGAATGCCGAATTCGAGCTTTTGGAGCCAAGTGCAAATCACGGTTTGAGAAGCATGCATGTGTGTGTAAAACCCGATATGGTATTCTCTTAACGGGTTAGCCCATGTAAAGATGATGGAACTCAACTAGAAATGCTAATTAGATTTCTTGTAAGCCTCCACTACAAAGGGATAGAGAGGAGTTGGTTTATTAGCTAAGCCAAGTAGAGGAGGTTAGGGTTCTTGAAAAGAACTTTTGTGAGATGTGTTGTGGTTGTTTCTCTTGAACTTTTTGTCATTCTTTGGCTTTGTGAGTGGTTGCAAATATCCATCTTTAAGTATAAATAAATATCCAAAATTCATGCAAGTCTTTTTCCTCTTTGCTCAAGTGTTGAAATCTTGATTTGGCTTGGTTTTTTGTGTTTCCTTTTCCACTTTTGACCTTGCTATGATTTATGATGAGTAAGAGCTAGAAGATGAGTCTAGTTGATCAATCTTCACCTGTCTAGATCACTCATATAGCAAGATTCGAGATCAAACCTAATTTTACTTGTTCTTGCCTCAAATTTTGGGTTTCATGATTAAGATAGTTTTGTCCCAAATCAATGCCTAGATTAGCTTGCTATGATATGTAGGACTAGATCTGGATCATCACCATGATTGGAAACTCCTAAGTAAGAACTAAATTAGATTTTAGGGTATTTGTTGTTCTTAAGACTTAAATTTGATTTTCTTCAAATTTGTGAATACGAGCCCAAGAACTCTATGATTCTTGATTGGTTTAGATTTCTAATACCTTGAACAAATCTCATACAAATTTTAGGGATATTTGGATGAGATTTGAGCATATTTTGATATTTGAGTTTTGACCCGATATGTTTTTTAAGTCTTGGAACAGGGAATCGGTCAGAATAGTCCTGTATATATGATCAGACCAGTAAACCGGTTAAGCCAACATTAGACTAGTGGTCAGACGGGTCTTAAGCCTCTGTTTAGACCGCCCTAGTAATATTCTGGATCGTTTTGTCCATCAGTTGTTCTCTTGGTTATTTGGCTTTTATTTGATAATTATTTTTACGGTACATTTGACCTTCTTAGTTTTTTTATAGCTATTGAAGTGAAAAAATTTGTATTCTAAGGAGAAAAAGTTTTTGCATTTAAAGGAGATTGATTTTATTAAAGTTGAAAATTGTCAAAGATTATTCGTCCCATCTGATGTCTGTCGTCGGTCCTACAGACACCCATTCCTATAACTACTCTTTGGCCGTCGGTAAGCATGTTTCCTTTTTCCACTTTTGACCTAGCTAGGATTTATGATGAATAAGAGGTAGAAGATGAGTAATTGATCAATCTTCACCTATCTAGATCACTTATATAGCAAGATTCGAGGTCAAGCCTATATTTGCTTATTCTTGGCTCAAATTTTGGATTTCATGATTAAGATAGTTTTATTCCGAATCAATGCCTAGATTAGCTTGCTATGATATGTAGGAATAAATCTGAATCATCCTCATAATTAGAAACTCATTGAGTAAGAACTAATTTGGATTTTAGGGTTTTTGTTGTTCATAAAACCTAAATTTGATTTTCTTCAAATTTGTGAATCTGAGCCCAAGAACCTTATGATTCTTAATTGTTTTAGATTTCTAATACTTTGATCAAATCTCATGCAAAATTTAGGGATATTTGGATGAGATTTGAGCATGTTTTTGATATTTGAGTTTTGATCCGATATATTTTTAAGTCTTGGAACAGAGGATCGGTCGGCACGGTCCTAAATATATGGTCAGACCGGTAAACTGGTTAGGCCGACATTAGACCAGTGGTCAAACGGGTCTTAAGCCTGCGTTTAGATCGGGCCAGTAATGTCCTAAATCGTTTTGTCCATCAGTTGTTCTTTTGGTTATTTAGCTTTTATTTGATAATTATTTTTACGGTAAATTTAATCTTCTTAGTTTTGTAGCTATTAAAGTGAAAAAAATTTGTATTCTAAGGAACAGAAGTTTTTGCATTTAAAGGAGGTTGATTTTATTAAAGTAGAAAATTATCCAAGATTATTCGTCCCATCTGATGCCCACCGTCGGTCCTACAAGACACCCATTCCTACGACCACTCTCTGGCCGTCGCCAGCCCACGTGTACCACCCGGAACGCCACGTAGATGATCAAGCGCGCGGGCCCCCACTGACGCTACGGGCCCACGAAAGATACGTCGGTTCACGAGCCCGCTCGCTGCATGCTGGGCGCGGCACGCGGCGTCTCCACGTGTCCCCCCCGCTGCTGCGTGGAGTTATCCCGGCGAGCTCCTGCCCGGGCGCGACGTGGCAGTTGCTGACGGGCCAGATGCCTCGCGCCCGCACATCCGACGCCTTACGACGCCGGTGTACAGTGCCCACCTGTCCTCCTTCACCAGCGGCGCCTCCGGGGGGAGATATTTAATTGAGCAGGGCCCCGCCGTCGCTTGGCACCGTCGAAGCGCTCTCTCTACTCTGGACTGGTGTAGCAAATGCAAGAACCCCATGTCTGATCACAGCAGCGATGGCCGGAGGCAATGCCGCCGGGGCGTTGCCGTCGACGTTGAGCTCGCCGCCGCCATGGCGCTGGCCGACATGGCCGGCGCTGGGCCGGGAGCGCCAGCGGCCGTGCAGACGCCGCCGGTGCAGCACATCACAGCTCAGGTAATTCGATCTTAGCGCCCACGCACCATCGGCTAGCCATATATAGCCTTGGATTCCAAAGATTTTTTTTGGTATATATGTCTTGGTCGGTTTCTTGATGGTGGTGGTGGCAGGCGACGGCGGCCGAGCATGAAGACGAGGAGCTCGCGAGCACGAGGCTGAGCCTTGAGCTGGGCAAGGTCGGAATCCAGTCGACTTCCTGCTCCAGCAGCTCGAGCGCGGGGCACCCTGCGCAACAGGCGGTGCAGGTGGCCGCGGCCGCGGCCGCGCCGGGATACGGTCCCAGGCCCCGGCACATGCTCACCGACGTAACTTATTTACTTTGTGGTGTTGCGTGGTTGCAAATTGTGTGCTCTCCCTTCACTAGTGTTTGCTTGACGGCTGTGTGCAATATTAGGCCGAGAAGGAGGCGAAGAGGCTGCGGCGCGTGCTCGCGAACCGGGAGTCCGCCCGGCAGACCATACTCCGCCGCCAGGTTAGCTTCCTGATGCTATAAATATCGTCATGGCCTTCTGCTGCACAAATTCGATCAACCGTGCTTAATTTGCACTCTATAATTCAGGCGATCCGGGATGAATTGGCAAGAAAAGTTGCAGATTTATCATCGCAGAACGAGAACATGATAAAGGTAATTAATCCAGATGCAGCTCTGAGATCTCCATACATTGATCTTTACATCAGTAATAACATGACAATAACTAAGGGTTGGTTGTGTGTTTGGCTCAACTGAAGCGGCCGATACTTGCTTGGTGCAGGAGAAGGACACGGTGATGCAGGAGTACCTCTCTCTCAAGGAGACAAACAAGCAGCTGAAAGAACAGGCACACCATCTATCGCTTTCGTTGCTTTAATTCTTCTTTAATCCTTATCGTTAGCTATTAGTAGTAGTACTACTACCATTGTTTGGCAGAAACAGAACCCGGTAAGTTCCAAGCCTCCAGTTGTTCCCCCTGAAAGAAGGCCACATGACCGCACTTTACTAGTCATTAGGTCACGCTGCCGTACGCATATTAATTATGGCCGAATTGGGAACTGCTGCCGTACTACTCTGCCAGAGATGTCTGGGTAATAATACGACCGCTTATGCGAGTGTTCTAGTCGTTCTTTCGGGGGTAAAAGAAAATTGCTGCACGCATTTGTGCACTTCAGGTTCTCGTACATTTGTAGCTCGGTGCATATATTTTTGGGTATTGATAAACATCATCCGGATGTTTTCTTTCTAACTATCATCCAGATTTATGACCTTTGGATTAGAGATCCAACGGCTACGAATTATCCCCACCCCTCCAAAGAAATCCCCACCCCCTCCAAATTTGAGGAAACAGAGCAAGCTGCCAAGGAGCATCGCTTGATCGGTCTAGAATTTAGGCGAAGTGCCTATCTTGAGTGAGTCGTGGATGCGTTTATCTGCAGGTGGCGAAGACGGCCAAGAAATCGTCGGCACCAGCGACCGCGGCCATGGACACGTCGCCGCCGGCACAGCAAGCGGAAGCCATGCCATCCACGGCCACCCCGCCACATACACCACCGCCACAGCCGAGCTTCCTGTACACCGCGCCGCCGCCAGCCGTGCCGGTCCCTTACGTCTGGGGCTCTTGGCCGCCGGGGTACGAGCACGGTAACCCGGGCGCGGGGCCTGCCCCGGCGCTGCTCTGCCTGCCGCCCTGCGCGTGGTACTACCCCGTCGTCGCCGACCCGCAGCCGTTCCAAGATCAGCCGCGCGCTGCAAGCGGGGGCGGCAGCCCGGGTGGCGCGATGGCGGAAGAGGATACCGATGATGACCCGTGCTCACTGACGCTGGCAATCGACGTCGACAAGCAAAAGAGTACGTCGACCACCCAGGGTGGCAGCGGCGTGGTGGGGCTGCAGGGCGCGCTGAGCGACAGGGAGAAGGCGGCGACGGCGGCGGAGGCGAGGAGGAGGAGGAAGGAGCTGACGAAGCTGAAGCAGATGCACGCCGGTGGCCGGCCGGGAGGCGAGCAGTGCTGAACGAACTGGCCATAATGGTCGACCAGGTGGATGGCGCTGCCATTGGCAGGGCATTGGTGGTGATGACTTGATTGGTTTCTTGGAGGCAGATAAAACTGATATATAGTTCCTTACAATTGTTATGTGATGTTTCTTAATTACTATCTCGTTTCTTTAGGTAGCTAGGTTTTGTTGCATTTCGACCATGTTCTATGTCATTGAGGGAAGGAAGTGCTTTCTAGTAGTTCTCTGATTCTTTCGTGCAGTCATCTGCAACTTGGAGAAACTAGCAGCCGATGATGTAGCACCGGAGTCGTGTGTAATATAAGGATTCTTTATGTACTAGTAGATTTTTTTTTTTGCACCAGATGCATCAAATGATATCAATGTATTGTCGTCTCCAAGGACGCATATATATGAATCTTATTTTCCGTATGTCGACTGTGTGGAACTGTAGCTGGTTATATCTTTCATTTGGCCATTTTAAACTTCTCCTGAGATCTCGTACTCGTGAAACTTGGAACGTCGCAGAAGTATACGGTGACCGAAACTTTGAATATTGCGGAAATATATACGAGAGACATGTGAAGATGTAGAATATATTTGTGATAAATAATTGATATTTTGGATGCATTGAATTTGAATTTTGTAAAAGTTTCAGAAAATTCATGTTTCATATTGTGCTATTAGAATTCAGACGGTCAAACTGGCTGATGGTTGACGGTCTGACCGCTCACCCCATGGTTGTTAGACCGGCCATGAACTTTTGGGAAAATGAACACCAAACACTTGTGTAGACTTATTTGAGGATGAGTTTCACTTAGTGCCACTGGAATTGAAAACTGTAGCTGAAACTAAGATAGAGTTTGACCGAAATTTTAAAGAGGGTGTTTCTGGTAGACTTAAGCGGTTAGA
Source organism: Dendrocalamus latiflorus (assembly GCA_017311315.1). Classification (NCBI taxonomy): domain Eukaryota; kingdom Viridiplantae; phylum Streptophyta; class Magnoliopsida; order Poales; family Poaceae; genus Dendrocalamus; species Dendrocalamus latiflorus. The sequence continues at coordinate 22,092,668 of CM029646.1, read as the reverse complement.
CCGGCTAGTGGATGACGGTCTGACCACCATGGGGAGTGCGGTTAAACTGGTTGGTATGGCTAGAGAACAGTAAAAATGGATTTTGGGTTGGAAGAGTGTGTTCACAGCAAACGTGCCATTGGTTGGTTGTGTGGCGTTGTATGATACATAGCTTTGATTAATGTGAGTCAAGTACCTGGAACTTATGCTCGAGGTAGTTGCTTGGTCTTCGGATGTGCATGTGGTTTGAAGAACGTTAGAGGTCGACAGTAATAGACCAGGATTAGATAGAGGAACTGAGGTCTGAGCGGTCATATAAGTCCAAGTGAAGGGATGAGTTGATGCATTTAGTATGCCAAGTGACGAGGTCGATGCATATAGAGACGGTTCGGAGGAGACCAAATGTGTGAAGACATGACGGCTAGTCATTGGGCACTACATGCTACATGTCAAAGCATACAGAGATACTTTGAGGTGAAGGTGAAGATGGAGTCAAGGGAAGATGCTTGCAAGCTTCGTCTAGGGTATTTTGGTAGATTGCCAAAAACTGGGTTAGTGCCTTGATTAAAACCGCAGCGTGAGAGGCGCAAAGGAGAAGTGGTTTAGGTCAAGAAGAGCTAAAATTGCTAAGTGAATCAATCATTAAGGGCGTGTTTGGTTCCCTTCTCAACCCAGCCTGGCTCGCACGAGCCAGCCAGGCCACCGTTGGCCAGGCCCAGTGCATGCAAGTAGGGTGTGTTTGGTTACTTGGCTCGTTGCAGCCAGGACAGAAGCAGCTGGTGTTTGGTTGCATGCATTTGCATCAGATTCAAAATAAAAAGCTGCATGAACCTTGTTTGGTTGCCTGCATACAAGCTGCATGGCTGACTAGGATACAAGAACATATTGTAGCATACAAGTTTGTTTGCGTTGCATATTACACCGATTTGGAAAGCAAAATTAGGATCACTAAAGCCTGAACTAATATTATTGCACCCTCCACTAAAATAACAATGTCTTTCCATTTGTAACCCCCCATCTTAATTTTAGGTACTCCAGACTCTACTAAAGCCATGTCCTTTGGTCCAGGCTGTATTTTTTTTGAAGTTGTGCACCATTGAATGCCGTAAAGGCTTCTTCTCTTGTCTTATATTTCCTGTACCAAGCTCCTTTGAAGCCGATTACTTGCTCATGGCATGCCTCCCATGTGGAAAACACACCTGTTTTGCGGCCAGCATGCACTACGTACCAGGACATAGCTGCTTAAAGTGTTTGAAAACATCACAAACGCATAATTAAAAACCATCAGTGGCCGGGACATGTGCTCAGTAGAAAAAAACCATACATTAGCAAGAGTAGTAAATTATGATACAAAGTATCTCTATTAATTATAATAAAGTAAATTACGAGCAGTGATCAGAAGGAGCAATCAGCTGATGACCTTGGCGACTAATCTTATGCAGGTTTTTCTGATTCTTTGCCTTTTCCTGACCAAAGTCTCAGTCTACAAGGGCTTCGATTTCAGCTTGATGCTCTATTTGTTTTGAGAACCTGGAAACCAGTGGCTTTACCTGCAGAAAAAAAAAGTGATGTGAGCCTTCGAAAAAAAGAAAAGAAAAGAGATATGGTTGGCATTGCACACCTCCTTTTCTTTTCTTTTCCTTCTCCTTTCCTTCCTCTTTTCAAACAACTAATAAGCAAGGGCTGCATAATTTCATTAGAGAAGAAGAGGAATGTAAAAAGTGTTTTACAATCAGATGCTAATATGCTATCATCATCCAACGAAACGTTTTCTCACTCATACGAGCGTGTTCAGTTAGATTCAGTAGTGTTCAATGATTACTGCATGCTGTGGCCGGGACATGTGCTCAGTAGAAAAAAACCATACCTTAGCAAGAGGCATATGCTCAGCTGGTTGAACACCATCAGTGGCCGGGACATGTGCTCAGTACAAAATACCCATACATTAGCGAGAATATGAGGTATTTGACAGGACTGAGTAACCACGAACTCAAGAACAACACAATTTTTTCTAAAAAATAACAGGACCACAACATTTGAGTGCAATGGACAAAATGCTCAGATTATAATAGCCATCATCATAGACTTGGACATATGCTCAGATTATAATAGCCATCATCATTGAAAGTGGGGACGAGAGAGGGGATGGGATGTCTCATATGTACCGAACACAAAGAACGCAGAACAAGTTGGATCCGTGCCTGATTGGCAACCAAGAACTCAGATCTGGTGAGCCTGAGGCGAGAGTCCTACAAAAGGTGAGTGATGGTGTCATCACCATCATTAGGGTTACGAGATCAAGAGAAGAGACCAAAAAAAACACAAAGAACGGAGAATAAGTTGGATCCGTGCCTGATTGGCAACCAAGAACTCAGATCTGGTGAGCCTGAGGCGAGAGTCCTACAAAAGGTGAGTGATGGTGTCATCACCATCATTAGGGTTACGAGATCAAGAGAAGAGACCAAAAAAAACACAAAGAACGGAGAACAAGTTGGATCCGTACCTGATTGGCAACCAAGAACTCAGATCTGGTGAGCCTGAGGCGAGATTGCTACAAAAGGTGAGTGATGGTGTCATCACCAAGCATTAGGGTTACGAGATCAAGAGAAGAGACCAAAAAAGAACACAAAGAACGGAGAACAAGTTGGATCCGTACCTGATTGGCAACCAAGAACTCAGATCTGGTGAGCCTGAGGCGAGATTGCTACAAAAGGTGAGTGATGGTGTCATCACCAAGCATTAGGGTTACAAGATCAAGAGAAGAGACAAAAAAAACACAAAGAACGCACAACAAGTTGGATCCGTACCTGATTGGCAACCAAGAACTCAGATCTGGTGAGCCAGAGCACCTCGAAGACAACGAGACAGAGAGGGGAAGGATCATCTCGCCATGAATCAGTAAACAAGAGCACAAAGAAGAGGAGACCGAGAGTTCGAAGGTGGATGACCTACTTCCGGAGTCGACGGGGAGCGAACCGAGGGGATGGCGGCGGGGGAGGGGGATATATACGCGGTGAGTGGCGCGAAAGGGGGAGCGAACCCTAGCGAGTTCGCGCCATCTCCCGGCGGCCAGGTTTCGCTCCCCGCGCGCGTTTGCGGCTGCAGCGCGAGAGCCAGGCCGGGGAGAAATGCCAGATTTCTGCGTTTCCACGGAGCCTGGCCGAGGGGGTCATTTTGCACGAGCGGGGCCTGGCCGAAGCAAGGAGCCAGGCAACCAAACACAGGTACCCTGCATCCCGCCAGCCTGGTTAAGGCGGGTGCAGGGAACCAAACACGCCCTAAGGTGTTGTAGGTTGAGTCTTGTAAACGCTTTGAGAAGCGTGTGTGAGTGTGTAAAACCCGTGTTAGTAGGGTTAACGGGTTTTTTCGGTAGGCTTAATGCATTGGACCCATTAGGGCTTGTTGCTGGTTATTAAAGAAAAGGAGATGAGGTGTTAGATCTAAGGATTCTAGGGTTTAGATTTTTGTTCTACCACCTTGTCTCCTTATATGGTTGTGTGAGTGATAACTTGATAGAGAAAAGAGTGGTGCTATGGCTACACCTTGTAATCATCCATGAGTATGTAAACTTCATTCTCTACTGGAAATAGATCAAAGTTTTGTCTTAATCATGTTCTTATTTGCATTATTGCTTTGTTTTATTTGTTCTTGAGTTAGATTTGTGATTTCGTGTTCGTGGGAATTCTAGCCTAAGCTCTTGCATAAATTACCTTACTATGACATGTAGAAATAGACCTGAAAGACTTTATTTCTTAGATCCTCCAGGATAGGAAGTAATTTTAGCCTTTCAATGTTCTTGTGACCTAGATTTGATTCTCTTCATTTCAGTGAACCCGAGTCCAAGAACCTTGTGATTATTGATTGGTTTAGAATTCTAATACCTTGAACAAGTCTCATGCAAAACCTGGAAGTGTTTGGATAAGAATTGAGCAAGTTCTTGAGATTTGAGTTTCGTCCTGAGAGGCTTTCAGGTATAAGAACAAATGACTGGTCAGACCGGTCCCAAACATGCGATTTGACTGGCCCTAGCGGCCAAATCATCATTAGTCCTACGGTTAGACCAGCCATGGTAGTTAGACCGGCCCTTCCTTGGCAGCATGACTGGACTTGGGTTGCTAATAATCTTGCCTCAGGTCTCTAGCCTTCTTTTGTAAAGCCTAGTTGGTGAAATCTGAATTTGGTGACCCTCGTAGTCACTTGAGTGAAGATTTTGAGTACCATTGAGGGAAATTTGAGCAATCTTTCATCCCCCTCTGATTGCTAGTATTGGTCCTATAAGTGGTATCTAAGCTTGGTTAAGTTTTTCCTCAAGGATCTTAACTGATCTTAAGAGCTATGGCATCAGATAGGTATTCCACCAAGCCACCTCTCTCCAGACAGCAAGGATGTCATTTTTTCCAAGAAAATAGAAGAGGGTGAGGGAGGGGAGAGGAGAATGCATCATTCACTCACTACTTAGCAACTCCATCTTTTATATTAGTAAAGAAACTAGTAGGGTGGCCCGCGTATTTGCATGGCTAGATTTATTTTAAAATTTGTAGTATCAAATTATATAACTTAGAAGTTTGAGAATATATTTATATATCTTATATGCTATTTATATTTTTGAGACATCATAAACATTAGAAATGACAATAGAGCTTTGAAGGAAAATACAACATAAGGAACCTAATTTAGGTATGAGCTTTGATGGAAGAATATCATTGATCATAATAAGTTGTTGAGATTCTTATAAACATAACCACTCCTCATCATGTCTGGATTATACATGTAACATCCCAAAAATTTAGTTTATTTGAGTTTTTATGGACTTTCCTTTTCCTTTTCTCTTTATTTAATCTAGAGCTTGGAAAAGGCCCCTAGTGTTTAATTGTAGCCCAGTAGGACTTATTTTATTTTCCTTGAGTTTCCCTCACTTTGTAGTATTTATGAGAATTTTTGTGGAAATTTTGGCCCATATTTGCTATTTTCTAAACCTTCTTGAAATTTTCTAGCCTTTAATTAAATAAAAAATGCTTAAAAATCCTTTTTCTCTCTCGGGCTGAAACTCTTTTAATCTTCTGGTCTATTCCCTATTTCCCCTTCGCCCGGCCCATCCTCTCCCCATGCAAGGTCTCGCCCCACGCGGCCCATGTGTACCCGGCTTGCCTTCCCCACGCGCGTCTCCTCCTCTCGCTGCCATGCGAGGCCTGTCTTGTTAGACTACTTGTCTCCCGCTACCTCCCAGCCCCGCTTGTCGGCATCCCCTGTCCCTTTCCTTCTTCTTCCTCCCACCTTCCTTTGTCTTAGCGCGACACTGCCATCATTGCCACTGAGCCCGCCTCCGAGGTCCCCCTTTCCATTTTTAGCCTTTCGCCCGTAGGAAACTCCATCACCTGATTGCGAATCATCCGATTTCTGCCCTCACTTTCCTTCCCCATGCTTCCCCTTTCCTTTCTCCCCTCACCCCGATCCCACGCTGTCATGACTCTAGTGGGAAATCCGCACATCGTGCGCCCCCCTCCTACACTATAAATACCCTCCTTAACTGTAACATCCCAAAAATTTGTGTATTCAAAAATATAACTTTTCATGCATTTTGCTGGCATTTGAATTTATTTTGAATATTTATTTGAAATTTTTGAGTTTCGTGGCATGCAAATTAATAATCAAGGGTAATCTCAAATACAAATAACGATCATGTAAATAATAACAATGGAAAATGACATTTGCAGATCATGAATTCAAATAGTAAAATCTTGAATTCAAATTCCAAAATAATAAAATGAAACCAAAAAGAATATTAAAACATATCTCTAAAAGGTTGAGCCAAAAATTCCTTCTTTTGATTTAATTAGCATACAAAACCCAAGTTTGGACATTCAAAAATTTATATATACAATTTATAGCAAAAATTAAATGAAATCGAAAATAGAGGTGATGAGGACATCCCTTCCATGGATACAACTCATCCACAACAATGACCACTTACTCGAGCTCGTGCTCATCAACTTAATTACCAGGTGAATTCATTCCTAGGTTCATATATTACTGAGAATAGTCCGCTACCTAATGCAAGTGATTTAATTGTGATTAGGAATTTGGAAAAGGACAAAGGAAAGGGACATGGAGTCATGGACATGCCTAGAAGGAATAATGGAGGTCACCACGTCACTTCGGGACCAAGTCAAGCAAGAATTCGAGTTGGACTCGTTCTGGAATCAAATTCGAACTGCTGCGATGGTACCAAGTTGAAACGGGCATAACTTCCTCATACGGACTCCGTTTGGGACGTTCTTGTACTTCATGGAAAGCTTATGAAGTTTACTTTCCAACGGATTCAACCTCATCTTCAAATTCCATCCGAGCCGGCCGCAATCATCAAAACAATCCACGTTGGTTTTTGAGTCCAAGTCAAAGGGTGCTGCGCCACCAACACTTGGGCCCATGGGCCTTGTAACCCTAGGGCGTGCACTTTGGACGCCACCCCTGGTCATTCTCCCTATATAGGAGCCGCTTCCTCCCTTGCTAGGACTTGGATTTCATTGAGTTTAGGTTTAGCCATTGTGCAAACTTTTATTCTTCAGTTGTATCGGACGACCACCTGTCAAGACAGCTTCGGAATCCCAACTTTGTGATTCGTAATACAATTTATGCTTCATTCATATTCGCAATATCAGATTGCCTACGTCTTATTCTTGCTAGTTCTTCGATTGCTCGCAGGGATTGAACTTCGTGTTCAGGTTGATCGCGCCTCCAGCGAAGTCAATAACATCTCGGAGTTGGTTCAGCGATTGCTAAGGCGCAAGCGACGTTATGCGTTTGTAGTTGGATCGCCAGGGTCATCTCCACCGAAATCGATAGTTATCAGTCTAATCGAAAGATCGGGCACCTCGTCTCCATCAAGAGGACTATTAGATTTTGTATCTAGATAATTGAACCAAAACTTGAAATAAAATTTAAGTATTAAAATCAATAATATTAATTAGGAAATATAAATTCAAATTCAAGATTCAAAATTTCAAAAACTGCTAAAGCTTCTCATTTTCTCTCATTCTTTTCCAAATTTCCTCTCTATTACATGTGGGCCCCACCTTTCCCTCTTCTCTCTCCCTCCTCTTTTTCCCCCTGCCGACCGAGCGCCCTCCTTCCTTTCTCTGCCCAGCGGGCCCGCCCCTACCCCGCAACTTTCTTTTTCTTTCTTCTCCCTCCTCCATGTCTTCTTTCTGCTCTGTCCCACTTCTCCCCGTGGTGACCATGCTTTGTGCCACCTCCATTATTTCTCTTTACTGCTCTGCACTCACTTCCTCGTGGCAAGCATGCACCGCCCCCTGCCATGCACCGCGTCACCAGAGCCCCACCACCGTCATGTCCCCTCCGCCGAAACCTATCGCGTCGCTGTGCCGCCCACAGCTCTCCCACCGCCGCCCACGGTTTCTCCTGCCGCTAGCCCTTTTTCCACCTATAAAGACCGGCTCACCCTCAGGAAGCAACGCCCTCCTCCACTCGTTCTCCCACCCCCACATAATCGAGTTTTTTTGCGCCCATAGCTCGCTGGTGACGCCATCCCCTCCAACGCCGGCCGAAGTAGCGGCTGATTGGAGCTGACTCCGGGCAATTCCGCCACACTGAAGTTTCCCCGTAGCATCGCGAGCACATCCCGGTCCTCGGCCAAGCTCCTCGTCGCCTATAATCCGCTGGCGCCGTGAGCACCCCTGCGCCGCCCATGGCCTTCGTCGCTGGCTCACCTTGGCCCCTCACCCGCACGTCCAACCCCACGGTAAGCTTCCCCTGTGCCCCCTATAGCTCACGAGCATTTCAGTTTCTCCTCTCCTTCCCGCCAGCGCCGTCACCCCGAGCTCACCTCACCGCCGGCCGCTTCAAGCTACCGCCCGCCCGCCTCGCCGCCGCTCTGGGCAACGCGCTGCCGCCCCTAGCCTCCCCATCCTCTGTGCAACCCGTTTTGCCGGTTACTGCTACCTCCTCGACCACCGTCTGCCACCGGCGACACCAACGCCGAGCACTGGCCACTTCCCCTGTTTTGACCCCAGCAGCAACTCCACATTTGTAGTTTTAGTTCCCTCACTCTATCAGCCCAAGCCTTCGGCCCATTTGGCTATCCGAGCGTGCATAAGGCTTTCAAGCCTCAGGTCTTCGGTTCGAATCCAGCCGTCCGCACCTTTTCCACCCCATTTTTATTTTGTTTTTGTAATCCATTTTAATTAAGAAAAATCAAGGAAAATTAGAAAATAATCCAGGGAAGCTAATAAATTTAATTAGGATGTAAAACAAGATTATTTAATATTTAAATTTGGATTATTTATCATATATGGATAATTAATACGGTTTAAATAAAAGACTAGATACCAATTAAAGGCATTAATAAAGAAAAGTGGCTTTGGTTAAATGTTCAAATTTAATAAAGATTACCCTCTTGTTATCCCGTCTACCCGACCACACAAGTAGACGCGTCGTCGCTCCTACAAATCACAAGGAATCACAAGAACCACGGGATTGAAAACACCCAATTCTCCTATAGGTTGCAATCATATGCTAACCCCTAGGAAGAACAAGCGTATAACTCTCTGAAAATAATAGATTAATTTTTGTGGTCTGTCTTGAGACTCACGCATGCAACAGATATTTAAGGCCGACTGGAAAGCGTTCGACCGAAGGAAACCGAGCCTCACCCGAGACCGACTCAATGAAAAAAACACGACCGAGTTGTGTTCAGACTCAACAGCAAGTAACAAATAAAAAAACACGACCAAGTGGTTCAGTCAAAAAGGCACACATGCTAAATCTTCATACGGCCGAGCCAACTAAATGACAGCAACTTGTGCAGTGTGTCTCCTCCAAATTCACTTCCTTTTGTGGTGGCTTAATTGTCTCATTTCCTCTCACATGTAGAATAGCCATGTAGCCTTGCTTTTCTATTTTTCTTGATGCTTCCTTCACCATGCAACATGTGCATGAATTCCTCTCTCTCTCTCTCTCCTTCCATTGATTTCTTCACAGGGTGGCTGCATGCACAGCATGCATGCATGTTTGGCTTTGACCTTTTTTTTCTTCTGTGTGTAGCACTTTTCGTTACCTTCTATTTCCAGCTTCATTATCCTCATTTAAAACTTTCTTTTGTTCAAACCTAAGAATAATTAAATAGCAACTATTAGGTAGTATATTATTCTCATATAAATTAAAATCAAATTCAACTAGGAGCGAGTTCACCTATTGATTAATCTTTTTAGCTCGTGCTCGTGTAATCGGACCAATAGGGATGTCCTCATTAGGTTCTCCTCTCAATTGTGTATGTGTTACACCTTGTGAGCAAGGGGAAGGGTTCCAGATTGTATGTATTACATCTAGAGGTAGATTTAGTATCCACTTGAGCTTGTGAATTCGTTGCACGTGGTGAGAGTCAAGTAAGGGGTTAACTTGTTACTCTTGGAGTTTGCCGACTCCTAGACGGCGTTGGAGACATCATGTGCGGTGATCTTCTCAAAGAAGGTTGTGAGAAGACCCAGCGAGTTGTGAAGGTTGGAGCTCACCTACCCGGAGCGGAAAAGAGTTACCACTGGTGGATTGAGGTGTTTAGCTTAATTCATGGAGCCAGTCCAATTCATTTGGGCTTACTTCAACGTGGACTAGGAGAGACTGGCAAGTCTCCGAACACCACGGTAAAAAGTAACCGTGTCATTGTGGTTTATTTTCTTGTGCTCAATTTACATTCAAGCAATTTATATTTATAGAATTAAATTGATTGCTTGTCATCCTAGGATTGCAAACTTTTACGTAAACTTAGGGTGCTGGTGCACTTACATGAACCTAGTACATTTAGGCCTTATTTGTGCTAAACCAAATTGGATTAAGCTTCCACATTATATACTTAGTTTAGCCAAATATTTGATAAAAGAAAGATTTTTAAGACCACCTACTCACCCCCTCTAGTCGGCTTCATCGATTTTACATCAAGCCATGCATGTTATACCAATGTGTTCCTCATCATAGAAACATCCCATTCATCCAAGAATTTTTCTCATGCATGGCCATTGAGCGAGTTTCCGAGAGGGGAGAGGAGAGGCAGTGGTGTTGGACCGTCAGCCCATGGAGTCATAACAACCACTTGAGGCAAACGTGGTGCGGCGTTGCAGGGAGTGGCAAGGCACAACCAACACAATGGGGCATTGTGGGAGGCAAGCTATGACGCCAAGCAGCGGGGCAGCATGTAGTACAATGTCGAGCTATGCAGGCGCTATCAATGGCAGGGCCGGCGGTGCATGCCAGCAGCACACGAGGCATCGGGCGGTGCAACGTGGTGAGTGTGTCAGAGCCATGCAGTGGTAGTCGTGGAGACCACCAGGGCCAGCGAGGTTCATGGTAGCGGCCTGTGGAGGTAGTAGACAACGACTAGAGGAGGAGTGCACGATTAGAGGAGGAGCAAGAGATGGCCACAGGAAGCACAACCTTGTCCGGTGGGGCAACATGCGGATATTCAAGAAAATCACTTGGAGTTGGTTAATATGTATTATATATTGAATTTGTCAGAGTTTTCCCCTCAAGTTGGTCTAGGCAGCTGTACGATTATGGATTAATATTGATATTAAACATGTGACTCGATTGTTAGCTCTCATGATATTATCTGGTGTGACATGGAGGTTGAATCGGAGAATTATTTAATCATATGCAATTGGATTGGATGTATGAAATGGTAATTAGATAGGTCATGCATGCTAAATATGTGAGATCTAAGTAATTGATTATTTAGTAGTATACAATTAAATTGGAGTACCATGTAATTAGTAGATGAGTCCTATAGGTGCAAGTTGGATTTTGTACCCTCAATTTGGATTAGTAAATGGATGATTATGAGTTGGTCATGGTGATATAAATATGATTGGTTTAGTTATTAGCATACATGATTAATTCGGTGGAATAGATGCATGTATGCTCGATCAGTGAACTATTAAATATTGGATATGCAATCGAATTGGAAATATCATTAGGGGTTGGTTGGGCATACAAATCTAGATTGGAAGAATGTTAGTCTATACGATTGTGGACTGTCCATGTGGCACTAGTATAGCTAGATCAATAGTATTAGCATAAGTAAGGTGTGATTGTTGGAATGGATCACAATCACATGCAGTTAATTTAGTGAACCATGTATAGTTATTTGATGGATTGTATATGTGGAAGATTGTCAGCCCGGTCAATATAAGAATGGATTAATTGGGTGGTGACATAATCTTATCATTTTGAGATGACATAGCTTGAGGACTCAGATTGGTGGTTCAAAACATTTATGATATATGTGGATACACGTCATATTTCGGTGTGATTACCTTGTGCAAGGGCCATGTGGACCTCTAGTAAACCATGGCAAAATTTATCGGATTGTCTACTTTGAGTATGCCATAATAGATTATTGTGTAGAGTTCAAATCAAGAGTATGTGATTTAAGAGTATAATTATGGACGTGATCAGATTAAACACTCATGAACTAGCCAAATGGATTATTATGACAAGGGGACTACATTTGTGGGACTATGTGTAGTGGACAACCTTGGTTGGTAATTTGGAGGAGCCATTATGGATTACCATGTTTGATGGGAGGTATGATTTTACATAGAGTGTGTATGTTCTTTTGATTGGTTATTCTAGGGGATTATGATAGATGAACGGAATCAAAGTTGGGAGTTGGCTCATGCATCCTTCTCATATTCATAGCTCTCATGTGCATCATTCTCATGTGTATGGCTCATGGTGTGCACTACTTGTATAATATTGTATGTACCCAAATATACTGACTTCGGAAATTTATTGCTTGCATGTCATGTTATCTAGAGTGTAAAACATGAAGTGTGGAGTCGTGGGAGAGGCATGGAGGAAAGATTATGGCTCCATGTATCTCATTTGGTGAAGGCAAGTAGTCCCCCTTGATCATATTGATCACATGTCTTTAAATGCTATGTTGCTTTCATTATAACTATTTTTGCATGCTTCCTTCAATAAAACGCTATATTCATGTTTAGAAAAATAGTTATGTCCTATGTTGCGATGAAACACTCCTTGAACTTGATTATCACTGTCCTTGTCACCTTAGCATGCTTAAAGATTAAACGAAGTAGTTGATGCTTAGCCATATTCATAACGGTACTAGATGTGCTTCGTCATGAACTCTCAAATAGGGTACCGATGGTATCACATGACATGTATAACATGGTTAGATGTTTATATCGTGTGGGTTAAGTGTGCAATTTCTACAGAGTGTAAAATTATTAAAATATCCGTGTCCACAATCATGGTCAACTTGGTGAAAACTGTACCTCAGCAGTTTTATATTTCATAAAATGGTTCTGATAAGGTATGAATGGGAACTCTATGCAAATGGTTCTGAGAAGGTATGAATGGGAACTCTATGCATAGCGTGTTCGGTAAGGTTATTATCACCGTTTCAAAATCCTGGGGCAGCAAGCCTCTTGTTCTAAATTATGCTATTTATGATTTATTATTATTTGTTTATCAAATTCAAATGTTGTTACAACTTCCGTTTGCAAATCTACTACCTTTATTTTAAATGCAAAAATCGCTTTCAGCAATCAACCTAAGTAGGGCAACCTTTCCTTTGACATAGCCAAGCATGTATTTATTAACGTTGATGTAAGTCTTGTTGAGTACCAAAGTAATCGCCTTTTCTTGTTGAACAATATTAGAAGGGACAACCATGGAGGTAAAAGACTAGTGACATTAGCGTGATAGGGTTACGATCACACTCGTGCTTTTCTTGTGGGTTTTCAATCGTTGGATTTTAAGTTATTTTGGGCTAGAGCCCTGTAATACTCCCTTTAATCTCAACCCTTGGGCCATGTTTTACTCTATCTAACCTTCCGCTGGTATTTGTAAGCAGGTATGATACAATTTATGTCAGACCCAGATTTTAAAGTCCGGAATCTACTGTGTTTAACTGCACTATTCCCTGGATCAGTAGATAGTGCACACAGTTACAGTTCTGATTATCAAAGTACATATCATGCAGAAACGTAAATATAATAGCAAACTTACACATGGGCCGATGAGGCCGGAATCATTAAATTGCAGCAGCGGAAGAACGAAGCACACAGGTGGGACCTTCAGGACATGCCCACAGGCAGCCAACTGGAGGTTCGCGACCTAGCTCTTGACATCTTCATCTTCATCTTATCTGCCAGCGTGCCCACTCTTGTTGCTGAGGCGAGGCGATTTGACTCCTGATTCTGAATTTTGCCGCAAAAGCGAGCGTGAGCACTCCGACCCCGTGCTCAGCGAATCAACACACAGAATGCAATATGTAACATGTATGGCTAACCAAAGGATGGCTTAGGTTTATTTTGTTTTGCAAAGAGTGCTTTTGAATACAATTATATAAAAATTCCTAAGATCTAGCATTTGAACAAAAGCATAATGTTCAAGGAATATTAATATGAATTTTCATACATATGGCATCACACCATATGCCTAATATCACCATAATTTCTCCATACATACGGCATCACACCGTATGACATTTTTCAGCGTTATAGCCGCTTAACTTACCACTGGGACGACACCCAGGACAACTCAAATCAGGGCTTTCCTCTGCCCTTCCACTTTTCCATTCCCATTTTTCAATATTTTTGTAAACAGAACTATATCTAGTTAAGTTCCCATGTCTGCCCTTGACCGTGGGCACGGCTATTCGAATAGTTTTGACTCTGCAGAGTTTTGCACACTTTACCCACAAGAGATAAATCCACCCGTTGCCCCACATGATTCCTTAGCCATGCGGTTGAGTAGACTATCACAGGATTGTTACAATGCATAGTCCTACTGTGGTTACGCCCGCTAAGGTCTATCTTCCGTAGGATACGACCATCCCTCGGGAAGGGTCCCTCGTGAGCCATCACGGGCAAAGGCGGGGATGCGACCATCCATCCCTTTGCTCGTGGTCATACCTTCACGTAACCACCTTAGAGCCACACAAATTAGTAAACCCTGCCTACACTTTGCCAGCTTGCGGTTGTGCTTGTCATACACGGGGTGACATGACCATATTCAGTCCTTAGGGTTACCTGGATGGTTCTACCACATTCCACCTTTTGTGCAATCACTGCACCACATACCATCTTTTGTGCAATCACCGCACCACATACTATCTTTTGTGCAATCACTGCGCCACATACCAGCCCCCAAACCATCCATCCAGGTATTTAGCAATGTCGGGGTTTTTGGGAACATAAAGTAATCATACCAACATATACCAGTCATTCCTATCATGACTTCCCAAATCAATTTCTCATGACTAAAAGTGATGTTTGGGACAATTTCTTGCCCCGTATTCTTAAACAATGCTAAGCATGGCATATAATTAGGGACTTATTTTTGAAAGGTTACTACTATAATTTTGTTAGGGCGACAAGGTTCACACATTCAAATATCCCAAAGAAGGTGTAATATCATTCAAAGCAAGCAATGGGCATATAACTATAATCTTAAATTAAACATGTATTTGCATATAAAATAACAGCATGCAAGTTGATAATTTAAACCAAAATAATTTTGCAAAAATGTAGGTTCAACATGATCAAAGTATTGACTCGCCTGGCGCGGTTTGCTGCGGTCTTGTGCTTACACAATGCTTTCTCTTGAGTTTCAGATCTTTTCTTCACTTCACTCTTGATCTCGCTTGATCCGTGGAATCTTCGGACTTCAGTTTCTAATTACGCGACAAACGACTGAATCCAAAAAGAAAGCAAATAACTCAAAAGATCCAAATAACTTGGAATAAACTCAATTTAGTTTTATTACGACTTAATGGGTGATTTGAGGCAATGCTGATTGGGTGCAGAGGACTGACGGGGTTACACGAGGTTGGGGCAAAGTGATGGTTGGGTTAAGCAGAGGCTAAGGAGGGTTCATGATACCGGGATATTGACGATGTTATTCTTACTTTGGATTTGAGGATGGCACTGAATACTACGGGTTAACCCATCTTATTTAATAACTTCTTTTTTATTACTTTTATATTTATTAAGGAAGTTCCATGAGTCGTATTAGACCTATGGGTAGACGTAAGACTGTGGTGGAGTGTAGGGTAGTGCCTTGTCCAATATTGACTTTCTAAAAGTTGGGGCATGAGTTATTACACGATGTATATGATTTCTGGTTTGTCGAATTAGTCTTATAGCTTATATTTTTAGCGGTTTGAGATGTATTTATTTATTTTTAGGCTGCGCTAATATTACCTTGTTCATTAAAATACGAGGTGGTAAAATTATTTTAATTACCGATTACATAGGGATTTTTGTAGGTACTCCAACATGACTTTTTAATTAAAGAGGCTCTTCATATTAGGTATCGTAGATATTCTGCGTATATTTTAATTATTATTACAGTGTTGACGTTATTGTTATTGTTATGTAAATTTATTTATCTAGAACCAAGCATGCTATACTTAGGTCATACCTTATTATCAATATTCTACCGAGTCTACGGTTGAGATTTATTTGTCGATGGCACGCTTGTGATGACTACTAATCACACTGCTACATTAGGTAGATTACTTTTAACATCTGATGCTCTAGGGGTTACTTTATTATACTTGCCACGCATATATAGACATTTCTACTTAAAAGACACCCTTTGATTAAAGGTTACTACCAATTTATGTATCTTTAAAGATATAGGAATGACAACCATATCTTAGTTGGCTACATTTATATGAATCAGAGGTACCATTAGAATTAGATTAGTAAATCTAGATTTGACGTACAGTAATCCCAGACTGCATCTCTATTTTGCATGAACTTTAATCTATCCCTACATCATATTTTATTTATCTTTGTTTATCGTTAGTTTAAGTTTAATTCAAACTATGATCCATTGGTACGAGTCCCAGCTTGCTTTATAGACCATTATACTTAATGTTTATTATGTACCATGTACCAAAGCTAGTGTCAAGACCTAATTAATTGCACTATTATTAGCTTGCTCCTACTTTAGCTGCTATTTAAGATTTTATGGTTGGCAGTATGCTAATGATAGGGTTTATATTTTCAATAGGGTCTAAGGTGTATAAAAATTGCACTAGTATGATTGTTAATGGGTCGCATACATGCTATCCACATTTCTCTAACTGCTTACTTCCATATACTTATATATGCTTATATATATTCGCTTAGTAAGGCTCTACATTTTAGTTGTTACTAGTTTTTAATATAAACGTATCTGTCTAACAAGGCTTGCTGTACAAAGTTGTATTTCAATATTTATTAACTAACAAAACCTACGGCTAAAATTTTATGTAATGGAGGCATGTCAAATATGGGCATAGATTTTAATTATAATTATTAGTAGTCTTTAAATTTGAACATTTAACCAAGATAGATTTCTTTTATTACTTCCCTTAATTTGCATTTTAGCCTTTTAATTCAATTATGCAAACCACAGTAAATATCACTAAAATTCTAATGAGCTCTAAAATTCATGATTTCAGTTTCATTGGGCAGATCTTGATTTTAGATGAATTTAGAAATTTGTCTCATCCAATTTGGAGTTAAAATGAAAAAGTTATGATTATTTGAAGTTCTCAGGTTTAATTAATTCTAGAAAATACAAAATATCTGACAGGTGGGACCCACTGGTTATTTTAATATTTTTATCTTTTTATTATTTCGTTTAATCCTGAGTCTCTGATCAGTGGGGTCCACATGTCAGCGACATTATACACTGACGGGTGGGGTCCGGCTGTCAGTGGGCCGGCGGTCCCGCAGCGGCTGACGAGCGGGGCCCAGTTGTCAGCGAGGTATTTTACAAGAAATCGCTCGACCGCACCGCGCGGAGCGGGGCTCGAACACGCGACGCGGGAGCAGGAAGGAGGAAGAGATGGCGCTGAAAGCCACTCGGACAACCGAGCGTTGCTTACCATATAAGGGTAATAAATCCCTTTGAAGTAGCTCCGGGAGGGAGCCGGGCAGAGGATGAAGAAGGCGGCGGTGCCGGTGGCGAGCGGCGGCCGGAGAGGTCCGGTTGCTTCGTGATATGTAATCCTCAGGTGACGGCGATGAGGTTGGTGTAGACGGCCAGGGGTGAAGGTCACCGGAGAGGGCCGACGGCGAGCGGTGGCGGCGGTTCAAGATGGTGGATCGACGCCGGCGATGTTCAAGCAACGGGAGACCCCGTGGGGGAGGGGGTCAGCTTCGTCTGGGCTCCACGATGCTCTGAGAGCAAGGGATTGGGTTAGGGTGGTCGGATTCGGCGGTGGCTCAGTCGCCGGCCGTGGGGAAGACGGAGGTGCTAGCGGGGTTTGAGGGCACTAGAGCTCAATTGCGCGCAGGGGAAGAAATAAGGGAATGTTGCGGCGCGATTGCGGCTCCCGGGCGTGGTTTTTATAGCCGGTAGAGATGACGCGTGGCGAGGCGGCGGAGGTCGCCGCTCTGTTGCCGCTGGAGGGGGGAGATGAACCAAATCTCTCCGAGATTTGTAGGAGAGAGGTGGCGGGAGAGGTTCGCCTCCCCTCCTGTTTAATTTGCCCGCGAGGTGAGAGAGGGAGAGCGGGTGATCTGCTGCGGAGACGCGAGAGAGAGCTGGCGCGAGGGGCGCGGCCGCGTGGAGAAGAAGCCGGGGAGGAAGAAAGAGAAGAAACGCGCGCGGGCGGGTCCACCGACCAGCGGGAGTGAGCGGGCGAGGCACCGGGCCCGCGGGCAGGAGCGGTCCACCGTGCAGAGAGAGCGGCGCGGGGGCGGGAATGCGGGCCCGCGCGGCAGAGGCGGAGCAGCGCGAGCGGTGGATGGGCGCAGGCGGCGAGGTGTCGCGCATCGGAGCCATCCAGGTGGCGGCCCGAGAGGAAAAGGAGGAATTTCCATTTCTTTATTCTTAAGAATTTTCAGAAATGCGCAGTTAATTGAATAAACCTCAGAAAAATATGAAACCGGTTCCAAAAATTTCAGGAAAATTCACAGAAGCTCATGAGGACCTTCTGGACTTATCAAAATATTTTTAACTATGGTTGGTATTTAATTTATTTGATTCCCTTGCTATACATAGGTGTATGTATATATTTATTAACATTTTTATTTTGCTTACCAAAATTTCTAGGGAAAATACTTCATGCTTATTTACACTTCTCCTCTGGTACATTATAGATCATCTTTTCAGATTCTTTATCGGTGCTCATGTTTTATTATTTTATGGGTGGATTTCTTACCTCTTTTTTTTTACTTTTTGAAATTCCTTTATATTTACAAAAAGCCAACAAACTCCAAATTCAAATGAAAAACGAATAAAACAATCCAAAAACTCCATAACTTATTATTTATATTTTTCGGGATGTTACAATTTATGTCCGTAACTAAAATCCTAAGCAGTTGCGGGGAATACGATGACCTGCAGTGATTTGGGGTTTTGTCATACCAATGATGGCATGCTCCTAAGCAACCAATGGCCCCATAACGTCCATAGCTCATCTTCAACGCAAAGCTTCATCTCCTCTCTGCTAGGGCTTTCCCATCATCGATGTTTTTTTGTCACTGACTTCGACTTTGGCCTTTCTCTTCAACAGTATCGACAAGCAGCACAATATTATCCCCATCGAATGGCTAAGGTGAGTAGCATGAATTATCCCCATCTCTGTCGTTGTAGCCTTGGCTCTTCAGTTTCCCATCGGTCAACATCTTCTTTCAGGACAGATCTACACCATTGCACACTTTTGTGGTCTCATCCGATACTTTTCATGCTATCCATGTTATAACTTTCAATTTTATTCAAAATTTTAGTTGTTTTTTATTGGAGTTTGTATCAAAATTATCAATTACATTCTAGTACCAGCTGAAATGGTCGGAATATGCCATACCGCCACCCAAAATGACACACAATAGCCTACGTCCCATACCAGCCTCGATTCTAGTTAATTCTGGTTATTCTGGTTAGTCCCAGCCATTTTAGGCCGAACTGAACTTTTCGCCCATGCCGGTACCGGACAAGGGAGCAAGAGTCAATGATGCTTCATGGAGGTGGAGAACGGCATATCAAGTGGAAGAGGATTTCTGCTGGTGAGGAGCAACTTTGGGCAAAAAAAACTGCACCATATTGAGGGATTCATGATGGTAAGGTGCACAATTTTTGGCAAGAAATGACTTCAGATTGAGGGATTGAGGGGATGGAGTAGTTGGCACGAGCTCCAACAGTCAAGCACCGACAGATTGGTCATGGTGGGCAACTTGTATTAGGGAATAAGGGAAAAGAGAGAGGAGGGGCTCTAGTGAGATGAAGACTCAGTTCTTTTTAACTTATGACTTATAGCTTCCCCTGAACAACCAAACTAGACAGCTCCTTCACTATCGTTTCGATGTAGCTTATTGGGATAATCTTTTCGAAGCAGCTTATCGGCATTCGGTTCATTCGTACAAGCGCTTTCACTAGAGCCAAAAGCCATCAACCGTAGCAAAAACGAACAGGGCTGAAGACGGAATGCACTTGTGGCTGAGAGTTCTTTCTTGGATTGAAGTAGGGTCCATGGCTTAAAAATAGTATCTTGACCAGTTTGCACTACTGAAGCTAATGCACACTTTATTTATTACTCCTCCCAAAGGCAGCATGTAAGCACTGGATGATTATTTAATAATTTTTAAAAATACATATATATTTATTATATTGTACTCTAGAATGGTACACCGGAATGGACTAGTACCAAAATATTCTATTCCAAGAGCCAACCCAGAATGGCCTTTGGAGTAGAATTGATAACCATGGTTTGTATACAAATCAAATTGCAAAATTTATTCAATTTATTCAGGTTTTATTATTTAGGGATTTTACTTTGTAATTTGTATGGAAATCAAATTGCAGATTTATTTTATTTTTTCATTTCAAATTTTAGTTTTTTGTTGGAATTCGTATACAAATCTGATTGCTAATTTTTGTTTACTTTTTATTTTGAATTATATTTATATAGGGGTGTTACTTAGGAATTTGTATGGAAATCGAATTGCTAATTTTGTTTTATTTTTATAACAAATTTCAATTATTTTTTCTTGGAATTCATATACAAATTCAATTACTAATTTTTGTCTAATTTTTATTCTGAATTATATTTATTTAGGGATTTTACTTTGGAATTCATGTGGAAAACAAATTGCTAATTATATCTTATTTTTATTCTAAATTTCAGTAAATTTTTGTTGAAATTCGTATACATTTGATATTTTTTGTTTAGTTTTATTCCAAATTATATTTACTTTAGTGGTTGTACTTAGGAATTCTTATACAAGTCAAATTGCTAATTTTATTTTTTTTAATTCCAAAATTTCAGTTATTTTTGGTACTTGATATGGACTGTTTCTTTTAATCTAGACTATTATGATTTGGACTCACCATGGTCAATGGCATAGACCCCCCCGCCCCGCCATTAACGTGGTAATTTTTAACTCTTGAGAACGAATGTGGATGCTTCCTTTTTCTTTGCTTTAATAAGATAATAGATAGATATATTCTCGATGAATGTAATGATTCCTTTGAGAACCGAATAAAAGAAAAGTGAGGATTCTAAAAAAATCTAAAATCTTCGCTTGCCAAAGTCCCTATTAGCTTGCTGGAGTAAATATTTCGAGGAATAACATCCTATCGTCCTACGCCACTTGATCGAATAAGTGCGTATTTACTTCACAATTTGCATAACTTGAAGCTCATATATCCTCTCAAAATAAAAACAAAAAAGATCTGAAGATCAAGTTCATGGTGGATTTTGATATTTTTTCAAACAAAACTGATTAATTAAAGAAGTCATTGCGTGCATCAAATCATCACTAACTAGAGAAGAACCCTTATACAATTGGAAGTTACATAAGCCACATCAGACCAAATGCATGCTACTAGTGCAAACCAATGTTCTGAGTTGCACCAATAATAGTTGATCATAAACAGAAACGTCAGCACAATCACCAGGAGTTGCATTGCTAGCAGTATCTTACAAGACAAGGCTAAAGACCCGTTGACCATTGTTCATGCTTAAGCATCTTGCACGAGTGCACGCTGCTAGCTACCTAGCACACCCACAAGAAGGATGGCATGGGAAGCATGCTCAACTCCAGTGATGCGAAGAAGCTTGCTCCAAAGAACATGGGCAGAAGCTCTACCACCTCTGTGCGCTCTGTTGTCGTAACCTTCATTGTCACCTACGCCTTGCTGATCTCCTCACTAGTCTGGCTCACGGCATTGCTATCATCAATGTTGTTGAGTCCGTCAGCTTATGAGCGAGGCTTCTTGTGGATGTCCCAATGCTCCACCGATGACAAGCAGTTGGGCGGATGCTTGTTGCTGTCCCACCTTTCGCACGACGACGCTCGATCGGGGCTCTTGCTGATGCCTTAGCTCTGCTTGCTCGATGAGGACAAGCCATGTGGGCTCTTCTTCTTGCTGTCCTAGCGCTCGCACGAGGACATGCATGCAGGAGGACTCCCACTACTATTCGATGATCGTTTGCTCGATGAAGTTGGGCTAGAGGGCTTCTTGTGCGCATCCTACCTATTGATGATGTTGGCATGGCCAAGCTTGGAGGAGGGTTGCACGAAGGAGGAGGGCAGGATGATGAGGCGGGGCACCGGGAGCACGGGCACCATCTTGGTCCTTAGCAGGGTCAGGAGCAGCGGTGGGAGAATGGTGGTGGCCATGGTTGCACGAAGAGTACTGAGAGTAATCGATCGACACCAAAAGTGCTCCACTCTACTAAGCATAGAGCAGCCGAAGATGTACGAGAGCTATGGAAGAAGAATGAATTGATGGATGGGCTAAGCTATGGAGTGTCACAATCCCTTACAAAGTTGAAGTGATTGACAAGAATCCAATGGCTAGTTCAGGTTCTAGTAGCAGAATTAGACAAGAAATGGGATTGGAAATGGAGAAGCAGACTAGGAACTAGAGAAGCAAAAGGTTTGGGAAGTTATAGAGCCAATTCAGTGAATACTTATTCGATGCCTTTGTGACTGTTGTTGCTACCCTTTTGTACCGAACCCATCTGACTTGGGCCACAACTAGTCACGCTCGTGTCTCCTTGGCTCATGGCCCATACCACCAATTGGTCCATGACATTCCTCCCCTATTGGAATTTAGCTTGTCCCCAAGCCAACTCCATGTGTCGAAGGCCGCCGAGATCCCACAGTACCCTGCGACTCTTCTGTGACTTGTCCATTCCAACATGAGTCCACTGCCACACTTCTGCTGCTCTGATATGGGAAGGTAAAGACGCTGCACACTTGAAGCATTTGAGTTCATCCCAAGAATTTCAACAACCTGCTAACCTTTCAGAGGGTAGCAGTTAAACTTGGCCTCATATAAACCATCTAGTGCAAGATGCTTCACCCCCAGAAATGGATTGAAACCTAATCATTCCTTGATGGCAATTGTAGCCCTCCTGAATAGCACTGGCATTCAACTGTATTTGTGGTGGTGGCCTTGGTCTCCACTCCACTTGCTTCCCCAATGAGTTAATCATTGAATAAATGGAAAATGCTTATGCTGATAGGATATAACATTATACCCCGTAACTAATCATGTCCCTGCCGACCAGTCTGGTTAACATGCTAGGCCATCTCTCCTCCAGACGAGCACACACCCTAATATGTTCAAGTGTTAGTGTATAGGATGCCTCACCTATATTTTGCAGCGCTGCGACTAGCTCCTTGTTAGCCCAAATGTACGCATGCACCTCTGTACAATAGCCCATGCCACACCTCCAAGAACTGAACACCATCATATATCGGTTGTTCCTCGAAGTAGTTGCTCTTGAGATGGCAATCAAAATTGTGGAGAGATAGTACATACCAAGATGTCTTGCTCTTTTCATCTTGCATTTTGCTAGCAACCAAAGCTCTAGATTTGATATTTTCCTGCCACCAGTAATTCCAATTAATTGTACCCCATCAGTTCCTACAGTAGCCAAGGTTGTCTTCCCTGATTTGAGTCCTACCTGATCAGCTTGTTGCTCAACTGCCACTCAATTTCCATTAGCCACCCACGTCCAGTAAGATAAACCAATAGGATTCATGTTATTAACATTTGGCAGAGGTCGTGACTATAATTCAAACCTCTCACTTAGTAACATCAGTTGTTTGGTCACAAGGAATTTCCTCCCAGCAACCAGTGGCACCATCACGCCTCCACTATGCTTCTGTGACTCGACATGGACAAGCGGTGGCGGCCATGGTTGCTTTGGCTGCACGCCATTCTCAGCAAAATTTTTAGCCAGCCAAGGTAATGCTCCTGGAATCAACCTTCTTCCATGGGTAGGTGGTGGCCATAGATTTAGCACAACCTCTGTCTTGTGGAGGAAAGGTGTTGGCTATGACTACTTGGGTTGCATGCCACCTCGATGGCCGATGAACACCGGCCATGATTTTGGATGACACTCAGCTCCGTCTCCTATGATCTCCACTTGTGTAAGTGGCGGCCTTGGTTGCCGCTCGACTCTGCTGCTCATGATGTCACTTGCACAAGTGGCAGCCATAATTGCCTCAACCCCATTGCACCAACTGACTCACTCAGGCATGTGAGTAGACTTGAGCAACGGCATGTCCTCTCCCCGGTAATGAGGCTATTAGTGGCAAAGCTGAGGATGAGGGTGCGTGCAACGGAAACTTGTCAGGTAGTAGTTGGTGAGAACGAGGCCATTGGTGGAGTTGATGGTGACACATCTCAGATTGTAGGTGGTTTTTTTGTAGGTAGAGTCGGTGATGATGATTCAGCTAGTGTCAAGCATGTTAGTGGTCATGGGCGAAGTTAGAGTTGTAGCCAGTATGAACTCTGACAACTGCACGCTGGTGTCGGGGTCAAGGCATATCGTCACACACTTGGCGGGCATCTCCAGATTGAGGCTGGTGGCTGCGATGCCATGATCAAGGTATGGAGTGCAATTGTTCTAGAGGATGTGATGGTGAGGGTCGCAAGCCCGAGTGCACCTAGAGATGGCAATGGGTACCCGAAACCCGATACCCGGTGGGTTTTTACTCTATTAGGGCATGGGCCTGAGTCAATTTCCTAACCCATGGGTCTCTTAATGGGCAAAAAGCCCAACCCATCGGGTTCGGGTACGTTCCTATAGTACCCAAACCCGTAAACCCATGGGTAATATAAACCCGATCCATAGGAGTTATAAACCCAGGCTCCCAGCCTCCCAGGCAAACCAGCCCAGCCCATAGCTCATTAACCATTTAGCCCCAAGCCCCCAAATCCAATGCGGCAATGCCCCATTACCCATACGGCTAACCCTAACTAGCACTCGGTCACGGTCACTACTCACTCCTCCACAGACCCCACCCCGATTCAACAGCTGCCGCAGCGGCGGCGCATCTGGCGCTCCGCGCTCGGTCTTCGGCAGTCTTCACGCTCGCCCTCCCGTCCCACAGCTCCCGCTCCTGCTCCGGCCACTCTCGCCGCACGCTAGTCCTCCCGCACGCCCTCGCCGTTGTCTCGCCTTCCAGTTCAGCCCGTCGCCCCCATGGTAACAGCCCGCCACCCCCACGCCGCAGCCAACGCGCATCGCAACAGTAGACCCTTGGCCATGGCGCTGCCCTCCGGCTTCAACGAAGATGGCCGGTGAACTTCTTCCTCCTCTCCATTAACCATTGTTGCAGCTCGCATTATTGAACCTATGGGCGACCCGTTAACCCAGTGGGCATGGGTCTGAGCAAAAATCTGCACCCGTCACGGGTATGGGTTTTTTAGCGGGCACATCCAACTTTCATGGACACGGGTTTGGGATAGCAAAACCCAGCGTCAAACACCTGGTGGGCGTAGCGAAGTTAGTGTCGGTGATGAAGGTGTTGATGGTGGGCTGAGCAGCAACGGCACAACTTGAGACAGTGGCGAGCCCGGCAACGGTCAAGGAAGAACTTGGGGTCGCAGTCGGAGCGAACATAGATGTATGCACGCTGGTGTCACGGTTGGGGCACATCATCAAACACCTGAAGGGCGACTTGGAGGTAAGGGTGGCGTATGCACACGGAGTAGCAGCAGCCTTGACTGGACCCACTGTAGTGACGAAGCAGGACACCGGTGTGGTTGCAGGCTGCGACGAGGCTTGGACGGGCACGACCTGCGGCCGGACGATGGCCCTAACTCCGACTGCTATATCCTTCATGCACGCAGCAGTCACTGCCATCTCCGACGACAGCTCCTTCAGGCAGGTAGTATTCCTTGCCATCTCCGACGACGATTTCTCACGTCAGATAGCAACTCATCCAACATCGCCTTGCACCGCGCTTCGCTCTCCTTCTAAGTGTCGCTCATGGTCGCCTCAAAGTGCAAAACCACTGGGATCGAAGGCTCTGATACCATAATGTCACAATCCCTTACAAAGTTGAAGTGATTCACAAGAATCCAGTGGCTAGTGCAGGTTCTACTAGCAGAATCAGACAGCAAATGAGATTGGAAATAGAGAAGCGGAATGGGAACTAGAGTGTTGAGGAACCGTCGCTGGCGACTAGTCCGATCGATTACTCTGCTTAGAACAAGAACGAATCAATCATAGAAGATAGAATAATAGATTGAACACAGAGAGGTAGAGAGAACTCCTGATCTTTCTTTATTACTTTCAATTGCATCCCGTGTTTACAATATGCCGGTATGGCTCCCTATTTATAGCATACAGTGGGGTGTCCATAATGGGCCAGGGCTGCTGACCTGGGCCCAGGTTTCTCAACATAGAGAAGCAAAAGCTTGGGGAAAGTTACAGAGCCAATTGGGTGAATACTTGTTTCTGTTGTTGCTGTCCCTTTCAATTCACTCGGCCGAGACAATTCGCAAGCGCACATTATCTGGGCCTCGACCCTCAAACGGGTCGTCTGCCGGGGAGGCCCATCCCCCTCTGCATCCATGTACGGTGCTGTGATTCTGGGGAAATTTAACTATTTGTCACTCTTAAGAATGCCACCTATTCAAATGCCACTTTCTTCCTTGCAATTAATATTTTGCCACTCTTAAGATGTGGCAGACTAATTAATCGCCACTTTCGAGCCCACGAGGCGCCAAATCACTGCCATGATTCTGTGATTGTTCCAGAAACATCCCCCTGCTCCCTCCCGAGTCCCCTCTACTCGATAGCTGCTGCTGCTCTCCGATCCAACACCTACGCGGAGACCGAGCGATGCCGCCGCCGCCGCCGAACGGGGGGAAGGTGACGCCGAACCTGGCGATGGACGCGGAGGGCACGCGCCTGCTCAACCTCACCGTCCTGCAGCGCCTCGACCCCGCCGTCGAGGACATCCTCATCACCGCCGCCCACGTCACCCTCTACGACTTCAACATCGACCTCAACCAGTGGGTGAGCTGCGATCCCTCCTCTCTCGCGTGTGATCTGCCGGGATCCGATCCGATTTGTGATTCTGGGTTTGCTTGCTTGTACAGAGCCGCAAGGACGTGGAGGGCTCGCTGTTCGTCGTCAAGAGGTGAGTGAGGCGGGGGTATAGAGTGCTAGGGTTTGAATAAAGGGGTTTTTCTCTCGTGTGAGGTTGCGACTGAGATCTGATTGTTTTTGGGGATGGTTTGTGCTATTGTAGGAACTCGCAGCCGAGGTTCCAGTTCATCGTCATGAACAGGCGGAACACGGGTCTGTGAATCTGTGATCTAACCTGATCAACTCATCTGCTTGCTTTAGGCACTGGACCGACAGAGCTGATCATGATTGAAAAAAAATCCTTCCTTTTGGGTGTTGCTAAACCGTCAAGTCTCCTAGATCCTATGATTAACCAGTGCTCTTATGAAGTAATACTATTTCTATACAGTGCTTGCTGCAATGTGAGCTACTCACAAACTTGACGATGCATTGTGTGATTGTGAGCATTCCATTTCATGTGATCTATAACTCCGAAGTCCTAGTTCCTGATTGATCACTGAAACAATCCTAATACCTTTGCTTAAACTTATGCAAATAGGAATGAATGATAACAAATTGTGCTTAAGAACCTCTTTATTGTGGTTTGATTGTCGTGAATAATGGCAAGCTCTGTCCTAGTTGAGGCATGTTGAAAACTTAAGAATGGTGTTTACGGTTTCAACTTTCATTTTCAAGCATCTACTGCCTTAACTTGGCTTAGTTTCATTCAGTTACCAATGTTTTGCATGATTAGCCGAGCAGTATTTGTAGTGTCTTGTCATGGGATCAGACCGAATCGGCCAATCCTAGAGTACTAGGGATCTCAGGACAGCTGTGTAGAAGTCTGGCAGTGAGTGGAACAAGATTTTTGGATCAATGGATTCAGTTGACATCACCTATCCAGATGTTAATGGAGAACTACTTTTATGAGTTAAGGTTGTGTAGAAACTGGTGTGAACTCTTGCAAAATTCCAGCTGTTCATGTGAACCCACTGGGAGTGGGAACAAGGTGGATGCAACGTAAACCTCTATGAGTAGAAGATCGTTTTGAATGTTTCATTCTGTTCATTAGTTAAGATAGGATAGAAGGTGTTCACTGTATCTAATACCAGCTGGTTAGGACTAACAGTTAGTAACTTTTCTGCCAGTAGATGGTGCATAGATGCTAAATAGTTAATTTTTATATGTACGAAGTCGATTCATGTGCAGGATTCCTCATTAAAAGGTCAGTATTAATTTAAATTTTTTGTGCATCAGATAATCTGGTGGAGGATCTATTAAGTGATTTTGAATATGAACTTCAACCTCCATATTTGTTGTACCGGAACGCTGCACAAGAAGTAAATGGTATTTGGTTTTACAATCAACATGACTGCGAAGCTGTTGCAAGTCTTTTTGGAAGGTAACGCTTTTCATGTATCCTGTTCTCCACATGTTGGAGGCCTCTTTTTGCTGTGGCTAAGATTTATATTGAAAATCATCTGCATGTTACGGAAGCATATTTTTCAAATTTTAATTGACGTAAACGATCTGATCTCATCTGCTTATGTAAATTGGGACGGAACTAGAAGTGCATGGATTAGAACTATCAAAGACTGGTTAAGAAATGGGAGCAATGGTGGGTCAAATCACATTCTGTGTAGGCAGTAGGACTTTTATGATGGGAAGTTTTTTTAAATTTCTGACAGAAAATTGATGGTCGCTCGGTGTTTCCCTTTATACCATGAAGTAATTTGTCTTTCATCCTAAGTGTAAAGGCTATTAGATTTCTCTTTTGTTGTACTCCATCTGTCCCGAAATATAAGTCCCTACTCTTGAGAAGCAGCGTCCCACAATATAAGCCCATTGAGGGAATCAAAGTGTAGTTATTGTAATATTTCCAATTTGTACCTCTGTTTTAATGCAAAAAAAAGTGGTTGAGTAGTTATAATGTGCCATTTATTAGAGGTTTGTATGATCCAATGACGGGGTATGTATGGTCCAATAACATTAACCTTTTCTTAGATTCAGTGTTTTACTTAGTCTGTGCGTATGGTGGGTTTGGACTTATATTGCGGGACAGACGGAGTATTACATTTACCAATTTATAAATTAGATAAAACACAGTAGTTGATTCTGATCTGACATTTTGGCAGGAAGTAATACATAAGATAGCTATGGTTTCCTCCTTTCATTAGGCAATAAGAAGTAAGAACAGAGAGATTTATGCCCCGCAAACAGTCAAACTCTCCTCCATCGTAACCACAGGTTTTCATCCTAACAACTGAAACTCCCCCACCACGCAGAGGCTTAGGACATGATTACAATCCTTTGATACTTGCGGTAGTTGTATCCTGATCTTGTGGTCCTTTTGCATAGTAGGAGCACCGTGCTCTTATTATATTCCATGGAATAGGGTGTTATGATTGTTTGACTGAGTCTTTGTAAATGATTAACATGATTACCTGACTTGTTGTCATTATTACTGCACTATACAGAATAAAAGAAGAATCTTAATTTTGTTTTTAACAATTACGTCTGTCTCTGCAAATTGTGCTTCGTTATTTGCTTATTTGAAAGCACTAGTTTGCATAGTTCTATTAGTCGGGTATATTTCTTGCATGTGTATACATGATTAAGATTGCTTTAGCATGAACTTTGTTGTGTTAAGGGCCAAGTCCTTACCTTTTTTTTGTCTTAAGTTTTTAACTATTATATCTTGGCATACCCTCGTAAAATTCTTTATGAAAATTCATGTACCCCTTTTCTCAAGCTGTGTTCCATTTATTTTCCTTTGCAGAATACTGAATGCTTATGCTAAAGTGCCTCCAAAACCAAAAGTGCCTGCCACAAAAAGGTTTTTCTCTGGACTTTTGAATGAAAAAAAATATATTGGATTGATTTATGCTGAATTCTTCTAATGTGTCACAGTGAGTTTGAGGAACTGGAGGCTGTTCCTACATCTGCTGCTATAGATGGCCCCCTTGAACCTCCGCCAGCATCCTCTCTTGTTTCTGATACTCCTGATGAATCACTGACCAATTACTTTGGTGTATGTTCTCTTTCAAATTTCTCTAGTTTCTTCTAAAATATTTTAACTTTTTAACACTGCTCATCAAATAGTTTATGTTTGCAATACCTTGGACTGTGATCAATAATAAATCTTCATTTATCTGGATTCTGAACTCACTGGCTATTGTTGCATCTTGTTTGTATGTATGTAGTACTATTACTGAATTTTTCAGTGCTAAACACAGCTGAATTCTTCTGTTATGCAAATTTACAGGAGGCTGCTAGCATTGGGAGATTATCAAGTGCACCAATGGTTGGAAGAGCGCATCCAGCCACTGAGAGCGTTGCATCTTCCCATGTGCCACTGGTTATTCCATCTGCTATTCCGACGCATCATATACCCCCTCCTTTAGGGGGTTCATCAGCTCCACCACTGCCCCTCCAGGACACTAATGCCCATGCTAGCCATTCAACAAATCTTGTAACAATGGCATTCTTTGCGACTCCATCATCCTCTTCTGCATCGCTAGCGCTGCCGGTTTCATCAATGACGCCTACAGCACCACCTCTTCATCCAACTCTAGTGTCCGCTCAACATCCTCCGTATGACACCCCACTACTACAACCTTTTCCACCACCTGCCCCGCCTCCTTCCCTTGCACCTGCACACAATGATGGGCCTGTTATTTCGAGGGATAAAGTTAAGGACGCCCTCCAGAGACTTGTCCAGGTATGTTGCACATCAAAAAAATACCAGACATGATATTTGTTCTTTGTATGCTTGTAACTCTTTATTATGTGCCCAACAGAGTGACCAGTTCATCGATTTAGTTTATCGGGAGTTGCAGAATGCACATATGTAGACTGGTATGGTTGCTGGCTTGGACGACAAGAGTGTTTGTGTAGTTGTGTTCTTTGTGAGTTTTGTATGCTGGTCCTCAAAACTTCTGTATAGCTTTGTCTTGATGAGTTTATGTAGAGTCCTTATAGCAATGGTTGCTAGTATTTATCGAGTTCCTTGTCCGATGTCATAGTACATTTATGTACTTGAAAAAATGGAAGTAAAACAGAACTTTGTGTAACAACGGTAAAATATCATCTTTTTCGTGTTATTTGCTGAACAGTTAATTACCTCAGCAATATCAGGGCTTCATGGAATTCAAATGTTCTGCGGTGCCATGATTCATTATATGCCCGTTAATAGAATTGATTCTTCTTCAGAGTTCCATGCTTCCAGCAACTGGTTTTTGCCAAGGGAGCAAATGAGCGCCTACCAATATTGTTTTACTGAGGCTTGCAGCAAAATCCCGTTCCAGCTTTATTTCCATGTTTCTTTCTTAGACGTGAAGGTTGATACTGATACAGGGATACTTTAGATTTCAGATATATGAAATTCTGTAAACTGAGTTGACATGGAGTAATATAGAGCAAAGCATTTAGCATGGATCTATCATACTGAATAAGAAAAAAGTTTTTTCGTACTGTAAAAAATTCGGCAAAAGAATGAGCATAAGATAAGTAATGAGATTTGAGTATGAAAGTCGCATGGACTTGACAATGCTATATGATTCTTGAAGTCTCCACTTTCAAGAGACATCTCGAGTTTCCCTTTCAGAAAATTAATAGCAAAAAGACAATTTTGGTTCCGAGCTATAGGGGTCGGTTGTCACAATGTATAGTATAACCTACAGTACGGCCGTATTTACATTCCTCGTGCGTGTCGGCAAATTGAACTCCACTATTTACGTTGCCTTTGCGTGCGCGCGCGCGCAATGGACATCGCACGGTCACCGGAACGCCAGCATCACCAGGAACCCCACGAACGCCGCCGCTCCGACGCCGGAGCAGCAGACGTCAACGAAGCCCTCCCGCCTCGCCTTCCACTCCTTCCTCGCCCTCTTCCCCTTCACGAACTCCTCGTACAGTCGCACTGCCGCCTCCGCGCCACGGCCCTGCCTCGAGCCAACCATGGCCGCGGTCACCGCGGCCAGCCCGTCCCGGCCGCTCACGCTGCCGCCGTCGCCGTTCCCCATGCACAGGCTCACCTCCCGGACATGCCCGTACCGGTCGTCACACGTGACCGCCGCGTCCAGGGCGATGTCGCCGAGCACCACGGTGAACCGCGTCACAGTTTCCCCGGTGAGCCACTTCCGGTCGACGCACACTGGGCGCCGGCTCGAGACGTTCACGGCCCGGCCGGTTGCAGGGTCGATCAGTATCCAGCTTAGCATCAGCTCGGTCGGCGTGATCGATGACGGCGCGGAGAAGCCCTCTTGCACGAGCGCGTCGACGCGGAACGGCGACCCCAGGAACCACCCCGACGAGGTGTCCGTCTCGACGACGCGCGACATGATGCGGACGCCCCTGTGGTGCAGGTCCACGGCCGAGACGAGCCGACTGGGTAGGGAAGGTGAGGCGGACGTTGCCGGCGATGCGGCCGGGAACGGGAACGCGTCGGCAAAGAGCGCCCGGTAGCCGTCGCGGCAGCAAGGGATGCCGGCAATCGACGGCCACATGAGGAGGCAGAGAGCGCGCCATGTGTCGGGGTCGGTGGCGAGCTCGTGGAAGCTGGAGCACGCGCACCCGAGCGCGGCCAGCGACGCGCCGTCCAGCCGGCGGAGCACGAGGGCGAGGACGTCCGCGGGGAGGTCCTCGATGGCCGTCGAGATGCCGCCGCACGCCGGAGAACGGCCATCCATCACTGCCTCAAAAGGCGTGCTTGCGATGATCACAGGATCGCAGAGCTTGGTATGCAACAGTGGTGCAACTTCTTGGTGTTGTGAATCTGTGATGTTTCGCACTCGCTTCCTTGTGGAAGTGTTTGGTTGGGGTTCGAAGCTGGTTCGTTTATATATAGCGAGGAGGGTGAGTGATCACGGTCTGAAAGTGAGATGATGTTCCTGTTGATGCTCAACTTGCGGGTTGAGCTTTGAACGTGCTTGCGTTGCTGAAAAGCAAAGTTGGGGAAAAAATATATGTGATGATGTTTCAAAGTTCTTTCTTGATGCGTTAACCTATCCGACATTGACAGATGGGCCGTGGCGTGTTATCTCGTTTGACTAAGTGTCAGCAATTGCTTTCTTTGTTTCTTTGGCTCTGGCTGATGATGACGTGGGATGGAGCGGACACATGCATCTCGATCCTTTGGGAATGAAAAGACACATACTCCCTTCTTTTTTTTCTTAATTTTTTTGAATTCGCATCGTTAAATTTCTTAAAATTTAATCATTAATAAATTTAAAATTATCTAAATTAACTATATAAAAAAATATATCATTAGATTTGTTATCAAAAAATACTTTCATAATATTATAATTTTATTATTATATTTTAATATAAAGTTATAAAAAGTAACGATTAAAGTACTTTATTGAAGATCATAAAAATTAAAAAAATATTAAATAAAAAAAATGGAGGAAGTAGTAAACTATGGACATGGCGGCTGAATTTTTTGTACGGATAATCCGTTTTTTATTCGAAAATACATAAATATACCCGCGACAACATTTTTTACAAAAATAATCTCCAGTCGCCACCCCATTGGGCGACTGCTGCCTTTCGCCCAACCGGGAGGCGACATTTAGGGAATCTGTGTACCGTTGGGCGACTTCTTCAATCGCTTTACGGTTGAGCGACTGCAATTGCAGTCGCCCAACGGTTGAGCGACTGCAATTATGCCGCCCATTACCCCCGGGCACATTCCCCTCGTTCTGCGCAGAAATCGTTATTCCCTCATTCTGCCCAGAGAGAAGAGAGGAGGAAGAGGAAGAAAAGAAGAGGAGAAGAGAGGGAGGAGAGGAGGAGAGAAGAGAAGGAGAGGAGGTGAGGGAGGAAGAAGAAGTCGAAGCTATTCCATCGATTTGGATCCAGGTATTTTTTGTAATTATGTTGTATTTACAGTCTTCAACTCCCATGATATTTGACATGTCGTAAATTTCAATCATACATCTAGGCATACATCATTAATGGCCAGTACTACATTGAGAGTGTATTATGGTGTTGGAATGATTCGTGAAGGTCCGATTGGTGTGGATTTGAGCGATTTTCCGCAAGTCACTCTCGTACTTCCGGATGACGAGAATGCTCGAATGACAGATGTGCAGCATTGGCTGACCCAGAGTTTTTCATTGGACCCCGAGGTGTGCAGCGTCGTTGTGCAAGGGCTTTGGAGCCGGTCTTCCACTGACATCAGATGGGAGTTGAAGACATTGGTGCGCTCTGCTTCGTGGAAGGGCTTTGTGTAAGGGTGCCGGCGCCGTGGATACGAGTGTGTCCTGCTTGTGCAACCGTGCTCACTACAAGCAGCTGCGCAAGCTCGTGCGTCCGCCTATGCTTCGGGAGGTGCTAGCACCTCGGGCGGGAACCTCTGGTGCACGTTGTGGGCGATGCGGTCAGGAGGGGCACACAGCTAGACGATGCAATGCATTTCCGGATCAGTAGTTGGTGTTGTAATGCATGCTATAATTCATGTACCATTTGTAAACCTTGTATGTTACATCCGTTTTCTGTAATGAACTTATTTCGTTGAACCCTTAAAACATACCAATGTATATATCAAACGTTCTACAGTCAATTGTACTTAAAAAAAATTCCTCAAAATTTTAAATGCACCTACAACATACAATAAACATAAACTTTTATTACAACTATACCATATTTTTTTCCAGTTTAAAACTACAAAATTGATAAAACTCTAAAAATTCACGGGGACTGAGTAAAGTCGCCCTACGGTTGGGCGACTGCAATTGCAGTCGCTCAACCGTTGGGCGACTGCAATTGCAGTCGCTCAACCGTTGGGCGACTGCAATTGCAGTCGCTCAACCGTAAAGCGATTGAAGAAGTCGCCCAACGGTACACAGATTCCCTAAATGTCGCCTCCCGGTTGGGCGAAAGGCAGCAGTCGCCCAATGGGGTGGCGACTGGAGATTATTTTTGTAAAAAATGTTGTCGCGGGTATATTTATGTATTTTCGAATAAAAAACGGATTATCCGTACAAAAAAATCCATGGCGGCTTGGGTGTTGATTTTACAAAAGCTGTCATCGCGCCTGTAGCTGAGAACGTATTAATGCACGGATTGACCAAGTAGTATGCGACAGACTTCTAAAGGTCCAGAATATTTAGGATAGAATATTTGGGATGAACTATTATTAATATTTGTAAAGTTAAATTTTAAATTTACAAAAGATTTAAATTTTCTATCAAATTTCAGTTCTTGGCGGTAAGACAGGCTTGATCGAGAGGTCAGACTTGCCAGTGAAAATCGGTCTAACCAGCCTCAGCTGAGCAGTCAAATCGGCCCATGAAATCGGTCTGATCGAGACCGGTCGGTTAAATCGGTCTGATTGGCTCAACTAACCGATCAAATCGACCATTTTCTGATTTCGATAGTGAGTTCTGAAATCTAGGAATTTGGTCGTGAAATAGGTATTTTAGTCCAAGGTCAGTGTATTCATATTTCATAAAGCATATTTTAGCTAACGTGGATCAAGTTGTGAAGAACTTGTGCCCAGAAATGACTTCTTTGTCTTTGGATATGCAAGAAAGTTTTGAGTCAACTATGATCAATAGCGAGACCAGTACTACGCTCATAGAGGAGCTGATATCCAAAACGGTAAAGGATGCAGGTGAGATGGTTGAGGTAAGGAATGTTAAAGAAAAATTTCGAGCGACGGGTTGTACCAAGTGACTTGGTCAAGTAAGGTGTGATCCGATGGAACTAAAATGGGTGAGACTTAACAACACATGGCAAGTTATTGGTGCACCTACAGGTGGCAAACATAGCAATTGCTTGCAAGAGAAATGAAGACCAGGTCAAGACAAGGGTATTTTGGTAGTTTGCCAAATAACAAAAACTTTGTTGGATCAAAATCACAGTACTTAAGAAAGCGGTTTAGGTCAAGAAGATACTAAAAAGATCATGTTGTGGCTACTGACCAAACAGTAAAGTAGGATAGTAGTGTAGTGGAGATGATGGATGAACAATACTTGCCCTTTCCCTATGTCAGAGTGGATATATATATATTGCCATGAGGAGCATTTTACAATTATACCCTTGCATCCATGTGCCCTCCAGATGGGTATCTATGTCATTACACACATCCTATTTTGAGCTTTACAACTCCTTAGCAGGCCGGACGGGCTTAGGTGGGGGCCACCCCTACAATAGGAGCCTCTCATGCTGACGGGCTTCACGGGCCGAAGCCATGTTGCCGAGCCCTTTGGCCCCCTCCGTCCCTACGGCCTGTGATTATTAACGTGGTCGTGTGAACTGGATGACGCCGTTGGTTTGGCCCACTTGCTTGTCGCGGCACTGGCCGTCCGGATAACCCAGTAGCCCACACTCCATTGTGTTGCCTAGTGGCCTCGGAGGTCGGACGTTGGCGCATGACGGGAGTCGGACCGTCCGTTGGTGCATCATGGGACACGCTGGTGTGTGTGTGTGTACTCCGTAGAGTGGCTCGGGACGGCAAAGTTCCCGACACACTTTATACTCTGCAGAGTACACGTAGGCTCGAAGCCATCATGCGGTTTTTTATACTCCGTAGAGTGGCTCGAGACGACAAAGTTCTCGACGCTTTATACTCCGCAGAGTACGCGTAGGCTCGAAGCCATCACACAATTTTTTATACTCCGTAGAGTGTCTCGGGACGACAAAGTTTCCGATGCTTTATACTCCGCAGAGTACGCGTAGGCTCGAAGCCATCACGTGATTTTTTATACTCCACAGAGTGGCTCGGGATGACAAAGTTCCCGATGCTTTATACTCCGCAGAGTACGCGTAGGCTCGAAGCCATGATGCTATTTTTTATACTCCGTAGAGTGGCTCGAGACGACAAAGTGCCCGACGCTTTATACTCCGTAGAGTGCATACAGAGGCTTGCTTCCTCATGTCTTATTTATACTCCGAAGAGTGCGCGCAAAGGCTCGCCTCCGCACGTCTCATTTATACTCCAAAGAGTGCGCACAGGGGCTTGTCTCCGCATGTCTTATTTATACTCCAAAGAGTGTGCACGAGGTTTG
The DNA here is from genome assembly GCA_017311315.1 of Dendrocalamus latiflorus. Taxonomy (NCBI): domain Eukaryota; kingdom Viridiplantae; phylum Streptophyta; class Magnoliopsida; order Poales; family Poaceae; genus Dendrocalamus; species Dendrocalamus latiflorus. The sequence continues at coordinate 22,056,320 of CM029646.1, read as the reverse complement.
CCTCCGCGTGTCTTATTTATACTCCGAAGAGCGCGCGCGGAGGCTGGCCTCCGTGTGTCTTATTTATGCTCCGAAGAGTGCACACGGAGGCTGACCTCCGCGTGTCTTATTTATACTCCAAAGAGTGCGCGCGGAGGCTCACCTCCACGTGTCTTATTTATACTCCGAAGAGTGCACGCGAAGGATGGCCTCCGCGTGTCTTTACACAAAATGAGACTAGCCATGCAAACGGTGTCCTTTATTGATTTCCCGTTTGCACGGGTGGGCTTTTACAAAGGATAGAGCGTTAGCCGTGTTGCGAGCATCACTTCGACTTCATGCATAGTACTGCCGAAGCCGGTCTGCATTCCATGTGTGGTGAAGAGCTCGCCCCTCCAACATCGCAAGGCGATATGCTCCACACTGCAAAGCCGCAGTGATGATGTAGGGGCCTCCCATTTGGATTCCAGCTTCCTATCGTCGCTGCGTGGAGCGCCATCTTAAGGGCGAGGTCTCTCGGCTGGAATTTGCGCGAGTAGACGGTGTGGTCATGCGCATGCGCTACTTGACGTGCATACTTGGCGACATGCTGGGTGGCGCTCACCCGATCACCATCAAGGAGATCGAGGGACAACTCGCGCTCTTCCGCTGAGGCCAGGGTGAGGACACTCGAACCAGCCTTGATTTCTTCGGGTGTGACTGCCTCGTCGCCAAAAAGAAGCTTGAATGGCGTGAACCCTGTCAGACGTGTTACTGTGTACGGAGGGACCAGAGCACACTGGGAAGTTCGTTCGGCTACTTGCCCTTCGGTAGGCCGACGAGGCACTTTTTGACTCCGGCGGTAACGACATCGTTTGCCTACTCGACCGCTCCGTTGGACTGCAGGTGCTCAACTGAGGCGTATCGCAGTGTGATGCCCATGTGGTCACAAAACGCCTTGAACGGCACAGAGTCAAACTGCAAGTCGTTGTCGACGGTGACCGCCTAGGGGACTTCGAAGCGACAAATGATGTTTTGCCAGAGGAACCGCTGCATGGCTCGGAGGCCACCTTAGCTAATGCCGCCGCTTCGGGCCATCTGGAAAAGTATTCCAGGGCAACTACGACGAACTGAAGGTCCCTCGGGGCTCACAGAAGCGGTCCGACGATGTCAATGCCCCCAATGCGCTAATGGCCATACCGGGGGAATGGGTTGCAGGTTGCTCAGGGGTCTGTGGATGACTAGTCCCATCCACTAGCAGCCTTGACATCGACGCTCGAGGTCTTGCCCATCCGCGATGGCCGTTGGCCAGTAAAAGCCCTGCCTAAACGCTTTACCGACGAGGGATCTCAGCACAATGTGCGAGCCGCAAAGCCCTGCGTGAATCTCAGCGAGGAGGCGCTTTCCCTCGTCACGTGAGAGGCATCGTAAGAGTGGGGTGCATACTCCCTGCTTGTAGAGGACCCCATCTAGGACCATGAAGGACTTGGCCCGGTACTGCAAACGCCGCAGCTCGAGAGGGTCGTCCGGCTTGGCTATGCCCTGTAGTAATAGATTGGCTCTCGCCAATCACTCTGTTAGGCAATTTGATGAACGAGGGCAGCATCACGGTTGTCTTACTCGACAGCTGCGATGGGCAGGACCTCATAGAATGCCCCCTCGGGGAGGGGACTTTGCTGGCTGGCAGCCTTGGCGAGGGCGTCAGCTTGCTCATTGTCCGCTCGTGCAATGGCTTTTACCGTGACGCCTAAGAAATGGCGTTCCTTCGCCCTTACAACGGCCAAATATTTGGCCAAATCAGGGTCCTTGGCTTGATAGGATTTGTCCACATGACTCGCGACCAAATGCCAGTCGGTGCGGACAAGGACCCTTTGGGCGCCCAGGGCTTTGAGCTTCGCGAGTCCAAATAGTAGCGCTTCATACTCGACTGTGTTGTTTGTCGCCGGGAACCTGAGACGTGCCGAATACAGTAGGCGGTGCCCCTCCAGCGTAGTGACCACTGTGCCCACCCCGGCACCCAGAGCGTCATAGGCTCCGTCAGTGTTGAGGGTCCACACCGGATCTTCTGGCTGCTGCGCGTGCGGCTGAGCTAGTAGAGTCCACTCGGCAAGGAAGTCCGCGAGGACTTGAGACTTTATTGCTGTGCGCATGGTGTACGTCAAGGAGAATGGTGCGAGCTCTGCTGCCCACTTGCCGATACGCCCCATGGACTCCTTGTTGTGCAGCATCTCCGCCAAGGGGAACGAGGATGGCACGGTGATGGGATGAGCGAGCAAGTAGTGTTGGAGCTTCCTCAAGGCCATAACCAACACGTAGGCCAGCTTCTCGAGTTCGGTGTACCGCGTCTTGGCGCCCTGGAGAGCTTCGGAGACGAAGTACATGTGCCGCTGAAGGGCGCCTTCCTCGAGAACAAGGACTGCGCTGACTGCTGTTGCGGTAGCGGTGAGGTACAGCAGGAGGGGAGCCTCTGGTGCTGGGGCGACTAAAGTGGAGAAGCTTGCGAGGTGTTTCTTTAAGTTGTTGAAAGCCTTCGTACAGTCACCATCCCAGTGGAACCCGTCACAGCCACGAAGGGTCTTGAAAAATGGCAGGCCCCGTTCAGCCGCCCTGGATAGGAAGTGACTCAATGCGGCCATGCGTCCGGTGAGCCTCTGGACCTCCCTCGTTGTTTTGGATGGCTCCATGGAGAGGATCGCATCGACCTTGTCGGGGTTCGCCTGGATGCCGCGCTCGGACACCAGGAAACCCAGGAATTTCCCAGCTTGCACGCCGAAGACACACTTGTCTGGGTTGAGCTTGACGCCCGCTCGCCTGAGGTTGTCGAAGGTCTCCTGAAGATCTTGACTATGGGAGGCAAGCTGCCTGGTCTTTACAACCACGTCGTTGATGTAGGCTTCGACATTCCTGCCAAGCTGGGAGGCAAGCATGAGCGCGATGAGGCGCGTGAAGGTGGCGCATACGTTTTTTTAGGCCGAAGGGCATCCTGATGAAGCAGTATGTCCTTATCGGCGTTATGAAACTGGTCTTGTCCTCGTCGTCCTTGGCCATGTGAATATGATGTTAGCCGGAATATGCGTCCAAGAAGCTCATGAGTTCGCATCCTGCCGTGGAGTCCACCGGCTGATCTATACGCAGCAATGGGTAGTTATCCTTCAGACACGCCTTGTTGAGGGCGGTGAAGTCAATACACATGCGCCAGGCACCGCTAGCCTTCTTCACCAGCACCAGGTTGGCGAGCCAGTCCGAGTGCTGGACTTCACGGATGACTCTGGACCGAAGGAGCTTCACTACCTCTGCCTTAGCCGCTTGTTGCCGTTCAATTGACATGCGCTGGAGTCTTTGCCTGACCGGCTTGGCGTCAGGGCGGACCGCTAAAGTGTGTTCGATGAGGGCACGGTCCACGCCCTTTATGTCATCTGGGGACCACGCGAAGATGTCCACGTTGTCCCGGAGCACCCAAAGTAGATCTTCCTCAACCTCCGGTGGAAGGCCCTCGCCGATGGACACGCACTGATCTTCGGTGTGCAGGGGCACTCTCTTGAAAACACCGTCCGGTCGGGGATTGGGTGTCCATCCGGAGGCAAAAGGCGCTATGCCTCAGGAGTGTCCATGAGCACATGCACCTTCTGATGCGGGCCCTGAGTATCGAGCTCTATTTGCCGGGTAAGGTCTTGGTCATCGAAAGTGGTAATGATACCTTGCGGACCCGGGAGCTTCATGCACAGGAAGCCGTGGTGCAGGATTGCTCCAAAGGAGTTGAGGGTCGGGCATCCCAGTGTGGTGTTGTACGGGTACAGGAGGTCAACGACGTTGAAGGTGATGTCCTCGCTTCTCAAGTTGTTGCCCTGGCCAAAAGACACTTGCAGCCGTATCTGGCCCAAAGCCTTCAACGGCTACCCCCCGAAGCCCTGTGTGGGATTCCCGAGGGGCCTAACCGGCTTCAGGGGATCCCCATCTAGTCGAAGGCTGCCACGAACAGGATGTCGGCGGAGCTACCTCCATCGATCAGGACACGCTTAACATCACAGCCTGCGATGGCAGCCTGGATGAGCAGGGCATCCTAGTGAGGGAAGTCAACGCCCTCTGCATCGGTAGGAGTGAAGGTAATGTCGTGCTATGCCCACGCCGGCGGTGCCTGTGCCGGGTACACCGCCACGTGGTGCAGCCGACGCGCATAAGCTTTCTGCTGTCGTGTCGACGAAAACTCCCGCGAAGAGCCCCCGGAGATGACATTTATGGCCCGGCGTTGGGCTCCCTCCGGGGCCTGTATCCGCAGGGGCCCTCTTGAGGCTACTACACGTGGGCCACCACTGGTGGGCCCAATTCCAAGGCTCTGTCCCTAGCGATGCTTTAGCGAAGCATCATAATGGTGGGACATGTTTGCGTGAGATGGACACCGCGGCCATGCACTTCGCACCACAGACCGTACTGCTGGCCCGTCTCCTTCGGCGTGGGCTCTATCATCTTGGTCCTAGCCACGCCTACGTCCCTGACCTCTGCGACCCTGTCCTCGGCCAGTAGGGGCGCTGTCATCGGAGCCGCCCTCAATATCGAAGACGTAGCAGGCTTTCTGAGCCCTACGCTGGTTGTACTTGGGCTTGTCATTCAATGAATCCTGTGTACATTTGGAGGTATCCTTCAAGGGGTCCTGCTTGTGGTCGGAGGTGTCCTGTGAGGACTCCTACTTGCGCTTGGAGGCACTCTTCAGTGAGTGCTCTGCTTGATTGGTGTCAGAGTCGTTGCCCCTGTGCTGCTGTGCATCCTCTTCCACCCTCGCGTACTCTTCCATCTTGTCAAAGAGCTTGGCCACTGTTTTTATCGGCTTACGCGCATTGTACTCGGTCAGCGGCCTTGGGTGGAGGCCTTAAATCGTTGCGTTGATGATGGTGGTCTCGTTGACATCCTTGACCTGGCAGCGAACCTTGGCGAAGCGCTTGAAATACTTTTAGAGCTTTTCTGAGGGCTTTTGCTTGATGGCGAAAAGTTGATCCACGTCGACGCGCTCGATGTAGTTTCCTTGGAAGTTATTGTAGAGGCGATCGTGGATCTGCTCCCACGCGTAGATGTAGTTCGGCTCTATGGTAAAAAACCATGAGAGCACCACTCCTTGCAACACCAGGGGCAACCCCTTCGCCTTGGTAGAGTCATCCCCGCCAGCAGCTTCGATGGCGGTTTCGTACAGTGCACGAACTCCCTGGGGTCCGTGTCGCCTTTGTACGGCTCGATGGTGGGGAACTTGAAGTCCTCCGGCCACATCGATTGCTGCGGGCTAGCGGAGAGGGGGGGACTCTGGATCGACATGTCAAAGCGGGGCGCGACTGGAGTTGGGAGCATCACGGCTATCCGCCTGATCCGGTGTAGGCTCCATCGCCGCTGCCAACGGGATCTGCTGGCTCCACGCCTCCTATTGGCTCCGTGCCTCTTGCATCTCTCGCACGGCCCCTCGGAGGTCTGGCAGCTCACGCTGCAACGTGCCGAGGGTTGCTAGCAAGGCGTTTTCCATCGTCGAAGTGGTTGCACTAGCCTGGGCGTCGGCGCGAACCACTGGGTTGGTGGCGACTACATCTTGTGCTCCGGAGCTGTTCGGCACGCCGGTGCGATGGGCCCCGAGGTCGGTGATGAGGCCGATGTTGCTGCCGGAGCCACCTGTCGCTCCCACACTAGGTGCTGGGTCGCTAGCCATGCCAGCGTGGGTACTGGCGTCACGGCTCCCGCCAACCCAGGAAGCCCCACCGAGGCTAGCCGCCGCGCCAACGGTGGTTTCAGCCGCCATAGCACGGATGTCGACATCGGCGATCGCGACACCAACGTTGCCATCCACGCCAGTTGCTGACGTAGAGGCCCTAGCATTTGCGAGCGCCGCCGTCGTGCTCCTCTTCTTCCTTGCTGTCGATGAAGCTTTCTTGGGTGCCATTACTTCTCAAATCTCAAGACTTGCTCTTCGTCGCCCTCACGGACGGCGTCAACTGTTGTGGCTACTGACTAAATAGGAAAGTAGGAGAGTAGTGTAGTGGAGATGATGGATGAACAATGCTTGCCCTTTCCCTATGTTAGGGTGGATATATATATTGCCATGAGGAGCATTTTACAATTATACTCTTACATCCGTGTGCCCTCCATAGGGGTATCTATGTCATTCCACACATCCCATTTTGGGCTTTACAACTCCTTCGCAGGCCGGACGGGCTTAGGTGGGGGCCACCCCTACAACAGATCAAGTAGATCAAATGCTAAAGACATAGTGAGTTCGGACTCATGTGCTTTGAAAAGCTAAGTTAAGTGTGAATATAAAACCCGTGTTGTGTCGAGTTAACAGATTTCTCCCAATTGTGCTAGCGGATAGTATCTATTAGTGGGCTGGTTGTTCCATCTATTAAGTGGATGGCGTGGAGGATCGCGTGCTAACCATTCCAACCATTCTTGAGTTAGGGTTAAGGTTTAAGGAAAAAGAGTGAGTACTATAGTGTGCTCTCTTATCATCCTCATAGAGTGGCTGTAAAACCTTCATTATCAAGTAGCAATATAATCAAGTTCATTCATCTCTCATGAATCATTCTTATCTTGGTTGATTTGCACTTGCTCTTATTGGCTCTTTGCCTCTTCTCCCTTCTTCTTAATCTTGCTGGTGCCAAGGATGTGTAAGTGATGGAGATGGTTCATGTGGACTAAGTTACATCCATCTAGGCACTGTGATTTGCAAGTTCCATTCTTGTGAATCTTTGAGAGTTTTGACTTAAATTTATCGATTGGTTTTACTTGCTGTGACATGTAAAAACATATTTAGAACTATTATGGTTGTTCTTAACCTATGAGCAAGATGTTTCTCAAGATTTTCATATTTGCCCAGTTTTGGTGCAACCTTACATGTTTTGATGAAAGGTTGGAACTTGGTCGGGATTACCATGATCCTTAGATAGAATAGATTCCTAAGACCCTTAGTAAGGTATGTGTAAGTTTTGATCTTATTTGATCATTGATTTTAAAGTTTGCACCAAAAGTGGTTTGAACTTAGGCTTATTTTCTATTCTGGAAATAGGGAGCAAATAGAACGCTTCTATGTCCAGTCAGATCACAAGTTTGTTGCTTATCAGACCGCAAGCTAACCACCGATCAGACTAGTCAGGTGCAGTGCTCGGCATCTTCACGGTTTTAGATTGTTGCTTGATTGTAGACTGTGAAATCTGATCTTTTTAGCTTTCTAGCTCTAGAGTAAAAGATTTCGAATATTTAGGAAAACTTTGAGAATGCACCGTTCACTTTTCCTCTATTACCATTGCAGGTCCTACGGTATGGTTCAAGAGGGTCAGAGAAACTCCTACTAATTCCATTTGCGTAGTGTGTTGATGCAACTGACGGACAACAACAACATGGCCCCATTCTATTGATGGCTCTTGAAACACTGGTTTTGGATGATAAACATGTCGATCACGACCACTACACATATGAGCTTATAGGGTGCCAATATGCATACTTGCATGTGCGCTACACGGTTCTTGTTTAGGGAAACACAGTTGCCTATATCTGAATTTTGACATGCGAGTTTGTTCATTTATACCCTGTTCGGAACTCAGTAATTTCACAGGAATTTAATATAAAGCTACTCAATTTTTACAGAGATCTAGAAAAAAAATAATACGTTTCAAGCAGAGCCTCATGGTATTTACAGTGAAATTTGGCGAGTTGACCATCTCACATAGGGATACAATTGGAGTTGATACAGACATATATTGCTCTTCCTGTATCCTGTTTCATATTTTTTCTCGAAGTTGGAGTCGAATATGGATAGTACCGGATACCCATTTCTCTATTCCGTATTTGTTCCACAAGCCTTCAGACGGTCAGTCGGACGAAAATTATCCGCTTCTTTTACACCCCTACACAAGACATTGGACAGTAGATGTGCAATTAGACCGAACACGGAGACACTAATCGTCAAAATGTCGAAGGAAGAACACTTAATATTCTCCACCTGTTTAAATGCGGCAATCCACATATCTGTTATCTTGTTCCTAACTGAAGTCACAATAGACTTTCTCACATCACTTGATATACAGATATATACTGATGGATATCACTCATCCTATATCATATTCCGCATCTTTTTCTCGAAGTCAAAGTCGAACAAGAATAGTGCCGGATGCCTATTTACTCTTTCCATATTCGCTCCATGAGCCTTTGGTTGGTCAGTCGGACAAAAATTATCCGCTTCTTTTGCACACATAATCTCACTCATAGCAGTAGTACCTTTTTTCTTTTGAATCCGTTGCAGTAGTACTGGTAGTGCAATGCACTCGAATTATCTTTTGTATTTCCCTTCACTACAAGAAAAAGGGTCATCCTGGACGCCTCATCATAGACGATTTTACAAGATGGACCATCTAAGTTCACCACGATGGAAAGAATCGTCTGTGATGAGCTACTTATCACAGATGATTTTTATTTCGAACCATCTATGATATGTGATATATCACAGACAGTTCATAACAAAAACCGTATATGATGTCTATACTTATCACAGACGGTTTTTAATTTGAACCGCCTGTGATAATGCCATATCACTGATCGGTGGCATCTCTCCCAGGATTTTGATCTCACCCATCCATCCTCTCCACATCAAACAACAGGCACCGGTCTCCTCCCACCTCTCGCCCCGTATTACTCCCCCTCTCCCTTTCCCCCAATTTTATTCTAAGAAACAACATTTCCTGCTACACTTAGTTCATCTACTCCTTATTCCTGTTTCCTCCCCCAAACTGAAGCGCACCGTCTCCTCGACGACGCTAACTACCGTCATGAGCTCATCTGCCTCTGGTTGTGACGCTACGGTACACTGCATAAGACACTCTTATCCTAAGTGTCGTAAGAGTGTCTTGTGCAGTGTCACCGTTATGACACAACGGTGACGATGCCACCGCCTCTCTTTCATCGTTGGTAATATATCCCCAATCTGAAATTTTTGGATGGCTAAGGTTTCAACCATGCAAATCTTGATGCTCGTGCCTGTGAAAATTAATTATTGATGACTTAGTTCTTGTGATGATTGATAGATGGCTAAAGTTTCGGCCCTTATTGAAATTCATGTTTTATTGTAGGGTGAAAACATGGCGATAAAGTTTATTGCACGATGATCTTGTTCTCATAAATAGACCTACTTTGGTTTATCTACATTCACTGATTATGTTGTTTTATAGAGCAATTAAAGAATATTGATGAGCTGGAAATCTATTTATGAGGACGCTAGAACATAATTACAGACGATTCTTAACTAGAACTGTCTGTGATAATAGACTAACTAGAACCATCTGTGGTAGTCACCTGTTATCATAGACACATAAATCAGACGGTTCAGAAACCGTCTGTGATGACGGTTTTAAATTGTCTATGATAATCTTTTTTTGTAGTAGTGGAAACACTTCCTACATCTTCGCACTGTGATCCCTGCTACTCAGTGCATGCATGTACAATCTGCACCTCTGATAGTTTCAGATTGAACATTACTTCTACAACACATTCGATGAATCATGACTGTGAAGACACCGTAGTTTGACACTCCAATAGTTTTCTTTGTGCAAAGTTGCCACAGTCGCAAGGACACGAGAGGAAAAGTCATCCACCCTGCGTATGATCTGCATGTATTCGTAGGCTAAGCTGTCGCTATCCATCTCTCTTTTCTTCATAAAAACTTCTCTTTTCTCGCATATGTGCGTTTGATGCCGAGCTATCTGATTGTGCCATGAACCTACTTCTAAAATGAAGAAGAAAAAAAGTCTCTCGACCACGTAGACGAGGACGTGTACTTGTACTGGAACGTCGGCGAGTCACGTACGTACGCCACGTCGATCTGTATTCATTCAGGTCACACAGTAGTCACTACCTTCGCAAAGTGCGTATGCCATTGTGAATTTGTGATCGAAAATACGACGATATGGAGCGAATAAGAGGTAACACAAGGTCAAGTTAGTGATTAGTATTGATTGCTTTTACATATATGGTTCTTTAAATTCGATGACCCTGTCGCGGTTAAGTGTTCCTGCTTGAAAGGAGAAATGTACGGAAACTATGCGTGGTGATGTTACAAGTTGATGGGCATAAAAATGTGAACATATGTGCTGCTCGGTTGGGCCGAAATAAACTGATTTATAGTTAAAATTACACTGTAACTGATTGAAATTACACTGTAATTGATAGTGACTTATATTTGGCGTAACTAAATTCAAAAAAATTTAAAACTAGAAAAAATAGGTTAACCCATTATGGACAACGCAAACGAATACGGAAAAAAGAACCGGCAAAAAAAAAGCTAAAAACCATAAAAGACAATTTAGAAATAGTAAAAAATAAGCTAAAAGCTAGAATCTCAAGCCGAAATGAGTGAGGCGATAAGTAGCCTTGTGCGGTTCACGTCAATTTATGCTCTTTTTTCTCGCCTCTTTACGAACTAGACAAGCACATATTGAGAGGTATGGTAGGGTCTTAAACTTGGCATCACCTCTGGATGTTTTCTTTTTAACAATCATCCAAATTTGAGATCGTTGGATTAGATATCCAACGGCCTCTTTTTTTGGAGGGGGGAGATTTTTTTTAAGGAGGGGAAGATTTTTTTTGGAGGGGTGGAAAAGAATTCATGACCATTGGATCTTTAATCTAATGGTCACAAATTTAGATGATAGTTAGAAAGAAAATATCTGGATGATGTTTATCAATACCCTATACTGAAATCCAACGACCCACCCCACTTGTTAATTGTTATATGTACACTCCACATCACAGAATTTTTTATCAGAGTTGGGCTAAAGTATGATTAAGATAAGTTGCTGGGTTGAGACTTGAGGGAGAGAGGCTCACTAAACAAAGGATTTTCTGGCTTTCAGATGACTCAGCTAGGCCAGTACCCCCTCTAGGTTCCAACCAAAAGCGTTAATATACTACCGCTCCCAACAAGTGAAAGGGAAGGAGTAGTTCAGATACAAAATTTCAACATGATGCATGGCCTATCGGAAGGAAGCAAATGCAACCGGCAATATAATGAATAGAAAAGGGGAATCGTGCGTTTTGATTTGACAGTTCTTTGACCTTGTAACAACAAGTATTTAGTATTTATTTCCACGAGACCTTGTAGCAATGTTTCCAGCTACACCGTTGTATGTTCTATTCCGTGCCCATACTATTTTTCCGTGTTTCACACTTGGTGCTGTTACTCTCTCTAATCCATGTCGTCGCCGCCACCACTATCATTGTGGACCCCACCGGCTAGCGTCGCCTTCGGACATCTCTTCCTCAGAACCGTGCGGATCCGTTTAGCCTCTTAGCTGGTCTCCCTTGGCTCTCTCTCGCGTGCACAAGCCATGGCTAGAGGACCCTGCGTGTGCTCTGTATCCAGCGGAGAAAATTGATATTATGCCACTCTTTTGGAGTGGCTTCGATAAAATGACACTCTATATGGTAATTGTTAAAATACCATCCAATACATGATTAATTCTATGATTTGCCATTTTTGGAGGTTTTAGTCATTTCTTTTTCATTTTTTATTTTTTTCCCTCAAAATTGCATAGCAAATGATGATAATACCCTCCCCTCCTTTTAGCCATTTCTTTCAGCCTTTAGTCGATTCATTCCAGCAGATTCATTCCGTTTGATGATCATCAAACTTCCTGCAAAGGACAAAGCACAAAACAAAGCACAAAACTTTCAGCCTTTACTCTGAATCATCAAACTTCCTACAATCCTCCCTCACAAACAAAGCACAAAAAAGTCCTCCAAGTAAGCAGCACCTTGAACTTCTTGTTGGCTGTTGCGAGCTTAAATTTATATTTGTATCTCCAGCAGTTAAACCTCCATGGTTAGAACGCCCACCATGAGAGCTCCTACAAGTAGATGTTGGGGAGTTTGTTCCAGTAGCAATATCAACTTCTGCTGGCATATTTGTGCCCTGCAAGCCAGCATTACTTTCTGGTGCATTGATGAAGCCATCCTCAAACTTCGACATGATCCCAGGATCTGCAGGGTTTATACTAGTGCAACGGATATAAAGGATCCCAGGATCTGCGGCGGCCCGTGCCGGAGGCGGCCCGTGCGCGCGGGCGCGGCGGCGGCGGCCCCGTCCGTGCGCGCGGGCGCGGTGGCGGTGGCGGTGGCCCGTGCCGGCGGCGGCGGCCCGTGGCGGAGGCAGCACCCCGTGGCGGAGGCGGCCCGTGCGCGCGGGCGCAGCGGCGGCGGCGGAAACCCTCGTTCGGCGTCTCCTCTCCTCCTCGTTCGGCCGGCCTGGAATGAATGAGATCTCTGAATCCAACGGAGACAGACTCCAAAGAAAGGCATCCGGCTGAGGGTATTATCGTCATTTGCTATGCAATTTTGGGGGAAAAATAAAAAATGAAAAGAAATGGCTAAAACCTCCAAAAATGGCAAATCATAGAGTTAATCATGTATTGGATGGCATTTTAACAATTGCCATCTAGAGAGTGGCATTTTATCGAAGCCACTCCAAAAGAGTGGCATAATATCAATTTTCTCGTATCGCGTGGCGAATCTAGAATGAAAAATGAGGGTGTGTTAAAAAAATATACATTCTTCTACCAGATCATAAGCTTTTTCTAGAATTGTTAGCCTTACACCTCGACTGACTAAACTAATTTGTAAGAAACATAGTTTTGTATTCTTGTGCAATCAAATTCATAGTTTCATACATGAATAAAAGCAAAGAAAAAAGAGAGATACAATGGAGGTACATTGCTAATGGCAAGTGAATCCCTAAAACATGTAAATATGCTTGTAAAATAATTACGCAAAATTCGTTTCTCCATTATTGCAAACCTACAAATTAATTACTAATTGAGCATATACAATAGTATAACAGTATAACAAATTAATTGCGTATCAAATAAGCTCGACAGTATAATAGTATAACAAATTAATTGCTAATCAAATAAGCTCGGCCATAACAATATAAGTGTATAAGTATAACAGTATACTTACAAAATACTCTGAATAGTCCAGGACAAGTAGTCAAGTACCAAGCACAAGTCTGGGAGCATCAACCGACAGCAAGCATTAGCCACTTAGCTAGCAACCGACAGATCATCAACCGAGTAACCGACAGCAAGCCTTCTTAACTTCATGAGTTCATAGTTCACACGACGCTAAAACGCCAGTCCCACTGTCCCGGTCACCGAGTCACGCCTAAAGGCTAAAGGCAACCGGGCACCGGCGATGCCTTCACAGTTCACACTTGACACACAGACACACCCACTCACCCACGGTGAGACTTTTCACTTCACGGGCCCACGGCTGCCTTCACGCAATCACGCGACCGGCGACGGCCTCCCTGCCTCTCGCCTCCCCGGCTCCTCCCAGTCCCAGCCTCGGCGGTCGGCGCCTCCCGCCTCCCCGGCTCCCAGCCTCGGCCCTCGGCGGCTCGGCGCCTCCTGCCTCCCCGACTCCACGTGAGGCCGAGACGGCGCGACCCCGCCCTCGGCAGCCGGCAGCCCGACTCCGCCTCGGCCCTTCCCCGGCGTCCCCCCTCCGGATCCGGCGACCGGGTTCAATTGATTGGGGATTTGGGGATTTGGGGGAACGGGAGCTCGGGAGCTCGGAAGCTGAACAGGGCAGCATATACAGGATGAGTCGTGTGGGCCGGTGGGCTGTGGGCCTGTATGGCTGTATTTCTACTTCGCCTGTTCGGCCTTTCTTCTCCTTGGCTCCGTGCCTTCTCCTCAGACCTCAAACAGCTCTTTCGTCGCCGTAGAGGAGGAGGGGGGTGTCGGCGAACCATTGGAGGGTAGGCTTCAGCCTGATGAAGCCTACCCCATGGATTCGCCCCTGTCTGTATCCTCCATGATGCGCTCTGTAAGTTTCTTCTTTGTTTTAACATGAGTCATTTACATGCGGGTCTTACCCGTCATGCACACAACAATTCAAAAATCAGCCCAAAAGGAAGATTCTAGAAATATTCCCTCATTTCTTAATTTCCCAGGAATTTCTTTTCTAACTAATCTTGCAATCGCTGTTCTCCTCCGTCTAAACTCCGATTGAGCCGATTATTTTTCCTAAATTCATCTAAAATTGAGTTCTATCTTTTGATTCTAGTTTTGTAATTTTTGAATTTTATTTAGATTTATTTAATTTTTCTTGCACGATAGATAGCGTTGTCGAAGGAGCAGAAGCAGAAACTGAAAACCAATAATTGGTAACTAAGTAAGGGCAAGGTAAGTCATGACCTTTGATCATGTTGAACTTAGTTTTTAAATATTTTTATTTATTAAGTTATTTTAAATTATCATATATTGCTATTTTTTATAAATCTTGTACCTGATAATTATTGTCCAACTTGGTTAATTATGCCTATCGGAAGGAAGCAAATGCAACCGGCAATATAATGAATAGAAAAAGGGAATCGTGCGTTTTGATTTGACAGTTCTTTGACCTTGTAACAACAAGTATTTAGTATTTATTTCCACGAGACCTTGTAGCAATTTTTCCAGCTACACCATTGTATGTTCTATCCCGTGCCCATACTATTTTTTCGTGTTTCACACTTGGTGCTGTTTCTCTCTCTAATCCATGTCATCGCCGCCACCACTATTATTGTGGGCCCCACCGGCTAGCATCGCCTTCGGACATCTCTTCCTCAGAACCGTGAGGCTCCGTTTAGCCCCTTAGCTGGCCTCTCTTGGCTCTCTCTCGCGTGCACAAGCCATGGCTAGAGGACCCTGCATGTGCTCTGTATCCTCCATAATGCTCTCCGTAAGTTTCTTCTTTGTTTTGCCATGAGTCACTTACATGCAAGTCCCACCCGTCATGCACACAACAATACAAAAATCAGCCCAAAAAGAAGATTCTCGAAATATTCCCTCGTTTCTTTGGGGTGATCAACTCGGCTTAAAAGCTCATGGCTTATGGCTGAAAACACTGTAGCTGGCTGAAAAAAGCACTGTAGCTGACAGAGGCTTATTTCGCATAATTAAATTTAAAAAAATTTAAAAATAAAAAAATTTGTTAGCCCATTACGTATAATACAAACAAATACGGGAAAAAAAGAACCGGCAAAAAAGCTCAACAAAAAGCCAAAAATTCAGAAAAAGACGAAACTTATGAATAGTGACAAATAAGCCATGAGCACTGTAGCATAAGCCATGTTGATCACCCCCAAACCCCAGGAATTTCTTTTCCAACTAATCTTCCAATCGCCCGTTCTCCTCCGTATAAACTCCGATTGAGCTGATTATTTTTTCCTAAATTCATCTAAAATTGAGCTCTATCTTTTGATTCTAGTTTTGTAATTTTTGAATTTTATTTAGATTTATTTATTTCCGTTCGCATGATAGATAGCGTTGTCGAAGGAGCAGAAGTAGAAACTGAAGACCAATAATTAGTAACTAAGTAAGGGCAAGGCAAGTCATGACTTTTGATCATGTTGAACCTAATTTTTAAATATTGTTATTTATTATGTTGTTTTAAATTATGATGTATTGCTATTTTATTACAAACCTTGTACCTGATAGTTATTGTCCAACTTGGTTAATTCTGCATTGATAATTTGAATGCCTTGATTCCATTGTCACGATAAGATGGGTAATTATTTAGTGACGCAATAGTAGCTGTCACATGGGTTGTACGTTTAGTATGCTTAGCCATGCTCTAGTACGTTGGGCTCATTATCACATGTGGATTAATTAATTAATTTTAACTTATTAAGATATTGAATCATGATGGTCAGCTACGGTTATAAAATTTGAGTGCCATGACATAGGTAGTCTCATTGATGTTAGTTATACAAATTGGTTTTCACTTGGGCAAGTGATTATGTAGTAAAGGGGGAAGTTTGGGTAGCACTTTTTGAGATGTAGATATCTCGTCTCGGTAATGTCTAAGGACTTAACTTTGTACACCATTGATCTGAGCTTTACTATACAACCACATGTCCAGTATGGGATGGATTTGGCTAATTAATTGTGATGTTTCAATTTTGGTTTCGTCATTGAGATGTTAGTGGGTGTCGATTAGACATTTTCACGGGGCGCATGAGGGGGCTCTCCCACAAGGTGGTTAGCCTATTCGGCAGTGAAACCTTAGTGAGCGGAATTGGGTTGGGATTGAACATTGTAAAGGCCTTGTCATGAATTCTCCACTACACACCAAAGTAAGTGTGTTAATCACGTGGCAAAATGAGATGATCATGTCTTGTGGGTAAAGTTGTGTAACCTCTGTAGAGTGTAAAACTATTTGAATAGCTGTGCCCCTAGTCACAGACAATACTTAGTGATTTCAAATGAGTGGTAGATATTTCATAAAACCTGGTTGGGTTAAGTTTGGGAAGTGAATGGTAAGTTTACTAGTGGTTTATTTCATGAATAGTTAGTTCACAGGTGGTTCATTGGATGAATAGTCAATTCACTTAGGGTTTATTTGATTCCTTTGATTTAATTACTTGTTGTTATTTTCAAAGTTAACTTTTGATTTATTTATTATATTTACTTTAAATTGTTTCTTTCTGCAAAATAACCACTCAGCCATCATTTGGTAAACCTTGCATAATTATATTGCATTTTGTCACAAATAAATTGTTGAGTACTCTATGTAGTCACAGCTATATCCATATTTGCTCAGTTGCTAAAGAAAAGACACATCAGACAGAGGAATTTGAAGGAAGTCTCTTCGATGACTTCACAAATTAGGATTTCGCTCCCCAGTCAATTGCTTGTGGGCATGTCGAATGGCTACTACGCTTATTTCCGTTTTTCGCTGCTAGCTTTTCTTAAAACCCTCACTATAACAAAAGAAGCTATATTGGATGGCTACATCATAGATGTTTCATAGAGAATCATCTGTACTATAATTATCACAAACGGTTTACAAGCATAATTGTGTACTATCTGTGATAGCAACTATGATAGACAGTTCATACGAATAACCTTCTGTGATATTTTCACAGACGGTTATTAATATGAACTATCTGTGATAATGCGAAACATCACAAATAGTTTGTATCAATAATCATCTGTGTTCACAGACAGTTATTGTTACAAGCCGTCTATCATAGTGGCAGACATTATCGACGGTTCTTATTAATAGCCGTCTGTGAAAGTTCACAGACGATTATTAATACGAACTGTCTGTGATAGTTTCATATCACAGACGGTTTGTGGTTGGAACCGTCTGGGATATGCCACATTATTAAATAGCCAGCGTATGTGGTTTCGAGACATCTGTCTTCATTGCGCTGCATTGAAAAAGACAGCCAGCTTTGGGGAGTTTGGTGAAAACATACCGCTTGTAGAACTAGATTGTAGATCAATTTGTTCTTAGTGATTAGAGGTTGGTATTTGCTTCTAATAACTTATATGCCTTGTAATAGATAGAGATGATAGCTAGATTTAGAGAGAGATGGTAGTTTGCTCCGATTTAAGAATAGGTCAGTACTTCTAGTGTAATTCAATATATTTTTGCTACATATATATACACACACACATGCATATTGCTTAGTGAATACGTAGCTAGTTACTTAATTTAGATATGGACAATTTATTATTAGGTGAATGACAATTATGTGTGTAACTAGCTAGGCTGGTTAATTGGCTATAGTAGCATTAATAATCCAATTTGACACTAATTTGTTACATGCATAGTATAGATGGACTGAAACTAGATGTATGTTGAGAGCCGTGTGAGTGAAGAGTATATTAATGGCGTGTCTGCTTTTAGAAGAGTGGTTGAGTAGGATATGTTGAAGAAGGGTATGGAGTACATGTACTATTTATGCATTGATTGCGATAATCTAAAGATGTATACCAACTCAATGCAGATCGAAGCTCACTTGATTTGAAGGGGTTTCAAAAAGGGGTATATATGTTGGACCAGTCATGGTGAAGAGAAGATTATACAAGAAGGTGTCGAGGGAGAAAATGATATGCCAGTTATGGACTG
This sequence comes from Dendrocalamus latiflorus, assembly GCA_017311315.1. Taxonomy (NCBI): domain Eukaryota; kingdom Viridiplantae; phylum Streptophyta; class Magnoliopsida; order Poales; family Poaceae; genus Dendrocalamus; species Dendrocalamus latiflorus. The sequence goes on along the minus strand of CM029646.1, from coordinate 22,038,443 downwards.
TACTTTCGATGAGGATAGGTCGTATGATAACAATATGGATCAGATACTACGCGATGCATAAGGAAATTATAATGTGAGAGAGTTTCGTAAATTCGAGAGCTTGATGGAGGACCTGGAGAAGCCTTTGTTCTAGGGCTGAACTGCTAAAATTGAAGGCAAGCAATGGTTGGTCCGACAAGAGTTTCACAATGTTATTAGGTCTCCTAGCGAACGTTCTTCCAAAGGAAAATGTGTTGTCCAGAACCACCTATCAACCCAAGAAGGTTCTTTATCCATTGGATATGGAAGTAGAAAGAATACATGCATGTCTGAATGATTGTATCCTCTATCGTAAAGTGTATGCAAAATTACATGTTTATCCGATGTGCAAAGCATCCCGATACAAGCGTAAGAATAACTCCGATGGCGGCGAAGGCATCGAGGTGAAGGAGCTTCTGCTAAGATGTTGTGGTATCTGCCTATAATTCTCCATTTGAAGCGTTTATTTGCAAATTGAAAGGATGTAAGATTGCTATGTTGGCACTCGGAGGAGCATAAGAAAAATGAAATGATAAGACACATTGCTGATTCTACCTAGTGGAGGATCATCGATAAGATATTTGTAGACTTCGATGCAGAATCGATGAATATAAGGTTTGGGTTGAGTACAAGTAGAATGAATCCTTTCGGTAATATGAGCAGCCGACATAGCACTTAGACCGTGAATGTATGCATGTATAATCTTCCTCCTTGGTTGTGTATGAAGCGGAAGTATATTTTGATGTCACTACTTATCTAAGGGCTGAAGCAACCTGGGAATGATATGGATGTGCACCTAGCACCATTGGTGGAAGATCTTTTGACACTATAGAACGAAGGGCTACAGGTGTGGAATACGGACAAACAAAAGAACATCACTCTGCACGCCATGTTGTTCTGCACCATCAATGATTTTTCTATTCTTGGTAACCTATCAGAGTTGAGTATGAAAGGAGTCAAAGCCTATCTGCATTGCTTAGATTATATCGAGAGTGTGTGATTGAACAAGTCACGCAAAACCATGTACATGTGTCACCCATAGGTTCCTTCTACGGTATCACCTGCACCGCTAGATGAAAAAATAATTTGATAGAAAAAAGAGGATCACTCGGCACCAAGGTCTTTTAGTGGGAAAGAGGTCTACGATATGGTCGACAATATCAATATTGTACTTAGAAAGGGACGTAAGTTGAGGACTCGTCAGAAGAACATGTGGAAGAAGATGTCAGTATTTTAGGACTTGCCTTACTAGGAGTACTTAGAAGTTCGCAATTGCATCAATGTCATGTACGTAGAGAAGAATGTATGTGATAGCTTGATTGGTCTTTTACTGAACATTCATGACAAAACAAAGGATGGTGTCAATGCACGACATGACTTGGTCGCTATGAACATCAGGATTGAGTTAGCACTGATAGAGACTAATAAAGGTCGAATGTACCTTCCCCTAGCTTGTTACACTCTGTCAAAGCCTAAGAGAACTAAATTGTGTCAATGCTTGTGTTGAGACCTGAATATGCAAATCCAGACTCTCCTGTGTATTCTACACCAATCCAGGATCACGCTAGTGCATACAGTATAAACAAAGATGAAATATTAACCACATTACAATTCACTAAGAAAAGACTCAAATATTATTAATAATTATCAGAGTTGTGACCTTATGGCCAAGCTTACAGGTAATAGCCTGAATGGCTTAAGAAACTTGCAACGGAAAAACATAAATAAGGGTAGTAGCCATTCGACATGCCCACGGGCAATTGACTGAAGAGCAAAGTCCTAATTCGTGAAATCGTCAAAATAACCTCCTTCAAGTACCTTCTGCTGATCTGATCCTTCCTCCTCAACTGAGCAAAATGAATATAGCTATGAGTACATAGAGTACTCAGCAATTCGTTTGTAACAAAAATGCAATATTATATGTAAGGCTTACCAATCGATGGCTGAAAGGTTAATTTGTGTAAAGCAATATTTTATAATAAATACAATAAATAGATTGAAAAGCGAACTTTGAAAATGATTAATAAGTAAATAATCAATAGAATTGAGAGCAGCCACAAGAGAACTAACTATTCACTCCAATGAACCACCCGTGAACTACCATTCACGTAATGAGCCACCGTTGAACTAACCATTTACTTTTCAACTTAACCCATCCAAATTTTTATGAAAACTCTACCTCTCGTGTGAAATCACCGAGCATTGTCCATAACCGGAGACATGACTATTCGAATAGTTTTACACTCTGCAAAGGTTGTACAACTTTACCCACAAGACACTTTGTTGTGCAGTGGAGAAATCATGACAAGCCCTTTACAATGCTCAATCTCAATCCAGTTTCGCCATGCTAAGGTTTCTCTATCCGGCCCCCTCTTGCGCCAATGTGGATCCATGGCTACGACCACACCACACTCATCTCAACGATGAAACCGAAATTGAACATCACAAATTAATTAGTCAGATCCATCACATACTGGACATGTGGCGTATGGTAAGACTCAGATCAATGGCACACAAAGTTAAGTTCTTAGACTTATCCAGGCGAAACATCTACATCTCAATGTGCAAACTGCACCCCCTTTACTGCACGATCATTCGCCCAGGTGAAAACCATTTTTCTATAACCAACACCAATGACACACCAATGTCATGGCACACAAATTTTATTATTGTGGCTACAACCACGATTCAATATCTCATTAAGTCAAAATTATTTATTTGATCACATGTGATGATAAAATCAACGCGACTATAAGCATGGCTAAGCAATCTAAACGTACAACTCATGCGACAAATAATATTACATCACTAGATAAGTACCCATCCTATGGTGACAATAGAATCATGGTAATCAAATTATCAAGGAGGAATTAATCAATTTGGACAATAATTACCAATACAAAGGTTTATAATAAAATAGTGATGCATAATAATTTAAAACAAAATAATAAATAATAGATTTGAAAACTAGGTTCAACATGACCAAAGAACACGACTTGCCTTGGCCTTGTTCAGTTAATGGCTCTTGATCTTTAAATCTTGCTTTAGCTCCTTCGAAAGCGTGATCTAACGAGAGAGAAAATGAAATAAAGCATAAAATAAATTCAAATAAACTCCAAAACTTCAAAACTAGAACCAAAAGATAGAGCTCAATTTTAGATGAATTTACAAAAAAGAATCGGGTCAATCAAAACTAGGATGGAGAAGAATGGGCTCTCGAAAAATCTAATCTAAAGGAAAAAGGTTGAAAATCGGAAAATGTTACTATGCTGTGAACCCGGTGCACGGAAAAGCTGGTCTACCATGAACCCGGCTCACAGAATAGTGCAAGGGTGACTGGCATTGCTGACGCGGTGCACACGTGGCACGACACATGGACACTAGGGCTGAGGTGGAAGATGACTAGGCTTGCTAACTCGGCTCAACGGCTCACAAGTCTACGGAATAGTGCTTCTGACATGCAAGACACACACGTCAGTGGCTTGGTGCATGGTGGGCAGGGTTCACCGTGGAGGCAAAGCGACGCGTGGCGCGGATGTGGGGTGAGCTGGCGAGCGCGCGAACCGAGGCGCGAGCAAAGGCGAGACAGGATGGCCAAGGAGGAGACGGCGAGAGCGGCGATAAGGCTCACCGGCGACAAAGAACAATCAGCGGAGGTGGTTGTGGGGTGCAAAGGATGAGGGGGATGGCACGGCTTATATAGGTGCAGACATCAAGACTGACTCAGAGACGGCAGCAGATTCCAGGGCAATGACAATACAGACCTCGGAGCGAACACAGTGAGAGACCAAAATGGAGACGAAGAATGGTGCATGCACAGCTAGATCGCTGATATGTGGATGGGAAAGGATCGAATGGCTGATGTTAGACCGCACATATACACAGTGCTCGGTCAATCAGATGCCTGACACATGTCCTAGGGAGAGATCCAAAGGCCGGTGCGAAGCACGGCCAGATGGACGACACATGGCAAGAGGAAGATCGAATGACTGAGGTTAGGTGGGTCGGGGAACAGTAGTGGGCTCGGCCCATTGCCATTTTAGGATTTGAGGATTTTCTAATTTCAGAAATTCAAATAAAACTATTTGAGCTCTAGAAAATAGCAAATAACTTTAGAAACATCCAAGAAAATTCTAGAAAAAATCCTTGAGACTCAAGGAACTCAAATAAAATACTTTCATCAAATGTTAATGTTTAATTTAATCACATTAAATCCCTTTAATTAATGAAAACTCATTTTAAGCATGAATTAATTCTAGAAAAATACAAATGGTAAATTTTGTTTTTAAAAGCTTCAAAAAGGTTTTGAAAATCAGGCGGTTACAGCTTGCATAGTGTGAAAGTTCCGTCCGGTTACTCCACTAGAATGAAGAAACCTGTTTCCATGCAATATTTGATATTAATTGGCATGAAGTCTCATGACTGTCATGTGGTAATGACATAATTGCTTTCTGCTGCAATTAGAAGTATTTTGCCAAACAATGTTCGAGTGAAACTGATGAGGTTGTGTTATTTCTTTAACGCAATTGCTCAGAAGGTCATCAATCCTGATGGACTAGATGCGCGCAGACTGAGGTGGTGATGACTCTATGTCATCTTGAGTTGTATCTCCCTCCGTCATTTTTTGATATCATGGTCTATCTCATTGTCCACCTTGTGAAAGAGAATAAAGAAATGGGGCCCGTGTTTCTACGTCAGATGTACCCATTTGAGAGGTACATGGGAATTTTCAAGTCCTATGTACGTAATCGATCTCGACCGGAGGACATCATCATCGAAGGTTATGCAACCAAAGAGGTCATTGAGTTCTGCGTCGATTGCATGGCTCAGGTCTAACTGATAGGTGTGCATGTATCTCGTCACGAGGGGACGCTAGAGGGTATCGGGACCATCAGAAGGAAAGCAATAACTCTCGATCTGGATACGTGCACTCAAGCCTATTTCACGGTCTTACAACACATGATTGAAGTGTCCCCGTATATTTAAGAGCACAAGGACATGCTATGCCAAGGGAATCCAGACCGGTAAGAGGTTAGGATTATGAGGCAGCACAACCATCAGTTCAACGAATGATTGAGGGTGCGATTCACTGGGAGGTCGTCAAATGAAACACTGCAATAGCTGGCAAAAGGGCCAAAATTAACAATTGTGACATGGTAAGGATATGACATTAATGGGTACATATTTTATACAATAGATTAGGACAAAAAGAGTACAGTCTAGAACTCAGGTGTCTACATAGATGCATTTTGTGATGAGCAGTTCAATATAGCTGGCCCAAGATCCTACTACGGGCTTGTAGAGAAGATTTGGAAGCTCAACTACGTGATTTTCAAGATCTCTCTATTTCGGTGCCGTTGGGTCCAACTTCCACAGGGTGTAAAGGTCGACAAGTACGGCATCGCTACTATGGACCTCAAACACGTAGGATACAAAGATGAACCATTCATACTCGCAAGACAAGTTGTTCAAGTTTTTTATGCAACCGACCCAGCAAATAAGAAACGCTACGTAGTTCTTAATGGAAAAAAAGGATTGTTGGAGTTGAGAATATCGTGGATTAGCAAGAGTACAATCAATTTAACGAGTTGCCTCCATTCGGAGACTGCATCAAGCTCGAGGAAGAACCAAGCAAAGAAGCAAGCTATATGCATGTCGATTATCATGAAGGGCTTTATTTAAAAGGAAATAGCCAAGTGTAATGATCCCACATGGCGAACACCTATTTCAAAATTATTCCAATATAATTATAAGAAACTCAGTATGTAATTAAGGAATTATTCCACTATAATTGACTTAGTAATTAAGAAATAATTACATCTATGATTGTATATGCTATTGAAACTAATCTTGATTATGCTAATTGCATTGAGGCGTGGTCGAAGCTGCAGTCAAAGGCGTGGTCAAAGCTGCAATCGAAGGCGTGGTCGAAGTTGAAGTCAAAGGCATGGTCAAAATGGCAGTCATGACCATGATCGAAGTGGCCATGGTCGTTGGAGTTAATTTGTAAGTGGTCGAAGCTTGCTTTTTTTCGTAAGGCATGGGTAGCACTTCCTGACAAAAATAGGACTATCATAGACGGCTCCATAAGATAAGCGTCTGTGATACTACAACATCATAGCTAGTTCTATTATGGAACTGTCTGTGATGTGGTTTATATCACAAATGGTTTTATAAGAGAATCATCTGTGATACTAATATCACAGATGGTTCTTTTAAATAACCGTCTATGATAATTCCTCCTATAAGTAGTGCCCTCTAAAGCTTGTGCCCTCATTCGCTTACTCGGCCACACATCCTTTCGCCTCCTTACCTCTCTTTAGCTCGCCATCGTCCCTAGCTGAATCAACAACCTCGTTGTCGCCCCCAGCCAGATCCATCGTCGCCCCAGCCAGATTCGTCGTCACCCCTAGCCAGATCTGTCATCGCCCCTATCAGTTTCGCCATCGCCCCAGCCGGATCTGCCGTTGCCCCCACCTAGTTCGACTACCTCTCCTCCCTATCACCTTAGATGCAGCTGAAGGTATGGATTTGCCTCATCTTTTTACTTCATTATCTTTTCTGTCACACTAACAATCCTTGTAGAAATAATTTGTGACAATGTTTTTTTGTTACGTAGAATATATTTTTATGAGATATATCTAGATAGTGTTTTTTCTGTTAAGTAGAACATATTTTTGTTAGAAATACATGCCGAGAGATGAAATATCTAGGGAATGCATTTAGAGATAAATTATTGGAGCTATTGTTTATATTGTCTTGTAGCAATAATATACGTTGCCGAATATTCTTACATGTCCCCTCCTCCAAATTGGAGTAGTAGTTGTAGCTAGGGAATGCATTTAGAGATAAATTATTGAAGCTATTGTTTCTAATGAGTTGGAAGGTCATGTTATTGCTACAAGATATATTTAGAATGGCATGTTAATATGTTTCAAAGAGACCTTGTAGCAATAATATATGCCAAAGAGACCTTGTAGCAATAATATATGCCAAAGAAACCTTGTAGCAATAATATATGCCAAAGAGACCTTCGGAGGGCATGAAGCAAATCACACACTCTAGCGTCCTCTGTGATTCACATTGTTATTGCCACAAGATTTATTTTGAATGGCAAATCACATATTTCAGTGTGTTAGGTTCTACAGAGTAAGTTATAGCTGTTGTTTATTCCTCCTCATCATGCTATGTGTTAAGCTTGGTTGCTGTCTTAGGTATAAAAGAATCTTTAGGCTATCATGCCCTTTATTTGTAAATGAAGTGCGTGGCAGCTTAAAGGTTCTCTTACGCCTAAGACAACAACCTAGTCTAACACGCAGAATGATGAGAAGAAAGATACTCTAGCCATAACTTACTCTGTAGAATCTGAGACACTAGGCTGTGTGATTTGGGATGTTAGTATTGCAAAGAGACCTTGTAGCAATAATATACGTCGCTGAATGTTATTATTTCTTGTAAGATAAACCATGTGCCAATGTTTACACTCACAGCTCACTGTAATTCTTTTTTCTTGTAAGAGAGATGTCATCATTGTCATCGACGTCACCGAATGGATCTAGCACTCCAAGGACTGAGGTAACTAAGCATGGCAGAGGAGTATCTAAAAGGCGAGTAGACCAAATGACTATCACGGAGGTCTCTCTGAATGAGTCCCTCTACAACTGAAGAAAGTAGCTAGAGCATTTCGGACTACCTGTGGGATAATCGGAAGGCAATGGGTCCCCATCACCGTAGCAAACTGGAAAGGTTTGACAGAAGGCGAAAGAAATGTGCTGTGGACAAAAATTTCAAACTCATTCGAGATCTCAACAGAAGTCCAGGAACACATGCAATGGCATGCGCTCCCCGTGATGGAAAAAGCATGGAAGACTTTCAAGAGCACAATTGTCATGTAATACATGACCAACGATCGCACGCCCTTCACGAGGTATCCTTTCGTGTCACTGGAAACATGGGAGACCTTTGTGCGGATGAAGACGATGATCAAATTCCAACAGGAAAGTATGGCACACAAGGCTATCCAGGCACAAAACACTCACCCCCACAGACTTGGCACCGTTGGGTACGCGGGTAAAATCCCACAATGGAGGATGGAGGATGAGGTCGCAATCCGATCAGAGGCCTCCCCACCACTTACCGAGATCACAATGAGCACGCTTGAAACTAGCTAAGAGTGAGGTCATCAACCACGTCTTCAGGAGCTGCCTCTTTCAAAAACCCTACAAACGAGGAAGTGTTTCAACGCTTGGTAAGATATGTTAAACTACCTAGATGCTAATAGGTCCATAACTTCATAGGGTCTAAAATAACATGGTTGCATCTTGCAGCAAACATTGAGTACCAAATCTTCTGAAGGCTCCTTCCAAGCAGTCAGGGAGAGAGATATACTGTCCACCGCCCTGGGAAATAAGGAGCACCTAGGTCGCATGCGAGGCCTAGGGGTTTACATATCTTGGAGGCACAAATTCCCAAATGACTCCGAGGTATATAGGAGTAGGAAGAGATCTAAGGCCAAGAGCGAGGAAAGTATGAAACGGGACTTTGATGCAAAACTTGAGGACATAACTACCTCACTTCGGTGAGAGACAGATGCATTGAGGAAAGAACTGAGAGAAGTCCGCAACCAGTCGTAAGCCACCCCTGTTCCCCAACGTCATAGTAGCTGCGCGTCCGCGTCACTTTCTAAACATAGCGACGTCCACTTACCTATCGACAACATCCAGGTAATGTACATATCTTAAATACTACATAGATAGACCTGGTGGACGTACGGCTCAGCTCATCATGTATCATTATTAGGAAGCCACACTGTGCAACCTCAGAATCAGGGTTGTTGGCTCCATTCCCATTGACGTTGGGCGGGTGTTGGCGTATCCATGCCTACCAGGGACGTTGGTGCACGGTGCCTAGCTAGGGACCGGTTTCACGAAGGTCTAGGTGGACATAATTAATGATGTTTTCAGGGCCATCCTACTGAAGAGGCTCCCAAATAGAGAAATCATGACAGTAGGGGATATCATTCACACATTCGTCCAGTGGGCCAAGAGGGACATCACCCTAGACCCTTCCATACTGTGATCTCCACATGATCATGCCTATCAAATAGAACGCTTTATGACTCCACCTCAAGCTCCTCTTTAGAAGGCCAACGCATCTGCTCCCATAAAGACGACGTTAAAAATGTATTGCAAGCAAGGAACCAAGGTTGAATCGAAGAAGATTAAGGTGCCTCCAGAGAATGGAAGTTCATGCTCGGAGTGTCGCTGGTCACTGAGTCACAATTACCCAGCCTTGGACTGGTTTGTGGAACTTTGCATACCTGGTACATGCAGAGCTCCAACATGAAGCCAAACCAGTATAGTGGATTCACCGTGAGATAAACAGAGGCACATTTCCTCCACGACTCTTGACAAACTCAACGTCTCACTTCTACGATGCTGGATATTATAAGTGCACTGTACAATCAAGTTCTACATTCACGTTACATCGATAAATGTCATAATTCATTGCTTATATATAGATTCATGATCCAACAAGTCCGACAACGGCAAGAACCGGTGGGTTTTCCCGACACACAGTTGGTCTCTAAGCAATCCATCAACGATAATAGATCCTTCGTTCAAGATTATGTAATGAGGGGATTGCTTACTCACAGTGACAAGGACTATATCACGGTATGCTTCAACTAGGGGTCAGTGCTTCACTAGTTACCAAACAAGTTTCATTTGTACTTTATATGCAATATAAACTTAGGATTAATCACTATGGTGACATACATAACTAGGGGTCACTGGATTCTGATTGTGATTGTACCAAAGTGGAGCAAGGTAATATACATTGATTCTCTACTTAGGAGTAACCACGACTTCACCCATTTGTAACAAACAATTGATAGGTAAACTCATTTCCTCTATACATAACTCTATTATAGTCTTTCCTTCATTTGCAATAGCCGAGTCTAACTTTTTAGAATCACGTAGGTCATTCAGCGCTTACGTTACCCAGAGAGGGAGATACATGGAATCCAGCGCTACACTGTAACACAGGGCATGACTTCTGGTACCCACTACAAAACAGCAATCCTATATCACACTTTGTTATAATGTCTCTAGAACTGATAATACCTATGTATGTAATTCTATTTTTGTAGTGCTACCGGTAGTTACAGGGCAACGTATGTGGCTTCTATGTTTTCCGCAATATGGGGAAAATCATGGACGCTAAGACGAATGATCCAGAGGTTTGTTAACCTGCCAATAATTATTTTGTGATTATATATATATATATATATATATATATATAATGACTTAACACTACTAGTAGCGACAATACGTAGAATTTGACAAAAGTGCAATCGATCTTGACAAACTCGCCAAAATTTGAGGAAAGCTTTCCTAATTCTTGATAGTGGAGGTCATAAATAAGACTGAAGAGTTCTACCCCGGTGATGATTAGATGTTGAAACATTTGATACAATTGTAATCAACCAATTGTGTTTAATCAAATAATTCATTCAAATGTGCATCATTTAGTTGAGATCTGTGTAATGATTGTCATGTGCTATATATGTGATCTGTTTGCTTGTTTTTAAAGGGCATGGCTAGCATTTCCTGAGGCTAGCCAAAAAATAGGAAATAATATAGGTATTTAAATAGCTATCACAGACGGTTTTTAGTATTAGCCATCTGTGATACCTAAGATACCACAAACAACAAGGTCCGAGAACCATCTGTAATATATGACATATCACAGACAGTTTTTGATATTAGCCGTCTGTGATACTTGATATATCACAGACAGCTATATTGAAGAACTGTATGTGATACTTGATATATCACAGACAGCTATATTAAAGAATCGTCTGTGATACTTGATATATCACATATGATTTTTTCAAAAAACCGTCTGTGTTGTAATTATTATAGACAGTTTGAAAACCATCTGTGATAACCACCTATTATCACAAACACATAAATTCAGATGGTTCTAAACCGTCTGTGATGAGCCTTTCTGTAGTAGTGCCTTCAGCATATTATTTGTAAACTTGGCCACAAGGTCATAACTCTTTTAAGTAATAATATTTGAGTCTTTTCTTAGTTAACCATGATGTGGTCGATATTCCATCTATGTTTCCACTGTATGCACTATCCTGGAATAGTGTAGAATACATAGAGGTCCGAATTTATATATTCGGGTCTCGACAGACTGGGCTTAGGTAGGAACCAAGGTCCTGTGCGGTCAAGGAAGCTGGGTAACGTCGTTGCTTGTGCGCACAAGGGTTTAAAGTTTGGTCCTAGGTTTAGGATCAGTGGTTTGGTTATATATATTTTGCATGATGCATTGTTGGGATTAATTATATCAATTGATAACTTTGTATATTGTCCCATGCTACATGACAGTTTGCTTGTTGTTGCTGGTTGTAGGACTCTAAAACTACGCGATAGTGAGATGAACGAGACTGTGATTAAGCTAGGAGAGTTTAGGTCTAAAGCAGTCAAGAGATTGCGACTATGCTTAGGAGGAGCCGAGGTCCAGATAATCAAGGAGCTGCCGAAGATGTTTGAGGCTGCGGGGTGGTTACAAGCCAAGACAATGAGGAGCTAGAGTGAAAGCTACTAGTGGCTAACATGACAAGCAACAGCAAAGTGAACCGAGACTAGGCTCAGGGAGGAGCCACGGTCCTATGCGGTCAAGGAAACTGGGTAATGTCATGTGCGAGGAGAAGTGTGTGGTGCACTAAGTAACTTGAGTCGTTTGCAAGCAAGGACAGTTGAGTGGGATCCGGACGCGTGAGAGGCTTGGTGGAAAATAATTGGGGCCACATGAAAGATGGCAAAGCATGCATGATGCTTCATGACAAAGGAAGCGGGAGAAAAATGTAAAGTAGATCAAGTGCTGATTCACTAATGGGTTAATGGGTATTGTGCGCTTTGAGAAACGTGCTTATGTAAATATAAAACCCATAGTTGTGTTAGGTTAACGGGTTAGCCCATGTAACTAGATGAAATCCAACTAGAGGGGCTGGTTAGGGCTTCTCATGTGCCTCTAGTATAAAAGGGTAGAGAGAGGCGGCTTAGGGTTAAGTCATCCATACCAAGTAGAGAGGAGTTAGGGTTTTTGGTGAGAACCTTGTGAAATATGTGAGAGGCTCTTGTGGCTAAGCTTTTTGTCATCCTTAGACTTTGTGTTGGCTACAGAGTGGCTATAAATATTCCTCTCCAAGTGAAATGAACGTCCAAAATTGCCCAAGTGAATTTTGCTACGGATCCTCTCTTGTGTTTTTGATTTGCTAGAGGCACAGGTTAGAGTTTCTCGTGTGCCTCTGCTATAAAAGGTTGGAGAGGGGTGGATTAGGGTTAAGCCATCCATGCTAAGAAGAGAGGAGTTAGAGTTCTTGGAGAGAACCTTGTGGAAGATGTGATACACTCTTGTGGCTAAGCTTTTTGTCATCATTAGTCTTTCTATTGGCTATGGAGTGGCTATAAACATTCCTCTCTAAGTGAAATAAACATCCAAAGTTTGCCCAGGTGAGTTGTACCATAGATCTGTTAGGTTTTTGATCTCAGTCCAAACGGCCGAGACGAGGGAAACGTGGGGAAACCCACGTCCACCGTTGTGTGCGCGCCCTGATCGGGGGTGCCTTACCGATTTTGTTACGATCCCCCGTTGCAACAGCGCAAAATAAATAGAGAGGGGTCCCGGCCTCTCACGAGTGACGACAGTTTTCCCGTGAGAGCAAAGACCCCGAACAAAAACCCTAAAAGACCCGATCTGACCAGCGCTGCTAGCAACGGGAAGGCTGGCGCCGTCACTGTAGTACTTCACCGGCGACGACTCTCTGCACTGCGCCGACGACTTCCTGAACCGCGAGGTCTTCCCCGACCTTCATCGACCAGCGCCTCACGCCTGCATAACGCAGGCACGGGACTTCACCTTGATGGCGTTCATCGGCGACCGTGAGTCTCCCTAAACCCCAAACCCTAGGTATTCTAGATGCTAGGCTAGCGGATAATGTGATGCACTTGATGATTATGAAACTAACAATTGGTATCAGAGCAATTGCTAGCTTCCTAGAACCCTATCTCTCTGTTGTGCTCGGTCATGGTTAGGATTACGGTCGGTTCTTGGGCTCGGGTAGCATGGGAGAAGGAGGGGAATCAAATATTTCATTCAAATCCTAAAGTTTTTTCCCCAAAATTTTGATGAATCCCGAACCCTAGAATCCCAAATCATGATGAACCCTAAGAAAATTTCCCCAAATCCCTCAGACCCGAATCAAAAGAAAAATTTAGATCGGGCCGGGGGCTTACGCTTTTAGCCGGCGACGGGCCGCTGCCTCTTGCTGCCGTCCGCCGCGCCGCCCGGCAGCCGCCGACGCCTTGCGCCACCGTTTTGCCCGCCCGTGCCGCGCGTCGTCTTCGGGGCCGCCTGCCGCTCCGCGTCGGGGCCACCGCGTGCCGCCTGCCGCTCGCACCGCTCCGCCGCTCGGGGTCGCCTGCCGCTCGCCGTCGCATCGCGCGAAGCCGCCGCTCGCTACTCTACGCCCCGCGCGCGTGCGTTGCTGCCGCTCCTCCCATGGCGGCGCCGCCGCTAACGCCCCTCCGCGCCGCTCCTCCGCGCGCCGCGCGCCCGCCACCTGTGCTCCGGTTTTTGCGCGTGGAGAATGGATGAAGTGTGGTTAGGGTTAGGGTTTTTACCCTTTTATACCGGCTGCGCGCGCGATCTCCACCGTCCGATCGGATCCACGGCCGAGATGAGGAGTTGCGTTCTGTCTTGGGCCGCGCCTGCGCATGATTGGTGGGCCGTGGGATTTTTTCCGGGCCGCTTACATGCTTTTGGGCTGTGCGCGCGCATGAATAAAAAAATTATGGGCTGATGGGGGCCACGGGCCGGGAGCCGCAAGGCCATTTCGACTGCACAGTTTCTGCCCAGCAGTGCATGATATATATATATATATATATATATATATATATATATATATATATATATATATATATATATATATATTTATTTATTTATTTATTTCCAGTATATTTTTCATGTATTTATAGTATATCTCATGTATATTTTTGATGATTATTTTGATGTCTTTCATGAAAATATTACTGGATAATGTCTTTAAGCTGCTGAAAATATTATGTTATCTTTTCCGCTGCCTGATGCTCTGTCTCTAATTGAATGAAACCAACGAGAAATTCAATTGGAGAGTTATGATTATTTTTCATGCTATTACTTTTGGACCAACGTTAATTGTAATTGCATGATATCAATTATGTTTATTGTTTAATTTTCACATGCTATTACTTTTTGACCAACGTTAATTGTAATTGCATGCTATAAATTATGTTAAATTTTTCGTTTTCTGCCCAACGGTGATGCGAAAAATTCTTATGAGCATGTTGTTAATCATACCAACGTAAGGTTAACTTTCATGCAAATTGATTATGCGTTTTCCTAATGTAAATTTTAAATTTTTTCAGCTGCTTCTGTTTCTGCTCAAGTTAATGCTATTGAGCCACTTAACGGCAGTAACTTCCAGAAATGGAAGTCTACACTTATGACGACTTTTCAGCTCTTGGATCTGGACTACGCGTTCAGGTTCGATGAGCCTGTCGCTCCTAAGGAAGGGGAGGACAAATTTGATGACAAAATGGAGGAGTACAAAACTAATGCTGAGAAGTGGGAGCGGTCTAACCGCGTTTCACTTGCCGTGATGAAGAACTCCATCAGTGAGGCCATTAGGGGAGCAATCCCTGAAAAGGTAAAAGTGAAGGAGTATTTGTCCTCCATCGAGGATCACTTTAAGGGGTCATCTAAGGTTTATGCTACCACACTGATGCATAGGCTCATGAACACTAAGTACAATGGTACTGGAAATGTCCGTGAGCACATTATGACCATAATTAACATTGCTGCCAGACTTAAGACAATGGACATGGAAATTTTCGATGGTTTTGTTGTCCATTACATTATGATGTCTCTTCCTAAGCAATTTGAAGCTTTTAAGGTGAACTATAACACCATTAAGGACAAGTGGACCATGAGCGAATTGATCGCTAATGTTTCTCAGGAAGAAGAGAGGCTCAAAGCTGAGGGAGCTAATGATTTTGTAAATCAAATCGACTCCTCAAATAAAGTTGGTCCCTCTAGAAATAGAGGTGGCTATAAAGGAAAGGGAAAGAAGGAGCAAGCCTACTCCCCTTATAAGAAGCCACAGAAGCCACAACATCCACAGCATCCTAAGGCGCTTAAAAACGCTTCAGGTCCTGGAAGCTCAAATGGGCAGAAGAAAAGTGATGAGTGCTACTTTTGTCAGTCAAAGGACCACTTCAAAGATGATTGTCCTAGATGGCTAAAATGGCTTGCTAAGAAAGGTACTTATGAGATTACTTTTGTTGATGAAGCATTTTATGCTGATTTTCCTATAAACTCTTGGTGGATTGATTCTGGTGCCACTGTGCACGTTACGAATTCCTTGCAGGGATTCCATATGTTGAGAAGTCTCAGAGGAGAAAGAAATCTAAGAGTGGCTAATGGGATGGAAGCCAAAATTGAGGCCATTGGATCAGTTTCTTTAGTTTTGAATAATGGTTTTGTAATGAAACTTAATGATGTTCTTTATGTTTCCTCGATGAGAAGAAACTTAATTTCTGTTTCATCATTAGACAATGATGGATATTCTTGTAATTTTTGACACGGAGAGTGTCTGATTTATTTTAATAATGATAATGTTGGTCGTGCCATCCGACACGACAAGCTTTACATGTTATCCCTGCAAGATTCTCTTATATCCATGAATGTATGTGATGTCAATAAAAAGCGAAAGCGAATTGATGAGACTTCGTCGAAATTGTGGCACTGTCGTTTGGGCCACATTTCGAGGGGGAGAATTGAACGTCTCATTAAAGAAGAAATTCTCCACCATTTAGACTTTAGTGATTCGGATGATCATTGCCTTGATTGCATCAAAGGCAAGTATGTAAAGACAATAAAGAAAGGTGCTACTCGAAGCACAGGGATTTTAGAAATAATTCATACTGACATATGTGATCCTTTCCCTGTGACATCAGTGGATGGTTATGATTATTTTATTACGTTCACTGATGATTACTCACGTTACGGCTATATCTATCCTATTAAAGAGAGATCGGAAGCACTTGATAAATTTAAGATATTTAAGGCTGAAGTTGAAAATAAGCACAGTCTAAAGATTAAAGTAGTGCGCTCGGATCGTGGGGGAGAGTATTATGGGTGACACACACCTTATGGGCAGGTTCCTGGTCCTTTTGCCAGGTTCCTACAAGAAAATGGTATAGTCGCCCAGTACTCAATGCCCGGTGACCCCCAGCAAAATGGAGTGGCGGAAAGAAGAAACCGCACACTTATGGACATGGTTCAAAGTATGTTGAGCTACTCCACTTTGCCTGTAAAGTTATGGATGGAAGCATTAAAGACCGCTGCACACATACTCAATCGGGTTCCTAGTAAATCAGTGCCTAAAACACCTTATGAATTATGGACTGGGAGAAAACCAAGTTTGAACTATCTCCATGTGTCGGGTTGTGCAGCTGAAGCTAAAGTATTTAACCCACAAATTGGGAAATTAGATCCCGAGACTGTGAGTTGCCATTTTATTGGCTACCCTGACAGGTCTAAAGAGTACCGATTCTATTGTCTAGATCGTACCACAAAATTTGTAGAAACAAGGCACGCTGTGTTCTTGGAAAATGATGGCATCAGTGGCGACTTGGAGCCTAGGAAAATTGATCTTGAGGAGAAGCGGATTTATGTTGCTTCACCGCTAATCCGACAGACTGATTTTCCTATGCCCCAAATGGTTGTGCCCACAGTTGATCCTGTAGTTGCAACTCCTGTTGCATCTCCAGTTAATTCTGTGGCCACTTCTTCTGTTGAGGGCTCTGAAAATACAAGTACGGTACCTAATGATGAGCCTTCACAGCCCTCTGTGATAGTTAATGAACAGCCTAATGAGCCTGCTAATGAACCTGTCAGGAGATCAGAACGAGTGAGGAGATCTGCTATCCCAAGTGATTATGAGGTTTACTTGAATGAAGATGATCTTGGGAAGGTGGATGATCCTAGCTCTTATAAAGAAGCTATGAAGAGTAAGGATTCATCTAAGTGGTTAGATGCCATGAGAGATGAAATTAAGTCTATGGGCCATAATGGCGTATCGGACTTAGTAGAAATTCCTAATGGAGCAAAAATAGTAGGCTGCAAATGAGTCTACAAAACCAAACGTGACTCCAAAGGGAATGTCGAAAGGTTTAAAGCGAGACTTGTAGCGAAAGGGTTTACACAAAGAGAAGGCATTGATTATAATGAAACATTTTCCCCTGTCTCATCTAAAGATTCGTTTAGAATTATAATGGCGCTCACAGCACATTTTGATTTAGAGTTGCACCAAATGGATGTTAAGACTACATTCCTAAATAGAGACTTGTATGAGGACGTTTACATGACACAACCAGAAGGTTTTGTTGTGGAAGGCGAGGAACATTTGGGATGCAAACTAAAGAAATCCATATATGGCCTGAAGCAAGCTTCTAGGCAATGGTACCTTAAGTTCGATGAAGTCATAAGGAATTTTGGATTTAAGGAGAATGATGTTGATAATTGTACATATGTTAAGTTCAGGGGGAGTAATTACACCTTCTTGATCCTTTATGTGGACGATATATTATTGGCCAGCAGCAGTGTGGACATGCTGCGGGAAACTAAAAGATTTCTCTCGTCCAATTTTGACATGAAGGATCTCGGTGAAGCATCTTATGTTCTTGGTATTGAAATTCACCGAGATAGGTCCAAAGGAACATTGGGTTTATCACAAAAGGCATACATTGACAGAGTACTAAAGAGATACAATATGCATAAATGCTCTGCCTCGCCTGCTCCTATTGTTAAGGGCGATAAGTTTGGAAAATTTCAATGCCCAAAGAATGACTATGAATCTGATCAGATGACGGCTATACCTTACGCTTCTGCTGTCGGAAGTATTATGTATGCTCAAGTATGTACACGCCCTGATTTAGCTTTTGTTACCGGGATGCTTGGCAGATATCAGTCAAATCCAGGACCGGACCACTGGAAAGTCGTTAAGAAAGTCCTGCGCTATATGCAAGGCACTAAAGGTCACATGCTCACATATAGAAAAAGCGATAACCTTGAGGTTGTCGGTTATTCTGATGCTGATTTTGCGGGGTGTAAAGACATTACAAGTCCACATCAGGTTATATTTTCACCCTCACAGGAGCAGCAGTTTCATGGAAAAGTGTAAGGCAAACACTTACTGCATCGTCGACAATGCAGGCTGAATTTGTGGCATGTTATGAGGCTACCGGGCAGGCTGTATGGCTTAAGAACTTTATCCCGGGATTGAGAGTGGTAGACAGCATTTCTAGACCACTCATTCTGTACTGCGATAATCAACCCACAGTTTTCTATTCGAGTAACAACAAGTCAAGTGCGGCTGCCAAGCACATTGACATAAAGTACCATGTTGTGAAAGATAGAGTCCAGGATCAAACAATAAAAGTTGAGTATATTGGAACTAAATTTATGCTTGCGGATCCGCTCACAAAAGGCTTACCACCCAATATTTTTCGTGATCATGTTGCCGGCATGGGTTTATTGGAGAGCCTGTGATCCTGGAATAAGAGGACCATATAAAGTAACCAACTCCCATGAAGTATTATGTTATCCAATTGATATAGAATGAAGCACTATAAGTACTGATGTCCAGTGGTACTTAATTAACTGTTGTGACGCATTACTTTGGTGTGAATTTTTTATTGAGAGAGGGCTTATGATGTTAGCCTTACGATCAAGGGGGGAATGTTAGGTTTTTTATCTCAGGCCAAACGGCCGAGACGAGGGAAACGTGGGGAAACCCACGTCCACCGTTGTGTACGCGCCCTGATCGAGGGTGCCTAACCGATTTGGTTACGGTCCCCCGTTGCAACAGCGCAAAATAAATAGGGGGGTCCCGGCCTCTCACGAGTGACGACAGTTTTCCCGTGAGAGCAAAGACCCCGAACAAAAACCCTAAAAGACCCGATCTAACCAGTGCTGCTAGCAACGGGAAGGCCGGCGCCATCACTGTAGTACTTCACCGGCGACGACTCTCTGCACCGCGCCGACGACTCCCTGAACCGCGAGGTCTTCCCCGACCTTCACCGACCAGCGCCTCACACCTGCATCACGCAGGCACGGGACTTCACCTTGATGGCGTTCATCGGCGACCGTGAGTCTCCCTAAACCCCAAACCCTAGGTGTTCTAGATGCTAGGCTAGCAGATAATGTGATGCACTTGATGATTATGAAACTAACAAGATCCTCTCTAGTACTTTTGATTTGCTTGGCTTTATTGTTTGGATTTCTTTCCTATTGGTCTTTCCTAGTGATAAGGATGTGTAAGAGGTGAAGATATCTCTTGGGGATCAGATTCTATCCATCTCCGCACTTTCTATGGAAAGTTCTTGAGTTTGCCCAGTTTTACTCAAGAGAGAGATGATTGGGGTTTTGTTCTTGTGGGTGTTTCAGGTTGAATTTGTTCTATGGTTCAGCTTGCTATGATATGTGAGAACACGTCTAAAGTCATTTAGATCATTTAGGACCCACGAGTAAGAGCATATCAAGATTTCCCTCCTTTACCCAGTTTTGGTGCACTCGTCACTCAAGTGGAAAAAAGTCAAGACTTTGGCAACGATTCTCTCAGTTGTTGATTAAAAGAGGTTCCTGATATCCTAATGAAGTTGCATGCTCAATTTCATATCATTTGGGCCAACGGATCAAAAGTTTCATTAGTTTTCGTTTTGAAATCGTACTGATTTTACTATTCCTACCGGGGCTACTATAGCGGCACCACCGATTCTACCATAGTACTGTAGCGATACTACTGGTTTTGCATAGTTTCATTTCGATCTTTTCGTGTGAATGATTGGTCTCTGAACGTCATAACTTCTCATAGTTATTAGAATGAAAAATTTAGAGTCATGCTTCTGGCTTGAGAAAATATTTAAAAAAGTTTTGTAGTTTTGTTAACTCCTATTCATCCTCTCTAGTCATTATATTTGGTCCTATAATGTCCAGTGTTTCGACAAATGACTTGCCACTTTCTTTTGAGCTGTTTGACTAGCTGAATGCCCGTGCGTTGCTACGGATTTTAAAAAAAATTAGAATATATTTGTATGCACGTTCCAACAAATTTTACCACCCATTAGTTTTAGAACATGTAGTATGATAAAATTTTAAAATCCGTAGCAACACACGGGTATTCAGCAAGTTTTTCTAAATAACTGTCGTATGATATTGCATAAAGATGAGTTGGATCAACAAATTAACCAACTGATCCCTCAAGCTTCAGGTTCATAAGTGCATCCACCTCCTGCGCAAACTCAAGAGGAAGGTGATCGAAAACAGCTTTGCAGAATCCACCTATCATCATTGCAACAACCTTTTCATGATCTATGCCTCTTTGTTGGAAATAAAATAGCTTGTCCTCTCCAATTTTGGATGTGCTTGCCTCATGCTCAACGCGGCCAGAAGTGCAACCCACCTGTTATCATGCAGGTTAGATCAAAATGATGATGTAAATGTTTTCTGCTACACTATTGAAATGAGGGCATTGAATCGGTAAAAAAAATCTTGTAAAAGCACAACACCTTGTGCCTAAAAAACACTGGTGTGTGAGGAATAGAGTGAACAAAATAGAACTATCTCTAAGATTTTTTTTAACATGCAGAACTCATTTTGAGATGTAAATACAGTACTGGAGTCACACTGGCTACGTATATGAGTTCTGTACCCAATATAAATGTACATGCAGTTTATGCAAGTGCTTGTATATGTTAGCATAAGAATGCAGCACATGCACGAAAAAAATGCATTTTTGCGCTCATGTGTTCCTGGAGATAAAGAAGGACCATCCAAGCATATAACCAACTTATAGTTAAGGGCACAGTAAGAAGCATCAAGATTAACTTCAAGATTAACTATTGAAACCAACTGATTAACCTAGAGGTAAAAGGAAGCATTTTAAAGGTATAAATATGCACAAAACACAATAAAGTAGTGAAAAGTGAAGTTACAGAGGAATGCATGACATTAAACAATAAAGCTAGCTACAAAGGTGCATTTAGCATGGATGTATATATAAGATTCTGAAAGTCAATATAAGATTCTGAAAGTCAATGAATCACTGGGTTGTTACACAACAGCAAATTTTCTTTCTCGCTCAGTCAATGCAAGAATTTTTTTACCCTTTTTCTATTTTTCTTTCCTTATTATCATGAGAGCTTCTAAATGTGCTTTCAGTACATGTATAGCAAGAGATTTTATTAGTTTAGATAAATCAGATTAGATCAAAAGTTTGATACTTTCAGTCTTAATGTACATAGGAGTTTAATTTGGGCCTCCGAATTATGCATTCAACCCCACCATTCATTACCGCATAATATGCGCCATCCATGAATTGTGTCTCAATTAAACCTTGCATTAACAAATTAACAAAATAAAGTAAAATCAACCACACATTAGGGGAAAAATGGCATAAATCAAATCTTCACCCGCATGGCCAAGTCAGACAGCACAACATTAGGAAAAAATCGACCAGAAAGACCTCTGGCAATAGTACCTCTAAAGCTTGAGAAATTGCTAGATACACATCCTCTTTACCAATGCTATATGCCTCAACAACAATGAGTGTTTTTGGTTGCTTCTGTAGATGTCTTTGAGCTGTACTCATCACAACAAAATCAATAAAGCTTGTAGTTATAAAGAAATATTATCCAAGGTCATTTGGCTTACTGAACTGAAAAAAGGGAATAAAATTACAAGCAGCCGGTTTTGTGACTACCCCACCCGGGCACCCCGCGTGAATTTGGCTGCATTTTCTTACACCTGCCGATGCACCACTTCCCATCGCTCTCATCCCACCGCTAGACTACATGGCACTGTCTAGTTGCCCTTACCACCCCCCACCACTACCGTCTACAATCAGCAGCAGTGCAGCACCACAGTAACTTCACCCGGCACGGAGGGAAGATTTAAACCATGTGGTGCACCGTACACGAACCTCAAAGCAAAATGATCTTAGGTGACAAATAACCTCAAAGACGGTAACAACGCTACATACAACCTAGTCAGATAAAATAAGTTCAACAGTATATTTCACCATGGTAATTAATAAACCAGCTACAGTCATCAGCCTCCATAGGAGTATCTTCGACATAACAAAAACAACACTTTAATTACACTAACCGGCTTTTTCAGCAATACCATTTTCAGTGGGTCCCTCATTCTTCAGCTCATATGCCTGATAAGGCACCTCACTCATTGCTTTAGGAGCTGGACGGCCTCCGAAGTCTTCTGGAAAGAACTCGAAATCTGGCCCAAAGTTGAACCTGACTTCACAGTTTGGCTCATCAGGCAACGTATACAATGACGCAGCTGGGTAGTACCGCCCTCCAGGAATGTCCACAAAGGCGGTGCCTTGGCATACCCCATTCTTGAAGTAGCATATCTCACTTCCTGCATTTACAAGAACCATGAAATATTGAAATTGATTATTTGACGACAGGCCAGTGAAGACAGGTTGAACAAATAAAATGATGGATGCTCAAAGGTAGGAAGTGCGATATTAGTGCCAAACAACCATTGATGAGATCATGTTTTCTGTATAGAAAACAACTAACAAGGAAATACCTTTTTACTCATGCAAGCAAAACATAGTGTAATCTAATGGTAGATAAGAAGGTGCACAGATGGCTGTATATATATTAAATACTCAGTATCGAAACTTTTAAATCAGCGCTCCAATGGGGTAACTAAAACCTTTTAATTGTGACTAATGGGATCTCTGACTTCACTATATAAGAAACAAATAATAAAGAAGCACTTTTTTTATTCAGGAAGAGTGGAACCTAGAGTCTTCATGAACTCGAGGACAGTAAGTTGCCTGTATGGAACAAATCATTAGGAGCATAGAAATACATAATTGACAACATACGCAGGGGTGCACATCATTAGGTGGCTCGATACCTGAAATTCGAAAATAAGTCGGGCCTAAGCAACAGAAAGCGAATATCCCTTATGCTGACACTGCCAACAAGTTTTCTTTTGGGACCTTCTACTACGGGCACGCCACCAATTTTGTTATCCTTCATGCACTTGAAAGCTTCTAAGATTAGATCATCACTGTTAATGGTGATAACCTGAAGAAAGCACAAGATTGAAATTTTTACATTTACCAGTGTATTGCAAAGCAAAGTGCAAAAAGAGATTATACTGTAGTATGATGTCGCTTTCTGCTTTCATAATGCATATGTAAATTAATCTGGATAGCATAGGGATGGGCTCTTGCATTAGAAATATTGGAATTTAACTCAAGCAGAGGGCATAACAGGAGACAAAATAACCTCATCAAATGACATAAATGGAAGTCCCAGTTCTGAAAGAGGAAGTGCCGAAATGTAGTCAAACCAACCCTTCCTTTACACCGCTGAAGTCCTTTAACAACAGCAGTCTGAGTAATGAAGTTCTTAATAACTCAACTGCTCAGAAAATGGATCAACAGATCTGGAAACAAATACTCACTGCATTAGCAATGGTTAGCCAATGAAAGCACCATGGGAGGGGATCCTCTGCTGATGGCATGGTATCATGATTCCAGTATGTTATGTTCTGGAATTCTGCACGGGATACAAAATTGCTAACCTCCCCATCCAAGCTCTGCATATCCTTTCCTCCACTCTTCTTCTCCAATACATAACCTACAGAGAATTTTGAAACCACCACAAACTCGATCAAAATACACAAAGATTGTATCCAACTCACATTTTCTAATGAAAAATCCGGAAAGGACAGACCGTGACCACCACTCACATCATATCATCACTATAGTCTAGATATACATTGCTATTATGCTATAGTTGCAAACTTGTGTTCCCAGAAAATTTTACATTTCTACCAGGAAGACATATCTCAGATAACAAAAGAGTAAAAGATCATGTCATCATTCAATGAACATTTCTGTAGTCAAAGAAAACCAACTTCATGTTCCCTGCGAAGGGCTTCTATTCTATTATAAGCACTACACTGTTGAAATGAATTACACCTATCTAACAATATGCACACCGTAGGATCAAATTAAGTATACTTTCACAAATTATAACACACTAATTCAACTATAAAAAGATTCAGATTTCCACAGAAGCTTCAAGTTGGAGCAGTACCGCACACTACAATTCCTCAAATCTACCAAAAAGAGTGCAATTTGGATAGAGGGAGGTGTGCAATTGCAAAGTTTTTGGTACCCCTCATACCATCAGGCAATAATTCAATGCACATTGCTATGAATCAATCGAAATTTCATATTTTCCACCCAAAGCTTCCATATAGATTATAATGTCACCGTCTCCACCAAACAATACCAGGCTTAGGGAACACAAGAAACTCACCTCGGTGGCCATCCGGCAGCGCGAGAGTGGCGCCCTGCAGCTTCCTCCCGCGGAAGAAGGCCTCCTCCACCCTCACACCGTCCACCTCCACACCTGCACGCACCCACCACTTCGTCAACCAAAACGGACAAAAAGAAGATTAGATCTGTGAGGCGAGGCGGCCGTCAAGACCTGTGTCCCTGGACTTGAAGTAGTCGGAGACGGCGGCGGCGCTGTTGTGCCTGATGCCACAGGGCAGGAGGTGCACCCCGCCGAGGTCGGTGGCCGCCGGGGAGAAGTCGACAGTGGCCGTGACGCCGGCCGCGGCCGCCGGAGGAAGAAACTCGTCCTCGCCGCAGGAGGGTTTGGGCTTGGGGTGGCGGCTGCCGTTGGCGCCGGAGGGGGCGTGGGCCGGCTGCTTGGCCTTCTTCTTGCCCTTGCGGGAGGCAGGCCTGGTCCAGACGCTGTTGCTATTGTTCTTCTTCTTAGACTTCTTGCTCGGCGGGGCTGGCGGCGCGAGGGTCATGTGCTTCCGGGCGCCCGAGGCGTTGATCCCGTCGTCTTCGGCGTCGCCGGGGGCATCCGCGGCGGCGTCGGAGGAGGCGACGGCGGAAGCATCGGCGTCGGAGAAGGGGGTGTCGGGGTCCGCGGAGGCGGGGGTGTCGGGGAGATTGGGGGTTTTGGCGGCGGCGGGGGTGGCATCGGAGGTCGGGGCATAGGCGGGCGGAGACGAGGGTGGGGGTGGGGAGGCATTGGACGGGGGCTGCATCGCGGACGGGGGGGGCGAGGGAGGGGCGTCGGCGTCGGCCATCGGGATGGAAGGGGAGGAGGCGGCGGCGCGGGGTGGGGGGAGGAGGAGGCGACGGCGGAGCAGAGGAGCAGGGGAGGAGGCGGCGGCGCGGTGTGGGCAGGAGGAGGAGGTGGCGGCGGCGCGGGGTGGGGGGAGGAGGAGGCGGCGGCGGAGCGGAGGGCGGGGGAGGAGGCGACGGCGGAGTGGAGGGAGGAGGCGATGGAGGAGGAGGGAGGCGACGGATTCGGTGGGGGTGGGGGTGGGGGCGCACGGGCGTGAGGAGGGATGGGTGGGCCCATATGTCAGACAGTTTTTTTTTGTCAGAAGGGGTGTAGAATTCACCATCACCTTGAACTCCTTCTTTTAAGGAGTAGAGATATTGGCAAGAAGCAGCCGGGAGAGAGGCCAATTCAGAGCTTAAAAATTGATTGTCCATTTCCATGGCATTTTCAGTATTTAGATCGCAACAACGAGACGAGCAAACCCCATCAACAGAATCTGTTGGCTTGGTGCGTATAATCTGGAGAGAATTATTTATGCAAGAGAAGCACACAAATCTAGAACGTGCGCATGCAACCCAGCACAAAAGGCTATTCGGCGTGGCCGTTCGTTCCGGCTTTTTTTAGCGATTTTTTTACTTTCAGCTATTAATTTTTAATTAAAATTGTACTATACTATCTATTAGTTTTTCTTAACCATTCAATTAAAGAAAAACAATTAAAAAACACTTTTATATCTCTATGAATAATGCAAAGCGAAAAAGGAAAAAGAAAAGGCAAAAAAGAAAAAAGCAAAAAAATGTGTTCATCTAGCTTTGGGAAGCCGGAAGCTAGAAATTGAAGCTGGAATGAACATGGCATCCGTAGGTTAAGAAATCCAATCTGTTTGCTCGCCGATCAATGATCGCTTGATATTCCTGCCCTGGCTAAGGTTTTCTGGGTAGGGTCATCGATGTGCTGATTATACATGTCGCCGCATACTCAAAAAGTCATTTTGAACGTGGACATTGTTACTAAAATATAATTTTGATCACTAAGTAGTATTATAATATATTTGTAAAATATAATAAAATTATAGTACTATAAAAGTACTTTTCAAGATAAATCTATACATATAATTTTTATGTATCTGATATAAATATTTAAAAAGATAATAATAGCCAAAGTTTTTAAAATTTGACTACACGCATTCAAAAATGACTTGCTTGTTAGACCAAGGGAGTAACAATATATACATGTGTTTGGTTAGTGGAATCCACTAAAAATTCCCAGGAATACTTCAGCAATATTATGAGATTACCTTGTTTGGTAAAATAACCAGTAATGTAAATCAGGAATCTAAGATTAGCTTGGAAACTAGATTACCATAATTTTTAGGAACCACTTTCCCGTTGAAAAGGGTATCTATTTTGGATTACCAAGGGAAATGAATCTTTACTATTGCACTTTTATCATTTGCTTTAATTTCTCATAGTAAAATTTTGAATTTTATGAATTAAAAATAAACATTAAAAAATATTTTTCAAAACATGAATTTCTAAACCAAAATATCAAATTTTGAATCTTGAATTTAAAAAAAATGAAAATCCAAAATTTGAACTTTTAAATCATAAGAATTGAATTTTTGAATGTTGCAATTTTAAATTGAGGGAATTTAAATTGTAAAATTTGTATTTTACTTTTCAATATAAAATTTATAAATATCAACCTTCAAAGTTTAAAATTTTTTATCATCTAATTTAAATTTGTGGACTCGTTGGTTTGAACTATGAAATATTGGAACTACTATAAAGACTATTTTATAGCTTCTTTCAAACCAACCAACATTTGAATATTAAATTACTGGTAATATGTTATCAGTAATAAGATAGAGAAGAATATTATATTATAGGAGAATGTGAAGTTACATATGCCAAATATATCATTAATTAATTGTCGTCGGTAAAGTCGTCGGTTTTGTTGGTCAGTCTCTCGGGCGGGGTGACAGTTGGTTGCTAGTGGAGACAGTTGCGGACGGCAGCGCATGGGTCTGTTCTTTTTGGCTAAAGTTTATGGCTTTTGGTTGCGGCTTGTGGCTTTTGAGTTGTTTGTGCGAGAGATTACAGCGTAACAGAAACTCACGTGCGGTTTTTGCTAATATAAATAAAATCGGTATAGTATGTACTACAATTAACTAGTAGACTCTATTTCAAAAAGATACTCTTTTTAAAAGCTAGTTACTGTAGAAAAACCGAAAAACAACTTTTAGAAGCTAAAAAGAATAGACCGTTCCTTCCTGCCAACCTCGCTTGTGCGCCTGAGCTCGCGCAGGCGTCGTGCGCCGTGCGTGCGCGACCCTAGTTGGCGACCGGCGAGACTGGAGAGGGCTCAGTGGAAGAAGCTCAAATGTCGCGGCGCCGTGCCGTGCGGTAAGCAAGCGAAGCGAGCGTTGCGCTCACGCGCACGCACGCATGCCGCTTTCGTCCTGCGCCCTAGGCCCACTTGACTTCTCCTTCCTCCGTCTACTGAATGGGCGACCTGGGCTGGGCTGCAGCATTTTCTATTGGGTTTTTCTTGTTTGTCTTTTGAGACGGCATCCCCTTTTTCTTCTTGTACACGGTGAGTGATGCAGAGGTCATCACTAATGGCCTGTTCTTTTATAGCACGGCTGATGTATTTTAAATGTAGCTGATGGCTTTTTCGAGAGGATGAATATATCGATGTGGATTATGTATATATAGTTTTAAAGTCAGGAAATTGCTTGCAAAAGCGAATTAGAGAATTCGCTTGGGGACATCGTTTTATTCATTTTGATTTTCAAAAAAGACAGAGACAAAAACCACAGAAAAAAAACAGGGCGATAATTCCTAGCTACTACCCCTGTTGGAGCCGAGCGCTCCTAGCAACTCGCGTTAATTTTCTCCTAGTTGGTAAACTTACATGCAGTCATAATTTACGTGCGCATTAGGCACAGCACTGCTCAATATCCTAAGTGCTTGCTTGCTTACCAGGCAACTACTTGCCCTACCCATCCTTGGTACATCGTTCCCTCGTAAGTCATAATGGAGAATAATGGGGGACAGTGAATAGTGCGTTGTTCAACAAAACCGTATCCTGATAACGACAACTAGATAGATTAGACGTACGTATAGCCGTATAGGCGTGCTGCAAGAGGCAGTGATTGTAATTACTTCCATCAGATAACTCGATCGCAACCATTCAAATAGTACTGTCTAACGGACTGTTGATTAGTGGATGACACGAGTACCTGTCCATGATTAGTGGATGGCACGAGTAGCTGCCGATGAGAACGATATTCAAAATGTTGTTTTTTGAAGAAAAAAAGGGTACGTACAATCATACCGTATATACACCTTATGTATATGGCCCGTGGCTACATTGCCTCAACTACACGACGGCCTGATAGGACTCAAACCTGTTCGATCTCAATAATCGTGCGCTGGCGCATGTAGCGGGTCCCAGTGTCACATATGAATGCATAGGCTGCGACAGTACGTATGTGACTTGCCTCTCCATGAACATTGCATCTTGGGCCAGCTGAACTGTACTGACGTGTGTCTCCCTCGAAATCGAAAAAAACTCTTTAACGATGTCGTCCTGTCACACATGCTACTGTGACTGTCACCGCTAATTAATCCATCATTTCGGGTTTGTGAACATGGAAGCTTGTTCCTCGACGCCCTTATCGCAATGTCGTTGGATGGAAGCGGGTTTACAAGCTAGGTCAAACAGAAGCCTGATGGTACGATTTATCGGTATATAGGCAAGTTGGTTGCCAAGGGTTTTACATAAAGATATGGGATAGATTATGTTGATTCCTTTAGTCCAGTTGTTAAGCCAATTACAGTTAGGCTTTTGCTGTCCATTGGAAGGTTGGCATTTTCATCAGATTGATATTCAAAATACTTTTCTCCATGGTATGCTACAAGTAGAAGTTTATATGCAGCAACCATCAGGGTACGGAGACAGAAAACATCTGGATTTTGTTTGTAAACTGGAGGAGGCCCTTTATGGTTTGAAACAAGCTCCAAAAGCATGTCATTCTTGTCTTAGTACAAAGTTAAGTGATCTTGGATTTCATTCTCCAAGGCTGATTGCCCACTTTTATTTTTTAGAAGTCAGATGTCATTATATATGTTCTTGTCTATGTGGACAACATAATCATAATCATCTCACATACATCGGCTACAGAAAGGTTGATTCATCATCTATCAAGTGAATTTGTAGTAAAACATTTCGGACCTCTCCGGTTCTTCCTTGGGATCAAAGTCACACAGCAACGTGATGGTATTGTACTCATTTAGAAGAAATATATTTCTAACCTGCATAAAACATGAATGCAACACTGTAAGCCGATTGATAGCCCCATGTCTAGCATAGAAAAGTTGTCCCGAGATCAAGGTGTTGTGCTCTCTCAAGATGACACTTATATGTATAGAAGTACCGTATGTCCACTTCAATATCTAACTCTTACAAGACCAACCAGATATCGCATTCTCAATAAACAAAATATGTCAATTCTTGCAAGCACTGACTGACATACATTGGAGTACTGCAGTTAAGAGAATTTTGCGATACTTAAAGGCTACATGCTCAAGGGGCTTTATATATGGCATTCAAATTCCATGCTTCTAGTGCTTTTTCAGATGTTGATTAGGTAGGATGTTCATACGATCATCGTTCAACTGGAGAGTTTTCTATATTCTGTGGTTCTAATCTTGTGTCCTAGAGTTCACGAAAGCAGCCTATTGTTTCACGGTCAAGTGGTGAAGCCAAGTACAAGTCAGTAGCTAATACAACAGCCAAGCTAGTCTGGTTGCAATCTTTGATGAAAGGATTAGGTATTTTTCAAGCACGAGCACCGGTCTTGTGGTGTGACAATTTAAGTGCAACCTACCTTTCAGTGAGTCTAGTTTTTCATGCTCAGGCTAAGTATATTGAAGTTGATTTTCACCATGTTAGAGAGCGAGTTGCAGCAAATATGCTTGATATGAGGATTATATCTTCAATAGA
Source organism: Dendrocalamus latiflorus (assembly GCA_017311315.1). Classification (NCBI taxonomy): domain Eukaryota; kingdom Viridiplantae; phylum Streptophyta; class Magnoliopsida; order Poales; family Poaceae; genus Dendrocalamus; species Dendrocalamus latiflorus. The sequence goes on along the minus strand of CM029646.1, from coordinate 22,008,165 downwards.
TCAAGTCACAGATATTTTCACGAAGGCGCTGACAAGACAACCATTCTCTCGACTTCAATACAGTCTCAATCTCTTTGATATGAGTTGAGATTGTGGTGATCGGTTGGGCTGTGGCATATGGCTTATTTCACAGTAGTTGGTTGAAATTATACTGTAGCTGAAGGTGGCCTATTTGGTATAATTAAATTTAAAAATTTTAAAAAATAGAAAAAATGGGTTAGCCCATCAAGTGTAATGCAAACGAATACGGGAAAAAAAGAACCGGTAAAAGAACTCAAAAATCCAAAAAAAATCAGAAAAAGACGAAATTTAGGAATAGTGAAAAATAAGCCAGAAGCTGAAGCCAAAACGATCGGGGCACTGTTAGAGATATAATTAGAGATGAGTTGTAGTCCAGTACGGATACTAAGCAAGACAACAACTACTTGTTGTATTCAAACTAGTTAACAGATCTTGATTGGCTGTGATTCAGATATCATTGTAATCTTGATGATGCTTTAAATAGAGCACATGCCTCTTGTCAAAGATGAAACTTCCCCAATCAATCTCCTAGGCCAATTTTCACTGTTTATCCTAACTTCCTACTGCCATTCAATCGTTGTTGTAGCTGTAGCGACACTACTACAAAAGAGGCTATACTAGATAACTACATCACAGATGGTTCATAGGGAATCGTCTATACTTAAACTATCATAGACGGTTTATATTAACAAATGTCTGTGATATTTTCATATACGGTTATTAACATGAACCGTCTGTAATAATTAAAACATCATAGATGGTTCGTGTTAATAACCATCTATGAAAGTTGCGGACATCACAGACGGTTCATATAAAAACCATCTCTGATGTGAGTATTATCACAAACGGTTCTTATAATAAACCGTCTGTGATAGTGTCGTATCATAGATGGTTTGTGGTTGGAACCGTCTAGGATAATTTGCACTATTAAATAGCAGGCGTACGTGGTCTCGACACAAATCTATCTTCATTGCGCTGCATCGGTGGAGCAAGATGGCCGGCTTTGGGGAGTTTGGTCAAAACATATCGTTTGTAGATCTATATATGTCTTCTTGGTGATCAGATATTAGTACTCAATTGCTTCTAATAACTTATATGCCCTATAATAGAGAGAGATGACAGCTAGGTTTTTGTTTAGATTTAGCTACTTTGCTCAATTTCAGAATGGGTAAGTACTCTTAGTTTACTTCAATATATTCTTACTTAATATTATTGTTTCATGAATACGTGGCTAACTAGCTAGCTATCTAATATAGATGTGTGTAATTAAGTAGCTAGTCTAATTTGCTATAGCAGCGCTAATAATCCAATTTGACATCCATTTGTTACATGTGTAGTGTAGATGGACCGAATCTGGATATACGTTGAGAACTGTGTGAGTGAACAGTATATTAATGGCGTGTCTGCTTTTAGAAAAGCGACCGAGCTGAATAAGAGCATGTTTGCAGTATATTGAAGAGCATAAGGACATGCTATGCTGAGAGAATACAGGCCAGTCAGAGGTTTGTATCATGAGACAACACAACCGTCGGTTCAACGAATGGTTGAAGGTGCGATTGACTGGGAGGTCGTCAAGTGAAATACTACAATGGTTAGCAAAATGGCAAAAAATTATAATTGTGATATGGCAAGGATACGACATTAATGGCTACACATTTTATATAACAGATCGAGATAGAAAGAGCATAGTGCAGAACTCAAATGTCCACATAGATGCCTTTGATGCACACGTCAGTACCGCTAGCCCAAGCTCGTACTACGGGCTTATAGAGGAGATTTGAAAGCTTGACTACGTAATTTTCAAGATTCGTCTATTTCAGTACCGTTGGATCCAACTCCCACGGGGTGTAAAGGTCGACAAGTATGGCGTCACTACCATGGACCCGAAATATGTAGGATACGAAGATGAACAATTCGTATTCGCGAGGCAAGTTATTCAAGTATTTTATATAACCGACCCGATAAATAAGAAGTGCTATGTAGTTCTTTATGGAAAAAGAAAGATTGTCGGAGTTGAGAATGTTGTGGTTGAGGAAGAGTACAATTAATTTGATGAGTTGCCTCCATTCAGAGATGACATCAGGCTCGAGGAAGAACAAGATGATGAAGCAAGCTATATGCGTGTTGATCATCGTGAAGGGCTTTATTTAAAAGGAAATAACCAAGTGTAATCATGATCCCACACAGCAAGCACCTATTTGGAAATTGTTGCGATGTAATCATAATTAGGAAACTCGGCATGTAATTATGAAACTATATTCCATTGTAATTGTAATTGATTTAGTAACTAAGAAATAGTTATATTTATGATTATGCTTGCATTTTTTCATATTGCATGGCCAGCATGCATTTCTTGTGGCTAGATGAAGAATAGATAACTATCACAGGCAGTTTATCGGAACAAACCATCTATGATAACACTATCACAAACGGTTCTTTTATAGAACCATCTGTGATATATTGAATATCACAAACGGTTCTATAAAAGATCCGTCTGTGATAGTGTTATCACAGACGGTTCCATAATAGAATCGTCTGTGATAGTTTCTCTATAAATATAGAGCAATTAACTTTGTTGTTGAAATAGCTATCACAGACGGTTCAGTGTTTCAAACCATCATTGATATATATATATATATATATATATATATATATATATATATATATATATATATATATATATATATATATATATATATATATATATATATATATATATATATATATATATATATATATATATATATATATATATATATATATATCACACAGACGATTTCGAACACTGAACTATCTATGATATGCACGATATCACAAACGGTTAATAACAAAAATTATCTGTGATATCGTGCATATCACAGACAGTTAATATAATAAAAAAATGACTGTGATATACACAATATCATAGAAAATTAATACAAAAAACTGTCTATGATAGAGGAATATCACAGACGGTTTTTCAGAAAAACCGTCTGTATTATAAATTATCATAGGCGGTGTGGGAGCCGTCTGTGATAACCAGCTATTATCACCAACACATAAATACAAACAATTTTTGAACCGTCTATGATGACAGTTTTAAATCATCTATGATAGTACAGTCTGTAGTAGCCTGTAGGTGATCATCGATTAAGGACGTCGCGCCTGTTCTGTCCTATCATTTCCAGCATATATGTGCATCAAGGCTTTCTAGTCCAGTCTTGTGAACTGGATTCCTCCTGCAGGTTGTGAACTTGTGATGCTCGAGCTAAGCTAGCTGCTAGTGCTGTCCCTGATCCTTGATTAGATTTGTCTATCCTGCAGGCTCAGTGGCTGTAAGTCACTGAATGACCTTACTGTTGAGAACATGTATGTGCAGTGTCCAGTTCATGCTAATCTATCTAGCTAGCCTTTTCTTTTCTAGACCAATATGACAATTAACATGACAAGTACGTTAAGCCTTAGTACAAGTTTGTAGTCTAGCTAGCTAGGGTTCTTTCTGAAAGATATGGGCTGTTGTTGCTGCTGTGTGTGAGTTGGATGGTAGTGGTGGCCTGGCCTGTGGAATCTGGAGATTGCCAAGCTTCCTTTTAAGGGCCAACAAATGCAATGAAATCGACATCACGCGATGCATGCATGAAAGAGTCCTTTTGAAGGAGGATTTTGTACTCTTGTTCCGACAACCGACGGACTGCATGCATACATGCATGCTGCTTGATTGCTTGTGGTACGTACTGTAGGGCCTAACCAATGTTGGCATTGTGCCTGGTCCCTGTGGAGCATATATGCGCTAGCTGTTCGCGACTTCGCGGTACTGTGGTGCACCTTGATTAACTACGTTTCAACCGAAGGACGTCGAACATAGAAATTTTATAGAAAACGGTAAATTATTGTGGCGTGTTCCAAATGCGTCCCGGACGTTTGCATGGCAGTATACATGGGCCTGTAGTAGTACTGTCTATGAACAGATTCTGGAACTATGCTGTAAAGGACAGCCTGCAGGCAAGAGCTGAGGTTCTACCCTCCAATCCTCTCTTTTTTTCCACAGCAGATGCCCCAACTGCCTGCACCCTGGGTCCATCGTCCAATCATCTATACTAGATGCATGGGCTGCACATATGCTTCCACAGAAACGTAACTCTCTCGGGCCACTTCTTTTCTTCTACTCTTTTATCTTGTCAGCCGTCACTTCTCCGATCCTTTCTAGCTGTAGGCTTGCCGCTAGGCAGCTAGCTAGCCTAGCTCGACCTCATCTCTCTGGCATCCATCGAAACATATCGATCTATGATCTAACAGATCGATCTATGATCTATCTTAGCACCTGCGCTTTGTTGCTACTCGTTTAATTTGCAGCTAGGTATACGTGACGACCCCGATTCACAGGCCGTTGGATTGGATTTCTCGTAACTGTATCAGTTGCGGGGAGACGAAGAGAGTGCACATCAAATATGTTCATGATTAAATCATAAAACTAAAATTTTATTACAAAAGAGAATGGTTAAGCAGTTGAGTTTTATAACATTAAGAGCATTCAAGCCCAAATTTTATATTACAACATAAAAGATCTTTCAAATAAACGACAGGTACGTCTGAGCGTAGACAAGACCTAAAACCAGTAGTTGCCACCTTTTAGAGAGTCATGGAAATCTCCCTCAAAAGGTTCATCGGTGTCTTTCCAAGTTTCTTCTGACGGTGATTAAGCAAGTATGAGTATAACCATACTAAGCAAGCCACACAAGAACATCTACTTAACTGCTTAACGGGATTTCAATAGAACATGTCATGGAGGCTCAATTATTATGGTATAGATACATGTTTATTTTCAAAGATCTTTTAACTTGAAATGCAAAGCAATATTCTATTAAGAGAAAAAGGGATATAACCATCTCACTTATCATCTTAAAATCATTCAAATGTTACTTATGACTTATTATTGGATTCACCCATTAAACACAGTTTTATTGATCGAAAGTACGGTGTATCCAAATACTATATGTCATACTCTACAAAGTTGCCCAAATTTACCAATAAGATTTCTTAAACTCACAATATCATACAAATAGACACGCAATATGATCGCGTGCGACTGAGTTGAGATAACAAGGTTGTCCACTGCTCTTTTCGTTCTAGCGTCTACCTGGTAGGTTCGGGACTATTCAACCTTTATCTGGAATCCACTGGCCAGTGTGAAAATCATGGCCCGACATTGAGTAGACCTACCATTGTAAAGAATGGCATGTGGCATCACTAGCTCAACTTCCATCTCACCACTTTCTCACGGGCTATCCTGAAACTCTGGGATAGTGGTCTCCCCTGTAAATATTCGATCGAATCGAACAGTGTATTAGACCAGGTTGACAAGTGTCAGACCTAGGTTTAGCCAATCCAGAATCCTCTGTGAAACCACTTCCTATGTGAAACCACTGCACTATTTCCTGAACCGGTAGATAGTACTCATAGATACATCACTAAATTATTTCATATATGGTGTAAAACGTACCATACATTAATATTACAAATTAGACTTTAAACAGACCGTATCGGATCAAGTTTATAATAAGACTGATCAGGCCAAATGGATATATTACATAAGTGAAACGGAAGCGAAAGCAAAAGGAAAGTGCTCATCTCGCCAAAAACAAGCGACTGGGGTAGAACGTGTGTGACCGATATTAATCAAGTGCCGGAATACTATTGGTGCACGCAAACACCAATTTAGCCAGCATGACTAGGGTACGAGCTAGACTACTAGACACTATGTAATCTCCTTTATCTTCTTCTCCATCAACTCCTGGGGCATCGTAGTATGGGTAGTGTCCTTGGTCCATAGGTTTTTGAGGGATTTAGTGAGCGAGGGTGAGCACAAATAATAGTGCTTCACAAGCCAACACACAAAATGCAGTAGTATACATGCAATATTTGACAAAGGTAAGATCAAATTCTTTTATTTGCTAAAGGCAACATTTGCAAACTACAACAATTAGAAATTTCCTATGAATTAGCATTTTAACCAAACCAAGTTTTCATTAAAGAGAGTAAAGAGTGCAATATTTATAACGGTGCAGGTTCCATCCACTAGTTACATGGTTCCATCCACCATATGGTAGTTTTTGATACTAAGGTTACATCCACCCATTATCATCACTGGGTTACATCCACCCGACGAGTTTTCATCCCACCTGCAAAATTTTAGAAATAGATACTAACTCGAGTAAGTCCCAATACCCGCCCTTGACCGTGACATGGTTGTTCGAACAGTTTACACTCTATAGAGATTGTACACTTAACCCATAAGAGATAATCCACTTAACCCATAAGAGATAATCCACTTAACCCAATGACTTGTCATCAAGCCTCTCACGTGTTCGGATCCCACCGATCCGTCCTCGCTTGCAAATGACCCAAGTAACTTGGCGCACCACGTGCTTCTCCTCACGTATGATGGCACCTGGCATCCTTGACCGTCTTGACATTGACTCCTCTCTGAGCCTAGTCCTGCTCCACCTCGTTGTTGCCCGTCATGTCCACCTCTGGTAGCTCCCGCTCCGGTTCCTCACCGTCCCGGCTTGCAACCACATCACTAGCCTCGATTATCTTCGGCATCTCCTTGACCGTTCTGCACCTCAACACCTCTATGTGCCTAGTCCCGGTCCTCCTACGCCTCACCATGACATAGCTCTAAAGTCCTATAACCAACACCAACAAGCAAACCATAACATAACACCGCACGATGCATAAAGATCATCAATTTGTACAAACAAAATATATGCACCCAAATTACTAATTCTAATCCCAGAACCTAGCAATAACCTCATGTGCACAAAGTAACAAACACCCTGGTCAACCCTGATCAGAACACCAATATTCCAGTGAACAATCTCAGCAAATCAACTGGTCTAATACGACTTATGACTGCACAAGAAATGAGGTACTTGTAGCCCACGAGATACTTCCAGCAGCCTACAACCACACTACAATATGCTACGACCATGTAGCAAACGCTACAATCATCAAATGTACAGGCATACAAAATGCTACGACTATCGCTCACATTCAGCAGAAGCTACGACTATTAGCAACACAGCTTACGACTGCCGATCTCGACCAGGCAGTAAACTACGACCATCGATCACCGGGATACGACTTTGATCACAACCAGACAATGCTACGACCATCGACCACATGCCATGACTATCACTCACAGCAGTTGGTCGCTACGACTTACAACCATCGATCACAAGCAGGCAGAGTGCTACGACTATCAAGTCGTAAGAGCTCCTGCCCAACCAGGCAGAGCTACAACTATCGATCACGACCAGCAGAAGTTACGACCATCAAGTTGTAAGAACTCCTGCCGACCACCAAGTCGTAAGAGACTCTACCGACCACCAAAGTCGTAAAATCCTCTGTCGACCACCAAGTCGTAAAATCCTCTACCGACCACCAAAGTTATAAATGCGCCTGCCGACCACCAAAGTCGTAAAAGCACCTGTCGACCACCAAGTTGTAAGAGCACTGCCGACCACCAAGTCATAAAACAACAAAAGCTCCAGAACTCATAGGCCATGAAGTCGACAGACAGAGAGCAAACTTCTGCACAAAACTCAAAAACCAAACTTAACCTCTATAAAAACTCTAATTCAAAGGTCAATTACTCATCACAACCATGGGGTAACCTCCACATGGTCTCACAATCTCCTCTTTGATGAGTATATTGGCAAACACAAAAAAGGCATGAAGATGAGTTTGTTTTTGAAAAGAAAAGCAAGAAGTTGCAAAAGCCACACATGGTCTAAAAGAAGTGAAGAAGGAACTCATGACCATGTTAACAAAGTGTGAAATAGAGCAAACAATAAGAAAGAGCAAGTTTTCTAAAAAAAGGTCCAAATCACACCTAAAACCTCACAAAAGCACAATCTTGCTCATGGTCCAAAGAAAAATCAATTGCTCACCATGATCATTTTTATAACAATATGACCAAGCATTCTCCCCTTTTAATGCCTTTTACACCCCTTAATGCCTTTTTCTCTATTATTCTCCCCCTTTTGGCAATAGAGTCATCAAGATGCATGGAAGAAAATAGAGCATAAATGAAATAGAGTGACTACATTTGATTCATTTTAAGCATTGGGAGCCATGAAGATTATCCAAAATGACTTTCTAAATATTACACCGAACTATAAAAGGTGAAAGTGCTATCTAGATTACGACAAACCATGTATTGCCAAGCTAAAGCCAAATAAGCTATAATCTGAAATTAAGTGGATTGTTTAACATGTCAAGTCACTCAAGATCATAGTCTAGTTAAAGGTATCAAAACATGAGTCAAACCATGTCAATATTCTAAGTAGAACCAAGAAGCTATCATCGAGTCAATTTAGAGTGCTACAAGCTCAAACATGAGACATTTGTTCAAGTTCTTAATATCACTTATAATTGAGCAAATTTGGCATATTTGACATTTTTAGAAATTCATGGTTGGTTTCAACCATTTTTCACAAGATTTTGTTTTCTTAGCCATGTGCTAGATCTCAAGCTTTATGCGACCACTCCAAGCAAGAAACTTAAGAAAATGATCTTGGTCATCCAAACCTCCTCCTGAGTTCATGCCTAGTACAATGACAAGCCATCTCATGAGAAAGAATTGGTGAGATCAGTTTTTCACACAAAAGAGATCTTTTTACATTTTTTTTGACTTAATTCAAGAACAAATAGTTAATACTAACTCATGCTTCACTACTGAACTAGCATAGCTCAATCTAAAGCTCAATGTAGATTCAAGACTCAACTTAGCTTATTTGACATAGAATGAATCATAAGAGGATCAGTAGAGCTAAACTATTCATATGATCCATCCAGACATGATTTAATTCAAGTTGTTCACATTTACTAAAGCTAGTATAGCAAAAGCTAAGCTACACATAGAAGGACATGATAAATCTAGCAAGCTATCACAGGACATGGCAAGATGTAAAATATGATATTATGTCACATAAGGATAATAGTCAAGGCTCTATGATTTGTACAAGCATTCATGTATATATAATGCAATATGACACAAAAGAATGCACAACAAGTAAGCTCCCCCTGAAAAGCAGCCCGGAAAGAAAGAGAAGCTCCAACTCCCCCTAAAGAAGGCAAATTGAGAAGAACCAAGAAATTAGGTGTAAAATCCAGAAATGAGGGTTCAAACTCAACGAGATGATTCCCAAACACACCCTTTCCTCATGGTCTTTAGCCTATGACTTCATACCACGAAGCAACAAACACACTAGTGGTCAAGAAGAAAGTTTAAACTAGGTAGCAGATAATCCTAGAGAACCAAAGCTCAAATTAGGCAGTAAATAATCCTAGAGAACCATTTGGAAGAGAGGTGTGACTGAAACAACATCACCTAGAGTTGGTTCCTATCTATCCAATTAGACCCTTTCTACCACTAGAATAAAAATACTATGCAAAGCCAATTGGTGGGAAGCAAGAAACTGAAGATCACAAGAGAGCAAACCTCTGTCACATCGCTTGGTGATGTGGTGTAGTTGATGTGGTGAAGGTTGACTGAAACGCGTTGTAAGATCATTAGAACCCTCCACTAGAAGCTCAAAGGAGATGAGAGACCTAAAACAACATCATAAGCCACATGGTCTCCCCCTCACTTCCGCAATCTATAACTCAAACACAGAAGCAACTAGTGTCCTAGTACTGGGGTAAAAGATATACAAGCATGGATCTAGTACTGAGACACATAACAACAAAAGTAGCATCACAAGTACTGATGACAAAGAACACACACCCCCACATAAGCTCAATCTAGCCGTCATTAAAACATCTAGAACAACAAGCCTAGTGCAAACCAAATCTAGAAGAAGCTTATGAACTAACCAAAGTTCTCATGATATATAAGCATAAGTACAAACTAAAGCACCGAGATGTCATACAGACTATTTCATGGCAGAACAGAAATGAATAAGATCAAGATATACATGCATCTCAATGAATCATAACCATATACACATAGCAGGTGACAAGGAAAAGTCACAGAAGCATATGCTAGCATGGATACAAGTATAAGCATGTACACATGAACCAAAAGGATAAGAAGGTATGAATAAATATAGCATCTCAATGAATCCTAAAGGCACACCGCAGGTGGACAACTTGACAAGTAAACGAGTGTCATCTCTGAAAAAGCAGCGAATGCCTTACTTGAAAGCACTAACATGAGAGCCAACAGAAACACCAAAGGAACTCACAGCTCTTCCTCTCCATATGCGCGCACCTCGATGGGGAGAACAAGGTCCACCATTTGAGAAATTGCAGAAATCCTTCCTCGGGACAGCACGTGAACAAAAACCAAAATCATAAGAATCAAGTCCACGACGCCGATGATGTCCATCCTTCTCACAAAATGAGCAATGGTGCAAATGTCTACTAAAAGACATGGTCTAGAAGGACAAAGCACCATCCTTGCTCAAAAGAGAAGTCCCTTGGACAACACTATAAGAGCGAACAAGAATTGCACTAGTCAAAATAGGAACATCTAAAGATATGGCAAAAGTGTCAACAACGATAGAACTATGCTCACTACAAGAAATATCCAACTCCAAAAGAAAGAAGGTGACTAAGTCACAAGATTCAGCGCTCATATCATCGCGCTCACTCCTCAAAGCATTTTCACCACCTCCAAGGAATAACAATATATGCTAGAGATGAATATGCAAGCAACCAATGAATTGGACCAACATAAGGAACAAAGCTAGTACAAACATAAAATAAGAGAAGCTAGGCTATCAACATGAGAATCATGAACATAAGCACTTGGCTCACTAGTCCAGGCCCTAGCAAACTCAAGCTCCTCTACACATGTGCGATGAGTCAATTTTAATTTCTCATTTTCAGATTGTTAGCATGCAAGAAGAGAAATCAAATTTTCAACATCTACATGAAAAGACTCACAACCTACACACGATAAATGAGATTCTAACCTAGCATGAAGAATCTAGTAATTTTATCATTTAAGCATCTCACATTATCCCTAAGAGCAAACATATTCATCTTAGACAAAGCCAAGGTCACATTGAGGTTTTACCTTACTCATGATGAGTCAACGCTCGTCCTCCTTATCATCATCATCCGTTGACTCCAAAACCTTCTTCTCCCTGGCACTTGAACAACCAAAGGAAAAGAATGTACCACAAAGCTCATATTTGTGATTTCTTGCAAATAAAATAACTCTCTAGTTGATTTCAAGCCTCTTGTCACAAAGGACATCATTGGCAAAAACACCCCAATAAAATGCAAAGAAAAACCCACAAGGTTCCCTACTAGTTGCCATGCTTAAGATCGATTAAGATCAAACAAAGATCCAACATGGCTCTGATACCACTTGTAGGACCAGACAAGCAACAGAGGGGTGAATAGTGCCTAAAGATTTTTCCTCCAAATATTCGCATATTCCTTTTTCTCCAATAGCTACAAAGCTATGAAGATTAGGATATGAAGTCTACTTGAAAACAAAGGAACACAGAGCTCAGTACGACCAGATCAGAGCACAACGTGGTCAAGAGACATCGGTTAGCCAAACTGAATACCACTAGTCAGCAGAGAAAAGCAACGTGGTCGAAAGACAGACAACATGGTCGAAGGGAAGACAACGTGGTCGAAGCAGACAATGTGGTCGAAGCCGACAACATGGTCGAAGCCAAATGGTCGTAACCAGCGTGGTCGAAACAAACATGGTTGAAACCAACTCGGTCGTAACCAGCATGGTCGAAACTAGAAACCAACGTGGTCGTAACCACCATGGTCGAAACCAGCGTAGTCATAAACAACGTGGTTGAAAGCATCGTGGTCGAAACCAGCATGGTCATAACCAACGTGGTCGAATGCCAACATTGTTGAAGACCTATGTGGTTGATACCAACATTGTCGATGTCCAATGTGCGGTCGAATGGCTAGCGTAGTTTAGGACCAATGACTGGACAGAAACCAGTGCTGTCAAAGACTGACACGATCGTAAACTACGTGGTTGAAGACCAATGAATGGTTGACATCACCGTAGTCGATGACCGAAATACAGACAGCAACCACGTGTAGTCGAAAACCAGTGTGCGGTCATAACAGTTCAGAAAGTGACCAAGAGATTAAGTACAGCATATAGCTAGTATAGTTAGTATTTAGTTTCTAGGGTGATAAGAGTTATAGTGCCCACATGTCATAGAGATAGAGGCTTAACTTAATGAGCTAGGCTTACTAGTCAGCGAGGATTTACAAATACTATCATGGCCATTAAAGAATTTAATTATACATTTAAACTTAATCTTCATGCTATAGTGGTCATCTTCCCGTTGAGAGAAGCGGAGCTCATCGCCTGTGAGAGGGACCATCGCGGCCAGCGAGGTGGGCAAAAATAGAATCCTCACCATAGACCAAACCTCTAGGCAAGGCGATGGTGCTCAATTCAGTGCACAGGGTGGGTGACGGTGAGCTTATGTGGTGGCGGAACATGGGAGCATGGCCCTATAGTGGCCGGTGGTACCAAAGAAAAATTAAGCGCTAGGGGAGCTATAAGGGATGGAGGGGAACTAACTGGAGGCAGAGGCAGATCTCAAGGAGGTGAAGAGTGAGCCGGTGTCAAGGGGCCGAGGCTGCGGAAGAGAGGAGCATGGCACCGGCGTGGTGGGATGGGGTGGATGGCGGCCAAAAATGGCGACGGGGATCAGTATAGGAGACCACAACAAGGCTTCTGGTGGAAGGAATCAATGCACAATGATCCAAATTGATGAATTGTGAAGGTGGCTGGAGTTGGAGACAAAGGCTTTGTTGGTGAGCTATAGGGCCAGAGAAACTGATTAGGCGTGGTGAGAGAGGGAGAGAGGGGGAGAAAGGCAAACACAAGGGAAAGCTTGGCGATGGTTGGGGCTCACTAGAAGTGGCTATCCACAATAAGGTGAAAGAGACGACAAGTTCAACTGGAGCTTAATGTGACCAAGACAGAGGGTGGGAGAGTAACAATGGAGTGCGAGGAAGGTTGGGAAGGCATGGCTCAGGCTTAAATAGCCTTGGAAGCAATGATCAATAGGTGGGCGTGGTGTGACACTATTCATGCACAAGGGAGGGCGCGATGGTCGAGGAAGGTGCGGCTCAACCCATAGCGTGGCACAGGGAAGCCATTAATGGTTCGGGCACGACAAAGGTGCAATAGTCAAGCCACAGACACGGTGGACACGGTATAGGGGTGGGCGGCACTAGTGGTGTAGGCTAGGGCACACGGTAGCGAAAGAGGAGGTGGCCCGATAGGGTCTAGCTAGGCAAGGACGTGGAGTTGACGTGGTTCAAGGGGGTGGCACCAGAGCAAGGGAGGGGCAGCTAGGTTGACGTGGGCTGCATGTGTTGGGCCTAGGGCCAGCTAGGCCAAAGGGGAGATGAGGAACGGGCTGGGCCAAGCCCAAGGAAGGATTGGGTTTTAGGAATTTTTGAAAACTTGGTTTGAATTTGAGTTGAACTTTTGAATTGAAATTCAAATTGAAAGTTTATTCAAGCAATTTTCAAGACTCCCAACATGAGATGTTACAGCAAGTCAAACTTATGGTTTTGTGAGATCTATGTCTTTTACTTGGCATAAAGGTCTAGTCCTTACTTGCCATAGATGAGGTTGTCATTCATATACCACATGCATTACAGCACAATGCTACCAAATTCATTCCAAAGCCTCAATCCTAGGGTGAGGTCTCAGCATAATGGTCTAGTCCTTACTTGCCATAGACGAGGTTGTCATTCACATACCACATGCGTTACAACATAATACCACCAAATTCATTCCAAAGCCTCAATCCCTAGGGCGAGATCATGGGCTCCAACCATATAGTGGTTGCCCACCAAGTAGCCTCAACCCTTAGCTTTCATTTTAAAGTCTATCGGTATGAAGTGAATAAGTCTTATTAGTACAAGTAAACCATTTTAGCTATTCAACTTAATTATTATCCATCCATATGATGATTAATTACCATTATTGATTATACCAAGGTTGTCAAGGTGAATATGGCCTTAACAAAATACGATGGGCTTTTCGGTGGTAGTATCTAACTATTCACGGTGTCATTCCAAGCTATTATGTATATAACTATTCATGATGCCATTCTAAGCTATTATTTTATATCAATAAAAGTGCATACATAGCATAAATGAAAAAGATATTTAAATAATATGGGATAAACATGATCAAAGTCATATGACTTGTCTTCTTGCACGTAGTCTTCAACTAGGCCTACTTTTTTCACGTCTTGATTAGCTTCTTCGATGGTTTACTCAACGAGTCTAGATGCTATCACAAAGAAAATAAATCAAATAAGTCTGAGCTCAAAAGAAAGCGAGCTTGGAACAAAATAAAGGAGAAAAATCCAGAAGAAGATCAAACATAGGAGGGTTTGGGTGGTTAGGGTTTAAATGGTACTTAGATGGGTCGAACGGGGTTGAAAATAGGGCAGACAGACTTGAAATGGTTGAAATAAGTGTAAACCAGCTTAACAGGTTTTAGGTGAATAGTAACGGATCATATGAACAGTACTAGTTGGCACTATTCCTAACACTGGTTTGGTGAATAGCAATGGGTTTGGTTGTCCAGTATTGGCTATCGATGAATAGTATTGGGATGCACAGTGTGGGCTGGCCCAGTTGGCTACCTGGGCCAAAAGACGATTTGGGCTGGCTTTGGCGGCCCAAAGAGCTCAGAGTCCAGCTCGCTCCAAAGTGAGCTGGAGCTCACTCTCATGCCATCGAGACAGAAAAAACATTGACAGCACAAAATTTGGCAACAACGATAGCAGATGATAGCGAGCGGTGGTGCAATGAGCGCTATCATAATGCGAGCAACCTATTTTGGGCACACGCACAGACGATGGTGACTTGGAGACAGTTAGCGATGATGGAGCTTGACCGTTATAGGGGCATGGCATAGAGGAGTTGTGGCCAGGCTTCGACCGAAATGGCAGTAGCTTGAGCATCTAGAAGGTGAGGGGAGTTCGGCAGTGGTGATGGCTTAGCTCAGGTAGCCCGAGGAGCTCTGGTGATGATGACCGTGAGCAGTGGCGTGGTGGCGCATGGCAATGGTGAGCTAGGGGTGACGAGGCTTGGTAGGAGGCTAGGGGATAGCTTTGCAATGATGAGGAGATGCTAAGGACATGGGCAATTGGATTAGAGAGGAGGTAGTAGCGAGTAATTGGATTAGGGTACACCGGTGAAGAATTGGGTGTTGGCGATTGCGACACGACTTGGTCGGAGAGGAGGAAGGAAGGGTTGTGGTGGCTGTGGGGTGGTACGAAAGTGGTTAAGGAGTTGCCGAGCTTGGCTTTATAGATGGTGAAGGCGGTGGCGCCAGGAGCTGTGCACTCGGTGCGTGGATGGGAGTGAGGACGGATGAGCGGCTTCTACATTGCATGGTGGAGTTGGATAGTGCACTGGTGGTGGGAGAAGCTCTGCCTCTCATTGGCGTGAGCACGCAAGTTGGCGTGGTGAGCAGCGGCGTTGCGGTGCGTGTCAAGCGGTTGGTGGCGAGAGGTGGCAATGGTGTGGATTGATGGTGGAGTAGCACAGCGCGTGGTTAGCAGCAACGTTAAGGTGGGGTATGGGCGGTTGGCAAGGTGGCACAGACACTCTGCAGCTTTTGGCGTGGCCGTTGTCGACGAGAGTATGAGGCAGTGTTGGCAAGCGCGAACAGCATCGCGGCGCACGGCAGTGGGAGCAGAGCGGAGGCATAGAAGCTTAAAGGCGTTTCAACGAGTGGAAAGCGGGTTTTCCAAAAGGGAAAGCAAAAAATTGACCAGAGTTTCCGGATTTGGTAAAAAAATTCAAATTCAAGCAAAATTCAAAATAAATTCAAGAACTTTGAAATTTTGAGGCTGTTTCAGTATATACAGGCGATTAGCGATTTAAGGTGCCTGTCTGTTACAGTAGTGATGATCAATCTGACAATAAGCCAGCGATCCTCATGCATTCATGCATATATGCATGGTGCTCTGTCCAGTATTTCTTGGGGTAAGCCGTTTGTGTCCATCTATGGACAATTTGTTGGTGCTGTCCGATCCTGGGATTTTGAATGGTAGCTAGGCATCATATATTGCCCAACACATCATAATCAAAGTAAGCCATCTAGCCTGTGCAGGAGACCACTGTGACAGTTAGTGCGCACTCAGGCTCAGGAGGTAAGAGTGACTGATATGTACTCTGAATGCAAGCAACGTTTCTTTTTGGAAGTAGCCATGCACCGTGGAGCTGGAGCCTGGGCAGAACTCTTTTTTGAGTTTTGATCAGTTGAGTGTCCAGCAAATTTACTGTGCATGTGCATGCAATGCAATGAAGAGGCTGGAGAAAGATTCTGTTGTTCCCTGATGGTACTTACTAAAGTCTGCTTTGTAGCAGGGCTATTGCACAATCAATTGGGCATTGATTTATGCTAGAAATTAAGCTGGTCCCTGCTCGCAGTTTCAATTTCAGATTATAACTGGGCCCTTTAAAAAAGATGATCGATCTGCAGTTCGCGGCGGTGCATGCATGGATACCCCCTAGCAAGCTAATGGTCGCTAGAGCATCAAATTCTGTTCCAAAGTAACTTAAAATTGATATGATTTACACGACAAGTATGTTCGCTATATATCTTCAGTTTATACAGGTTCAGATCCCTTCGTTGATTCTGAGATTAGAACTGTACACTGCACATGCCTACGAGGAACATATATGCAGAGCAACTGGGATAAATCCCTTTGTTAAAAATAGGTAAGATGTTGGAGAGTATATGTCCACAATTACAATCATTGCCTTGTAACTAGCTAGATAGCAAAGAATATATGACATGTCCTTGCAAATGATCACAAATCCAAATATTAATATGCCCTCTTGACACAAGCTCTTCTCACATGCTACATATACAATCCCCTCATTCCTACCGAAAAAAGTGATGTGATCACTGCAACTCGTTGCTCTCCTAATGTAATATCGATCGTTGTAGTGGCTTCAGAACCAAAACAGGATGAGGCTGAGTTTTTCCTTCCTTTTGACAAATCCAGCCTAGCTCTGAGAGATAATTTGTGGATTATATCTTGCCAAGTCGTCCTAGAATGAGGGGATTTGTCATAGGAATAGATGCGTCTTTGAGGGGGCCTCCTCTAACTCTAGCGTTTTAGTGCAAAAGATTAAAGATAAGGCAAAAATGTGGTGTGTGGCAGGGGCCAAAGGCCTCAGATGTATTTGGCCTTAGCTTAGTTGTGTGGGTGTTCTTTTGGTCGTCTTTTGTTTTTCGTAGCCTTTGTTTGAGTCTCTTTTGACTCATTTCTTTTTCTTAATATAATGATACGCAGCTCTCCTGCGTGTTCGAGAGAAAAAAAATCGTCCTAGAAAAACTGTGGGCGCTTGCTAATGTATGTGTGTCACTTTTGGAGAGTAGGCATCAACTAGGTCCTAAAATAATGGTGATTAGGTACAAGATCGGCTTCTGTGGTGGTCCGTGACTATAAATCAAAGAACTAGCTAGATTCGAACATATCATTTGATGCGAATGGCATCGGTTTAGGCTTTGCATGCTGTTCTCTTTTGACTCGCAATTAAGAAATTGCAGAAAACTCTAGCATGCATGATGGGAAGAAAATTAGCGAGCAAGAGAAGTTTGCATGTGCTGGGTCGTTGGTACCATCCAAGCAATATAGATTTCTCAAAGTTGGTAGCCTTTATCCTCTCAAAGTAATGCTGGCTGTTCATGTGAGTCGTATAGTTTTGCTCATGCAAGCTATTTTTTCTCTTAAAAGGTTTTAGAATTAAAGTGCATTTTTTAGGCTTTCGTTTTGGTTTTCGAAGTTTTTTTGTAATTGATATTGCATAATGAGCTTCACGCATCAACTAGGAAAAAATCTTTAAAATAAGAAAAGATGGCCAGCAATCCCATATTCAGTGTTTTACACAACTGAATTACAGACGCGGGTAGTATCAAAACTATATCCCAATTTTTTTGCTACTAAACATGGATCAAAAGTTCAAACAGAATTGCTATACATCTGTCAAATGACAAATTTTGTGCAAATCTTTTGAATTTCTGACCTTGTAATTTCTTTGGAGATTCGTGCTCTGGCCGATGTGATCATCTTCTCTAGCGGTGCTGAGTTAGGATGAGGTTCGCTGGATTAGGGCTCAGGTTCACTGGCGCCTAAATTTAGAGGGAGGCTGGGGCATCTGGAGCACCATCGGTAGTGCGACGGCAACGGTGGTCTGCCGGTCGCAAGTCAAAGGAGGGCGGTGGGCAGCGAGGGCAACGAGAATTGGCAAACATTAGAAGGTGGCGGGCAGCACAAGGCAATTAAAGCTGCCAGTGATAGCGGTGGCAGGAGAGGAGGAGATGAGCGGCCACAACGGTAGGGGAGGAGGAGGCGGGAGGTGGCAGATGGGGGGTAGGGTTATTAGTGATATGTCCTAGAGGCAATCATAGATATGATTGAATCATTTCTATATTTATAATCTTTTGAATAATGTATTATTTTTGTTCCTTGCATAAATATCTTTCATCTTGATCAACAAATATATGACTTGTTTATGGAACTCTTTATTCATGTTTTGATGTTATCTAAATTATTCCAAATCTTATGTCATTATATGAGACAATTATAATTTACAGATCAGCACATATATTAATTGATGATTATGTTTCATAGATCATAGATATAGGGATATCAAATCAATAATATAGACATACGTTAGAGAATATGGTGTTGGATTGAGTTATCATAAGACGTTGCTCGAATTGTTATATTCTTAAGTGTCGTCAGTTCGTCTCATACATAGTGTATGTAGCATCTTTAGACCTAAGATCGTCACAGTTTGCTACATATATAATAGTTTACTTAGTGGTTGCCAAACAATACTCCATAACTGAATTGTTATAAAGATAGGTTTCTGGTTTACTATGAAATATATTGAGAATGTGAGCAATCAAGATGGAATTTGCCCCCTATATAATGGGAGAGATATCTCTAGGCCCCTCGATGTGGTTGGATTAAGGAAGTGTATGGCTATACCGAATGTGGTTAAGGAGTCAATCATAAGTACGTAATCCACTATAGGTTCGAGTGAATGATCGAGCTATCATAAGATAGCACGCTTTTCACCCTGAGTTCGATCTGGTATCATGAGCCAAAAAGATTGGTACATAAGCACTATATAGGTTCATCCGATACGATCTTTATTATATTTGGAAGTTGTCATGTCTTGCTAAGGACCACTACTGACTTATGGAACGGAAAGGAATTTTCGGCACATGACCAAATATACATGAACCTACATGAATCGAGAGACGTTGTTTCCTTAGGAGTTGTTTCTGGTGTTTCAACCAGAGACGACATCTGGAGTAGTTACAAGAAGACTCATGTTGGTACTTGCGATCAAGAAGAAGCCATTCAAGCCAACTGGTCAGTGAGAAAATTATCCTTTCGAGGGATATATTGCATCTCAAAACCAAAAAATGCTTTTCAAGCTTTCTGACTTCCAAGTACTGAGACATGGTCGAACTAGAGCATTGGTATTTTTTTTGACCTGATTCATGACTAGTTGAGAGTTTCCTCTTACGAATAGTTGATGAATCCCCAGCACTTTCGCAGCTCGTATGCTAGCCAACAAACCTTCGTATTCAACCACATTATTAGTGGCTGGAAAGTTTAATTGAATAGCACACTTTAAGGTATCTCCCATGGGAGATTCCAAGACCACCCAGCCCCCGAGCCACTAAGCATAAATGACCCGTCAAAGTACATCATCCATTTGACGTTGAAAGAGTACTGGGGATCCTGAACATGTTCAGAATTTGTCCATTCGGGGACAAAGTCTGCCAAGAACTGGATTTTAATGGCCGTTCAGGACACGAAATAGAGGTCGAACTCCCCAAGTTCTACTAACCATTTTGCCATGCGCCCCATTGTTTTTCTGTTCTGGAGGACCTCTCATAAGGGAAACTCATATGACACAACAATTTTGTGCGCCTGAAAATAATGCCTCAGTTTCCTTGAAGACAAGAAGAGGGTATATAAAAGTTTTTAAACCTAAGGATAGCGCTCCTTAAGCCTATGTAAAACTTCGCTTCTGTAGTAAACTAGTCGTTGGACGTTTTTGTGCTATGCAACTAGTAATGCGCTTACTGCCTATGGCGTGGCAGCTAGATACATTAAAAGTTTGGTTTTAGATAAATCAGAACAGGAGCACTCATAAGATATCTCTTGACATCCTCAAAGGCATTATTAACTTCCTTTGACCACTCGA
Source organism: Dendrocalamus latiflorus (assembly GCA_017311315.1). NCBI lineage: Eukaryota > Viridiplantae > Streptophyta > Magnoliopsida > Poales > Poaceae > Dendrocalamus > Dendrocalamus latiflorus. The sequence goes on along the minus strand of CM029646.1, from coordinate 21,987,879 downwards.
ACCCCCTCGTGCTTCCTTAAAAGTTTGAAGAAAGAAAGTCTTTTTCCCGCAATTGTGTGATGAAACGACTTAAATCTGCCATGCACACTATGAGTTTCTGGACTTCTTTCTTAGTGGTCGGAGGGTGCATTTGCTCAATGGCCTTTATCTTTTCAAGATTTGTTTTGATACCTCTTGCAGAAACAAAGAATCTGAGTAATTTTTTTGAAGAAACTCTGAACACACACTTCTCGGGATTGAGTTTTAAGCGGTGTTTTCTGAGGTTGTCAAAAGTTTCTTGTAGGTCTGATATGTGATTAAGTCATCTGATGCATTTTACGACCAGATCATCAACGTAAGCTTCTAAATTTTGACCTAGTTGAAAGGAAAAAAGTCAATTGCAACAAATGCTGAAAAGTCGGGCCAGCATTTTTCAAACCAAATGCAATTTGACATAATAAAATATTCCAAATGGCATAATAAACGCGGTCTTCTCTTCATCTTCTAGAGACATACTAATCTGATAATAACTAGAGTATGCATCTAGAAAACTTAATGTTCCACAACCAGCAATAGAGTCAACCAATTGATTAATACAAGGAAGAGTGAAATCATTTTTTTTGGATAAGCTTTATTAATATCAGTATAGTCTATACACATACGCCACTTGCCGTTAGACTTCTTAACCATTACAGGGTTATCCAACCACTCTAAATGATTAACCTCTCTTATAAAGCCTGCTTTCAGTAGCTTATCCAATTCAAACCCAACAGCCTCCCGTCGATCAAGTGCAAATCTCTAGAACTTTTATTTTATGGGTTTCTTGTCAGGACGTAGAGCTAGCCTATGCTCGATCACCTCCCTGGGACCCTGGGCATGTCGGATGGTTACCACACGAATATATTTGTGCTTGCCCAGAGGAAGGTGACGAGGGTGTCTTCCTATGCAGGGTTGGAAGTAATCCCGATACGAATAGTCTTCGAAGGCTCCTCTAGATTCAAAAGGACTTATTTGACTTGCTTTTTCAGTTTTGGCGCATCTTTAGGCTTTGAATGCTTAGTCGAAGGCTGTGCCTTGTTTGCTTCTCGAGTTGGTAACTGACCGACCATCTCGAGAGACCTGTGGTCACATGTAAGCACCATCTTTTTATCACAGCAGACTGTGATCACTCCTTTAGGACCTGGCATCTTAAAACATTGATATGCATAGTGAGAAACTATCAAGAAGCCTGCCAGAGTTGGTCGTCTGAGTATGGTGTTATACGTCGTGTCAAAATCGACCACGTCAAAGGACATTTTCTCTGTCCTAAAATTGCCTGGGGAACCAAACATTATGGAAAGAGAAACTTGGCGAATTGGCTTGGCCGAAGACCCTGGTATGATTCCATGGAATGAGTATCATACAGGCTCTATTCTAGTCTAAGAAACTTACATCTCATCCAAAGCACGTACAAATAAAATATTTAAAGAATTACCACTATCGTCAACACTCGATTCACTTGGCAGTTGTTGATGGTGGGCTCGACCATGATAAAAAATTGATCTAGTCGAGTTGAAGGGATCGGACATTCACTTTTCTCAAAGGAGATTGTGACTTCCCACCATTTAGGAAGATAATTGATAAAGAGAGGGTCAATGAAGTTTACCTCTCTTTTGATAGCCTTATATTGTCGCTTTGACATATATGCAAAAGATCATCCATGGATGTGCTTGATGGTGTGCTTCGGATCCTGGAATGGCATCTCCTCATCATCGTCCGACTACTTCCGACCACTCGTTTGTCCTAACTCTTTGAGTGTAGGGAGTGGTCCTTTGCATGAGTACTAATCCTCGAGTTTTCATTTGAAAACTCGGTAGTTGTGAAGGTCGTGTCTTTTGTTTTTATGAAAGGGACACCACCTAAGCTTGTTGTCCCTCCGTGTGGGGATTTTGCCCTTACCCTAATCGGGGTACTGTTTGGGATTCTGTGGGTCCTTTTCGCCCACAGCCAAGACCTTCTTAGAACTTCTGGCTTGAGGCTTTTGACCATTTGCCTTGTTCTTGGATTTCTTGACCTTCTCCTTCCTTCTGCTATCTTCACCTACCTCTTCCTTTTGATTGGCTTGGTCGATGGTTTTGCTCCACCTGACTACTTCAGTAGCAGTCGCATAACGATCAGCCATCTCGAAGAGCTCAGCGACTGTAGTAAGAGGATTTAAGGCGATATCTTCTGTGAACCTTCTATTGCAGACTCCCTGCTTAAATGCCCTGATGACAGAAGCATCAAAAACCTCTAGAATGGAATTACAAACTTGACTGAAATGTCTGATGAATTGTCATAGGGTCACATTATTGTTCTGCTTCATCCGGTGCAGGCCGTCTTCCGTCCCAGGGCGATTGTATGTGCCCTGGAAATTGGCCAAAAGAAGGTCACAGAGATACTGTCATGAATGGACCAACTCTAGTGGTTGATTCAACAACCACAATTGAGCGAATCCCTCGAGCATAGTCGGAAGGTAGTTTGCCATGACATGCTCTCCTCCTCCTGCTGCTCGAACCGTGGTTGTGTAAATCTGAAGGAATTCGATGGGATTTTGGGTCCCATCAAACTTCTCCATGTTTACTGGTCGAAACCGTGGTGGACAGTGTACTGCTTCGGAGATTTGGCGTGAACACCCGACATCCGGTAACAAGGTCATGATGCCTCCTTTGTGAGAAAGAATGATTGGCATCTCCAGGTAACCATACTTGACAATGCCCGGTAGTCAATGGACCCGACCTATAATAGGTCTCGTCTACATGAGGGTAATACTCCTCATATTCCATTTGCCGCTACAAATTTCTTGCTCGAAGCGGTGATCGACCATCAACTCTGAAAGCTTTCCGATCTAGGGATGCTCAAAGCACTCTCCTCCTACCAGGATTATGATTTAGAGAACGACATGACCTATCATCATGTCGATTTTCACGAGGTAAGTTTTGCGAATGACTAGACGCAGTCGCACCTGCTTGGCTCCCAGAGTTATGACGGCGAGGTTGCTCGAGTCTGGCCATCATGCTTCGGAGTCTTCACATGATCCTTTCAGTGAATTGGTCATAGCTCGTTGCTTGAGCAAGCTCTTGATTTGTATTTTCAAGCAAGTCGTTTATGCGTTGAAGCTATTGAGCTTCCTCAGAGTGGTACTGGACGCGCCCAGGCAAAAACCTCTAGGCAGCCAATCTTCTCCTTCGTATGGTATCAAGATCCTCAATGTCTGAGGCTAGTTGAGGCCACCTTAAAGAAGAGTAATTATTTCGAGGATTTCTCCTACGCTCATCAGAGTACTCACTTGGCTTATCACTGGAGGTCCTCACCATCACTAGAGGGTCGTAGTGTGTGAGCAGTGGAGAGTGCTGCTAGGCCTTCCTTTGAGAGAGTGATTAGTATCTAAGGGGAGGGCGAAGACCTCCCAAACATGATCTCCACTCACGTCATACGCATCCTGGCTTGAGGAGTTGTCAAACGACAGAGCCTCACGGCATGGAATAGGCCTCTCCAGAAAGGGGAATTCTGTGTTATAACTATCTCTAACCGGAGTTGAACCCTGCGAGAGTATGGACGGACTCGCAGGGAGCCCACCCATATTCTCTGTGGGGATAACTGAAGGGTCACAACCACCAGCTGTTGATGGATTCCCAGAATGACAGATTCCAGGACTTGCTGAGCAAGATCGAGCGGTCGGTGAGGTACTTGAACACTTGGAGGTGAATCCCTTCTTATGTTGTGGACCCGCCTTAGTGCAATACTATTTGTGGTCAAATTGACCCTTGCCCTCTAGGGAAACTGGTTCCTCCATTGAGCGTAATGTTGTTGGGGATAAAGATGCTTCCTCAATCTTATCTGCGATGCAATCTCTGGGATCTTGTGATAGATCTCTAGACACAGCCTCACCATCGGATGAAAACATGGTATACTCGTTGTTGTAGCAGGCATCTATGTCGAGATCTACGTAGTCGGCCAGGTTGAACCAGCTCTCCTCGTTCACTCTCCTGCCATAAGGACATCAAAAAGAAGAAAACTTACCGACAAGAAATTACCAAAGGTTTAGTGAAGATACTCCCCATGGACGGCGCCAACTGTCGATGTTTTAGTATTGATCTTACGTATGATTTATTTGGGTTCAGATGAACTCTTGAAGATCTAGCTACGATCACAGAGAGAAAAGACATAGGGATTTTTATACAGGTTCGAGTCTTCTCCTGAGAGAATAACAACCCTACTTCTGTGTGGCTATTGCTCAATGAACTGATTACAATGGAGAAATTAATGTGGAAAGCCTTGCTCCACTTCTATTCTCCCTTGGCTCTGTCTTGATCGTCCTCCTTCTCTTCCTCCCTGATGTCCACCTTTATATAGCTTGCAAGGCGATGACTATTTCATCTTGCCAAGAAATGACTTAATGTTTCAAATGATAATCATCCGATGGGGGTTATTAGAGACGTGGTGTCTCACTCATCGTACGGAGGTTTCTGCTTGGGAGAAATTATGTGCACTTATTCTAGAGAATAAATATACATGCTAACTGCCTCATTAGAAAAGCCCACGATGCAATGGGTTGTCGTAGATAGGTCAGTCAAAATTTGATTTAGTCCTAGGAGGATATACAACCACAAGGTGGTCGCAGGATCTTACGACTATGTTATGGTTATAGGAGAACCTATGACTATGAGGTGGTCATAGGAAAGACTTACGACCAAGGAGTGGTTATCGTAAAAGAGCTTACGACTAAGGAGTTATCGTAGAATAGCTTACGATTAAGGAGTTATCGTAAAAGAGCTTACGACTACCTCGTGAAATATCTCCCTTATAGATAAGGGGTATACTTGAGGAATATATTGACGTAATAATATCATTTACAGATAAATAATAATTTGAGGATTGTTATATCCTCATTAGTAACGATCTATGATCTTTTACTCACATGATTTCCTGATTTATGCGGTAAATTTTTTTTTCTACGCTAGTATAGCATATTCGTATCCCAACAGGAGTCATCGGTGAGGCGGCAAAGCGCACGGTGGCAGTGCTACAGTTCGAACAGGGCTAGGTGCGTTCGATGGAAGAGGTGGGTGAGGATAGTATATAAGAGAGGGGGAATTGATCAAGACACTGTAGCGACAGGTGGATGAGGATGGTATGATCCTACAGTTGGATGGTATATAAAAGAGGGGGAAATGGGATAATCATTCGACAGATGGATCGAGGGTGTGTTCTTTTTTATTTCGGTTTATGATTTTTGGTTATGGCTTATGCTTGTGGGCTGTTCATGAGAGAAAGCACGGAGTAACAAAAACTTGCATACAGTTTTGGTCGATACAAATGAAGTCACTACAGTGTGTATTATAATCAATTTTTAGACCTCGTTTTGAAAAACACTCTGTTTAAAAACTAAAAATCAGCTTTTAAAGCTGAAAAAGAGCAAACACAGAAACTCCCAGGTTCAAAACAATCCTCAAGGAAACATAAATATATCAAAGCCATATCCCAATTTTATACAAGTATATCATAGACAAATTCCTTGCGGTAGGTCGACACTTCATCAGGCAGTTAGTAGTTTCTGTCTTAAAAAAGGCGGTTTAGTAGTAGTATTAGAGCAAGTTTAATAGTACAGATAGCTGCTACCTCCAATATATTTCCATGTCATCAAAAGATAATGATGCAGTCAACTCATACAATAAGCTGGCTATAAGTTGTCTCTACAAGAGCTCTCAATCATTTAATACATACATGGGTATTGATAATTTAATACATGCATGGGTATAGCAATTAGTTCTATGGGTACATGCATGGATAATGCATCTTTTCCTGTGCTATAGCCTGACTCTTGCATGGGAATCGGCTTGGCTCTCTCTCTCCTTTTCTCTCCCCTCCACATAAGACTATGCTGACATGGATTCTCTTGTAGCTAGCACAGTCAGCCTTATTAAACTTGCTCTTAACATGTCACGAGACACGAGTCACGATGATCAGACTTGGAGTCTTGCAAGTCAATGCAGTTACAACTTTACTGGTAGGAGTATTATAATCAGGACACGCGTCATCGGAACCCGCGTAATTTGACCAGCATTTACATACAGAGGGAGAAGAGGACGCTGAGTCGGCGCTCCAAACAATTTCGAAACCCAATTTCTAGCTTCTAGCAAAGTTGTTAAGACTATGGCACTAGATTACGATACTAGGAAAGATTGTTTTTTGTCTGACGAAATTGAATCATAGAATTACGATTCTATCAATTTTTTAAAGATGTATATATTTTATATAAAAATTAAATTATATTTCTAAATATACATATCTATAGTAGATTTTTTAAATTTAATTTTATAATTTTAGTACACTTATTCATATTATATTGAATTACGGTTGATTTTTAAAACTTATTTAATTATTTTTAATAAACTAATAATCTAAAAATACAATATATCAAAGATATTACTTTTTTTTATCTTAGAACAACATGTAAACAACAAAACAAAACAAAACAAATTAAATTAGTACAACTTAAACTAACAATAGCTAATATCAAATTTTATATGCTAATATAGTTTGTTGTCAGGATCATGATCTCACCGTGATCCTACTCGATCCTAACGATTCTACAAGTAGGATCGCGATCCTGCTACGATACTACCTGATTTTGATCTATATTTTGATCTGTATTACCTACCTTTGGTAAGATCACAGCATTGTACGACATACGATACGTGTCGCGATAATAATAACCTTGGTTTATAGTTCTAATTTTTTTGCTACAAATATATAATAATGATTGTTAATCTTTACTAAGTTAAAAATAAAATAAGAAAAAAAACACTGCTATATCTGTTGGAACAATACAAAACAATAAGGGGAAAAGAAAGAACAAAAAAGCTAAAAAAAGCTAAAAAGTAAAAAGTAAAAAAATCAAAAATAAAAAACCAACATATTCTAAATGACTTCTGCCTTGTAAAAGCCAAAATCTGAATGCTTCAAAACCGTTTGAAGCATGCCTGAAAAACACACCAGCTTTTCTTCTCTTTTCTAAAGGCTGTCTTTGATTGATTCCTTTCATAGAGCCAGAGATATTTGGGCACACCCTGTGCGCACAAAGTGGGAAATTTGGTCAAATTTGGCGTTGTTTGTCACGTGAATACCAAATTTAGCCCCTGAATCACCATAATTCTATTTTAGCCCCCTCCTCGAGCGCGACACGTGTGCAGTCGTGCGGTTCAGAAGCGCATGACTCAAATCGTGTGGTCGGGGACCGCACGATTTGCACTGTAGTTACAGTGGTCGTGTGGTCAAGTAGAGCATGATGCTGCAATGCACAGTAGTCTGTTTTCTGTGTTTGTTGGTGTAGTCTCCCGTGATAAATGCAAATTTTCTATTTATTCATGCAAACATATTCAAAATATTTTTTGTAATAATTTTTAGGTATACGAAATGAGGTTTAAAAATTATGTTTTTGTTTGGAGTCTTGTTTACTTGCTTGTGTAACTTTTTGTAATTATAAATATTAAGAATTTTCATCCATAATTTATTTATGTGTAGAGTCGGCATGATTTTTGTAATATAGAAAACGAGGTACAAAATATTTTGAAATATATTTTGAAAACTCCTTACGTAGTATAGATAATACCTGTAGGAAATCTTTTTTTAGATTGTTATTTTTCAAAATAAAAGGACAGGCAATGTAGGTAGGCTGGTCCGTTTAGGATTTTCGTAGACTCTCAACGGTATGAAATTTGTTCGACTAGCAATAACATATTGTGATCGCCGTATGTTGTTGTAGTGCGAGAAATTTTTGAAAAAATTTTGTGGGGACGATTGAGGCCTCAATGACTCGTAAATACAAAGGTAAGTGATAATGCAATCTAACGATTGATCCATTTGTGATTTTCATACACTGTGAATGGTAAAAAAAATGTCAGATTCGCAATAACATTTTATGATCATCGTATGTTGTAGTGCAAGAAATTTCATGAAAAATTTTGTGAGGACAACAGGAATCATGCGCATGAATAAATAGAAAATTTGCATTTATCACGGGAGACTACACCAACAAACGCAAAAAGTGTGCATTGTAGCATCATACTATACCCGACCGCATGACCACTGTAGCTACAGTGCAAATCGTGTGGTCCCCGACCACATATCTCCGAGTGGTGCGGTCCCCGACCACACGATTTGAGTCATATGCTCCCCGACCGCACCACTGCACACATGTCATACTCACGTAGTCCCGTGCTTAGGGAGGAGGCTAAAAATAGAATTACGATGATTCGGAGACTACATTTAGTATTCGCGTGACAAACAGTGCCGACTTTGACCAAAACTCACAAAGTGGCAGACTCTCTTTCCATTGCCCTGTACTCAATTCCCTTGTACTAGAATACTACTCCCTTTAAGTAAAAAAATCATTTCAGGTATTGCTATAGTCCACATAATATAACTTTAACCGCTGAATTCTATTGTTATAAATTTATATGAAAGTCTTGTTTAAGATAAATCTATACCGTTATTTTCAGACATTTAATCTAAATATTAAAAAGATTTCAATACCTAAAGTGTAAAACTTTTGACTGCGCCTACCCAAAACCCTCTCGTGATCGAGGGGGCCGGGGGAAGGAAGCATCACTTCCGCTGTATGGCGCCAACTTATCGCTCGATGCAGGAAGCAGCTGCAAGTCAATGCGAGTACGCAGTAAGTCACTGCGTTTTGGATTTTGGCAGTACTCCGAGAAAACCGCAATAGGACCTGAAAACCGCAACTTTTTTTTACTGTTGTCAGTACTCGTACTGCGTCTGCAAGACTGCACCTGCAACGAGCGGTCAACAGTCCACTGCGGCGATGAAAAGACGTGAGGTCGTCGCCGCTTCACCTCGGCAAGCGTGGCAGGTGGCCCCACGCCGGCCCTCGATCCCCTCCGGCGCGGGACAGCATGGTGGGCCGTGGCGACAGTGGGCCCCTCGTGTCAGTGAGGCCAGTTCTTGTCAGGGGCTTCCTGGACTTGATATGCAGCTGTTCGTTTCACTGCTCGTCACGTCCCGTCCCACCCTCCGACCTCACTGCTTGTAAAGATAGGGCTCTCGTGCACGCTTTTACCAAAGTGCCCTCCACAATTGTCGAGTACAAACTGCCAGTCAAGGTGAGTTATTTCAGGCCGTAGTTTTGCTTCATGGTTTTTGAATTCTAACATTTGTGAGAAATAGTATAGAAAAATAAAAGATCATATATAATTTTGATTGATATAGCTGAATTTGATACAGCGTGTACTATAATATAACTATAGGCTTTATTTTTAAAAAATGTATAGTTTAAAAGTTAGTTATAGACTTTATTTTAAAAAATGTATAGTTTAAAAGTTAGTTAAGGTAGTATGGATGGAAAAGAAACCAAAAGATCGAACGTAGGTGGTTTGCACTGGAAGGCACGCCGCTCGAGGCGTGGATGGCACTTGTCAGCATGGGTGGTCCACTTGTCATCGGCGCAGCCTAGTCAATAGGCCCACGTGGATTATGGGCTGCAGCGTCGACCCTTATCCACCGCCAATTAGGCCATCCACTCCGTTGAGATCCCCCATGCACTATGAGAGAGAGAGAGAGAGAGAGTTGGTACCGAGACAAGTCTAACCGTCTAGACATTCGTACATAGAATTCATCTAAATTTCTGGAAGTCATGTATTGTATAGTTATAAAGCTTGTACTGGGCCTTTTGGCCATTCTGGCTTCGTTTTCTTTCTATTGTTGAATTTCGTATGATCTACTTCATCGTATAGTCAGACTTGTTACACACGGTTTCTTCCAAGAAACACTCCTTACGCATACATGGAAAAGGATGGCAAAAGGCGGGAAAGGGAAAGCACAAGATCGAATACTAAAAAAAAAAGGAGCTTCACATGGATGAATGCTACTATGCTAGTGGAGACGGTTATGTGCGTTAGCAATAAGCCTCAACTTGCACATTTTGTTCCTCTCCCTTTCTCCCATTAAGACCATTACGTACGAGGAGCCCTTCCATTTTGTTGCTTGCTTAGAAATCGTGTCCTACCTAAAGTACAATGGTCCTACCCTCAGGCCAGGCTTCCACTTGAACTTGATCTCTCTTGTTGCCAATTAATCGCTGTGTGATTACACAGTACATGCGATTTATCTATAATCACCCAGAGATCAATGAACCGGCCAATTGTTAAAGGTTAAAGGAGCAGTTGCCCCCGATGTTCTATGTAACTCATCTAATAGTAGTGTCCTTTTTCCAAAGAGAGCTTTTTTACCTTTTGATTTTATCACTAACATTTTTGGTTTCTTTTTTCCCCCAATAAAATGACTGTTGTTTCTACCAGTACAAAATATTAATGCTGATCCTTTCATATCTGATATGAGTAATGAACTGACAAGGAAAGAAAATTTCTAGACCGAATGGAAAAGAAAAGGATTAAAAAGACCATGGGAGTAAACTCTCAAAATTTTATTGCATGATGTGATTATGCCTAGATGATTCCTGCAGCAATCAATGTCCCAACGAGGGAAGAATCGGATAAGGTTATATTCTTTTCGGCTTTTCAATCAGTTTTTAACTTAATTTTTATCAAATACTACTATTTATTAGATCTACCAGTCACAATTAAAAGCTATTAACCGCAACACAAAAGAATGAAGTGAAACACGAGGATATAATGATGCCTTGCAGCTACCAAGTGAGACCCAAGTAGTACTTGCTCCTTTGCAAATTTTTTTGAGATCAAGAGTACAACAAAGGCGTACTTATGTACGCACGCACACAACATTGCACACATAATCATGCACACTCGTGTGGGTACGTACAATGCACACGCTTGAGACGAGACGAAGACCCAAAAGTCTCCAAGAGCGTAGATACACATTTTAATCACTGAATACATTTACGTGTTCATGTGTACTTAAAAAACACTGTTCATATAAACAATGCTGAAGAAAAACATTGTTCATATAAACAATACCTCCAATAGGGCAGTCGAGTTTTGGCATGCCAGAGTAAGCCAACGTGCGAGTCGCGATTTCTAAGGACCTTTTCTTTCTTCAGGATGAAAGACCATTTGAGTGTATGCTTAAAGAACGCGGGGATTTTTAGGGATTAATTTGATTTTTGCAGAAATCTAAAAAACTTCACATGTCCGAAATGGCGCATTGATTTGCTTATATTTTCAAAATTGAAGTTTCACATAACTAAAAGGTAGACCATTGCACATACGTTGATTTGCTTATATTTTTGTGATCACTTCGCGAAAAAGATTTGGTTACTTTTTTAATTTGCTTTCTCCTATTATTCTCGTGCGCTAAAATGAAAGTAAATATAGGCGTATGGGCCATTAAATGTCATGTCCATATCATAACACACCACCGATGCAGGCAGGTAAGCAATGTGACGCATCACTATTATGTGTCTGCGTTCCTAGCAAAAGTTTGTAATTGGCCAGAAAAATGAAGATAAAAAAAATACTAGCAGGAATCCCCATCAGCACATATTCTCTAGCGGCCGGATCTCACACATTTGATGGCTACAGCGGCAAAGGCACACATGTCCTTTCTCAAAGTTACCCATAGAATGGAGGTACACACGGATCCATCATGCATTTGCCAAAGTTTGGGTAGGCCATGCATGTATGTATGATCGATAAGTGTATGATGTATTCCTATTGTTTGGGTTATTTGAAATGGACGAATTTACATTGGAGTTTTGATATGGTTATCTACTTGACAATTTGTACATGTGGTGAACTTTTATAAGATTCTAGCAACTTATATATAAAATAAATGAATATCAGCTTTTCCGAAAGGAAAAAATATTGTAAATGGAAGCTTCAAGGTCAGTGCTGCTACGTCACTATATTGAGCTCTTTACGAGCTCCAATCAAATTAGAGTTTGTAATATATGTTATAAGCATGTATGATATTAAGAACGAATAATATAAATCTCGTAAAGAGAAAAAAAAACTAATAGTGTTTAAGCAACCACAATGAGACAGAAGATTTAGTGAAACCGACTACAAATTTCTTAAACATAACCACAAAAGAACATACGATATTGTTGCCTCTCACAGCCCTTTTGAATCTTTTAGAACTTTTGGATCTTTGCCATATGCAAGAATTAGTGCTATAGAATAACCTAGTCTCTAATTCTCTCATGCACCTCTATCTTTCAATGAGTGACTTTTTTGCTTTGTTATTTGGGTTCTCTATGGTCATTCCTCATAATTTTATAGTCTTCTCTAACCCGTCTTCAAAGTGAAGTAGAAATTCTACTCTAAAGAAAGTAAAAATCTTAGTCATATTAGAATACATCTAAAACATTTTATAACACATCTTTTTAAATTCGAAAGGACGAAGATACGGGTTCATCTTAAAAGGTTTTTGTCCTAGTACTACCCACAACAAGTTGTTCATCTCATCCGGCGGAATGCGAACAAGGCGCTTTCTCAATCTATAGCTCGTGGTCTTTTGGTTGTTTCACCTGTGCTCTCTTTTTGGGCTCTAGATTTCCTTCTACTTGTTCAGCCCTTCACCCTGTAAAACTTCAATTGAATGGCAGCGTCTCCTCGTCCTACCCTAGTTTTCCTATTAAATAAATTATATATCTACACACTGCTGTTTCTAAATTAATGATCAATGCCAAGGATTCTGCATGTAGATCCCCCAGGGTCTTACACGGACTATCTCCAATATTATATTTTAGCTGGTTCAACTAAAGAGTAAAAAAACATTAGATTGATTTAATATATTAGAGTGGCCGATTCTAACAAAAAATACATAGAATTAGACTCTACTTAAGAGTTAAGTCAAATTATTAAATAATTCATATAAATATTAAATAACTACATATGACAAAGTGTAGTTGAGAGAAGATATTATTATTTCATGGTTTTTTATTGTAATGTGAGTCTAGGAATTGATTTAATATATTAGAGAAAAATAAACTTAATCATTAAAATACTTATGAGAGTATCTAGGCATCATCTGGATGTTTTCTTCCTAATTATCATCTAAATTTGTGACCTTTAGATTAAAAATTAAGGGGCTATTTGTTTTTAAAGGGAGAGATTTTTTAAGGGAGAGTGGGCAGAATTCAAGAAGAGAGGAGAGAATTCATGGCTATTGAATCCAAATATCTAGATAATATTTAACATAATCTTACGTGGAAGATATTATTTAACATAATCCAAATATCTACTTAGAGCATCTCCAGCAGTGACTTATGAGCTAGCTCTAAGCATATTATTTCATATTTTAATAGAAGAGAGAGAAAAGCTATCTCTTGATTAAGAGCTAGTCTCATACACACATTCCAAGATTATGTGAGAGTGTCATGTGAGGCTATTTATGTTATGAGCTATATGCTAAAGTTAGTACTATTGGAGAAGTTGTCTTAGAGCTAGTAACTAGCTCATACTGTTGGAGATGCCCTTATGAGAATTCATGGCTATTGAGGCTATTTATGTTATGAGCTATGGCATCTCCAATGGGTCTATAGCAGCTATCTACAAGAGAGTCCATGTCATCAACTGTCCTACGTGGAAGATATTAAATGAAGAAAGAGAACGCAGCTCTCTACAGCTCTAGAGATAGTCTATAGCGCCAAACGAGGCAGCCTCCATAAATTCTGTGTGTGCATGTAAGCATCAAATAACTATCCTTATAGATAGTTCTTTAGAATGCTAACTTTAGTGTGTACTATATAGATGATGTGGAAATCTTATAGTTAGTTGCTAGCTATAACCATGGGAGATGCCCTTAGAGAAGTTGTCTTTTATAGCTAGTAACTAGCTTATACTGTTGGAGATGCTCTAAGGATAGCTATTTGATGCTTACATGCACACACAGAAAATGACTATCATTTATAGAGACTGCCTCGTTTTGCGTTATAGACTAGTGCTTAAGGAAGAGCTGGCTCGGTTTTTTTTGCATACTCTCTTTCCTCCACATAGGATATATACTGATGTGTACATACATATAGCTAGCTGACTCAGACCTTTGAAGATGCCCTAACATAACTTTAAATCGACACCACTTCGGTACACTGAAAGAAGCCTTTACCTCCCGTAAAAACTTTGCTACTCCTTTCCTATGCGGCAGGTCTCTCTCTCATTAAAGACATTTACCACTTACGTTTCACCGAATCACAACGAGAAGTTACTACCGCTCCCTTCCCCACCACAGCCGCCTCCATCTGTTTATATACCCCCTCCCCCTCCCCTTCTTCGCTCGCCGCTCCGTCCGCCCAAAAGCCCTCGAGAAGGGAACCGCGCCCAAGAACCCACCCAATTCTTGGACGACACAGATCGCACGTCTCCTCCTTGCATGTGATTCAGACACCGCCATGGACAAGGACGCGTTTGTGATGGACAAGAACGGCGGCGGCGGCTCGTTCTCGAGCGTGCGAGCTTACGGCCGCGCGCTGGCGCAGACGCCGCGCCGTCTCGCGCGGCGGGCGTGCGCGGCGACGACGCCGGGCGAGGAGATGAGCCGCGTGCGCGCGCGGTCCGGGGCGCACATGGCGCGCGCGCTGCGGTGGCCGGACCTCGTCGGCCTCGGCCTCGGCGGCATGGTCGGCGCAGGGGTGTTCGTCACCACGGGGCGCGCCACGCGGCTGTACGCGGGTCCCGGCGTCGTGGTGTCGTACGCCATTGCCGGCCTCTGCGCGCTGCTCTCCGCCTTCTGCTACACCGAGTTCGCCGTCGACATGCCTGTCGCCGGCGGCGCCTTCAGCTACCTCCGCGTCACTTTCGGTGAGCTAGCTGGCCTCATTCATGCCAAGATCACGACCTCTACTGCTCTCCTCGAATTAAATATTTTTGTAGGCGATTAAAATTTGTTTCGGTCGGTTTTCGTTCGTGCAATTCACGGCATTGGGAGTGATGGCCGATGACACGCACATATCTCTTGAATATTTAATGATTATCTGTGCATCTTTGCCCTTTCTTCCGTTTGTCGAGTTGCTCAAAAGTAGCATTCTTTTATGTGCATTTATGTGTACATGTGAGAGGTGGATGTCATATTTGGAACATGATGCTCTTAAGCCTGCTTCGCTTGCCTTTTGTATGTTTTTGATAAATTTTAGAATACTTATGCAGCTGTGATGTTATCGATTCCTAGCAAAAAAAGGTTTGATTGTGACTTTCAACAAATTTTATTACACGCATATCCATATCCAAATAATGTAGGAAATCCCTTCCTTGCATCTCCCGAACGGTTTGCCATTTTGATCCTAATGGGACCTAGACTTTCTTGAAAGAAAAGGTTCCACTCGTTTTCACAACCACGATCTTCCTTGTAATTTGCATGTAACTCCCTACATCTAGCATTGACATTTCCCCCACACATTCTTCAGGCTGTGTTCTATTTCCTCACCATGCTCCATGCATGTAATTTCCTTTCATTGCATGCAAGTATGCAAACAGGGCATCATGCTTCTCTCTCTAGCGTGCATGTAACATTTGACATTCCTGGCACAAACCTTTTGCTACTTTGCAATCTTACCGGTTGGATCATCACAAATAGTGGTGTCTCTTAATCAATAGCTTGGCAGTCTTGCTTGGCATGTTTCTAGGAGCACAATAAGATCGCACCTCCTGTGCTGGCTGTTGCGCAGCTTGACACGCCGTGACGTGCTGTTGTGTTTGGATGTTGTGTGCGTGCAGGGGAGTTCGCGGCGTTCCTTACGGGGGCGAACCTGATCATGGAGTACGTCTTCTCCAACGCCGCGGTGGCGCGCAGCTTCACGGCGTACCTCGGCACGGCGGTCGGCGTGGACGCGCCCAGCAAGTGGCGCCTCCTCGTGCCGGGCCTCCCCAAGGGGTTCAACGAGGTCGACCTCGTCGCCGTCGGTGTCATCCTCCTCATCTCCGTCTGCATCTGCTACAGGTACGTCCGTCACTTCAGCGTGCAAGCATGCTAGTACTCTCAAATGTCAAACGCTTCGTCAATAACATTAATGTCTCAAAAAAATATTTTGTTACTAGAAACTTTTTTTTTAAAAAAAATCTTTTGGCTTTCCTTACGGGTGTCTTGTTGTCTCTTGCTGTGGTTCTCTGCATTGTCTGTTCTGTGCCTGTTGTCACAGCGCTTTTTGACCATATTGGAATTCTTTTCGGCAAGACTCCAAACTCCAGAGCAAATGGGGTTCATATTCTACACATTTGGATGTTGCAAGTGTGGATCATCTTTGGGTTTTTTGTTCTTACTGGTGTAGGTGCTTCTGGTGGGTGCTGTTTGTTTCCTTGCTTGCTCTGCAACCAACTGCTCTTATAAACCTTATGGCTACATTCCAAAATGTTCAGAGCAAGTGGAGCTAATTAAATTGCTCCAGTTTTATCCAGTCTGGAAAACTTCGAGAGTTTGTTATGGCAAAGAAAGAATCTTGCCCATCACTACGTTCGCATCTTTTTGTGACGTCAAAATATTGAAGAACAATTCGTTTACCCCAAGTGAATATTTGGAAATGATTTATCAAAAGACTGAAGCAACCATTTTTGACATAATTCCTTTCGCGAATCCTAATCCTATTCCCATTTGTTAATTTTCGCATTTGAAACCCATTTTTTTGTTATGAAGAAATACAGTAGTTGTTGAACAAAGAATTTCAAATGTTTTGACAAAGATTTCTCTCTTGCGCTCTGCAATGGCAGCACCAAGGAGAGCTCGGTGGTGAACATGGCCCTGACAGCCATCCACGTGGCGTTCATCCTGTTCATCATCGTCATGGGCTTCTGGCGCGGCGACGCCCGCAACCTGACGCGCCCCGCCGACCCGGCGCACCCGGGCGGCTTCTTCCCGCACGGCGTCGGCGGCGTGTTCAACGGCGCCGCCATGGTGTACCTGAGCTACATCGGCTACGACGCCGTGTCCACCATGGCCGAGGAGGTGGAGCGGCCAGCGCGCGACATCCCCGTGGGCGTCTCGGGCTCCGTCGTCCTCGTCACCGCGCTCTACTGCCTCATGGCCGCCTCCATGTCCATGCTCCTCCCCTACGACGCGGTACGTACGCGCGCTGCGCACTCCTCTGCTCTGACATGACCGGTCCCACGAGTCATCGCCACAGCCTCTTGATTCAGCTTAGTTAATTATTGCCTTGTTGGTGAATATGCAAACTTTGAAGAGAACCAAATCCTGCCATTTCCAGGATTCCCAAGCATAGCGAAATTGATATTCCTATATAGGCATATATATAGGTTGTAGTATTCACCTAGAAGAGAGCTCATCTTTAGTTGTGTAGAAGGGGATCAGGATAATTCCGGGAATATATTGCCTAAGGGCATCTATAGTGTATGAAAATAGAGGGTCTTAAGCCATCTTAAGGTCAACCTTATACATTACAGGGGTGACCTTAAGCAGGCTATAAGCAAAAAAGGCTTAAGGCTGGTCCTCAAGCTAAAGACCTGGCCACAAGCATTAAAATACAATTTTTCTTTATCTGCCAAGTGGGACCGTCTTAAGGCCCTTTGGGTTATATACACTATGGAGTCAGCCTTAAGATTTAGATGAGATCCACCTTAAGGCCCTTTGGGTTATATACACTACAGATGCCCTAAGAGAAGGTCAAGTGACTATATAGTTCAGTAGGAGAACAGTAGGTGCTCTGCTCACAGTTGATGCCACTGGCTTACGTTTTTTATTCACCTGAGCTTACGTTTTTTTTTTTGTGTGTGGGGGGTTTATTGTGGTGCAGATCGACACGGAGGCGCCCTTCTCCGGCGCGTTCAAGGGGAGCTCGGGGTGGGGGTGGGTGTCTAACGTGATTGGCGCCGGCGCGAGCCTCGGCATCCTGACGTCGCTGATGGTGGCGATGCTGGGGCAAGCCAGGTACCTCTGCGTCATCGGCCGCTCCGGCGTCATGCCCGCATGGCTCGCCAAGGTGCACCCCAAGACGGCCACGCCCGTCAACGCCTCAGCATTCCTCGGTACGTACGTAGTGCATGCTCTTCTTCCTCCTTGCAACGGTTTCAGTTCAGTTGTACAGTTCTACTATTGACCGGTGTAAAAATTGCTCACTAACCTCTGTTTGTCACTGGCAGTTCATAGCGATTTCGTAGACTGAATGCGAGTAGCTTGCAGCACATGGCACTTGACAAAAAAAAAAGTATGAACGAACGAACCAACCCATTGACATATGAATCAACAACGAATCCTATTGCTTTCCGTGAGCAATATAATGGGGGGCGAAAGCCGAAAGCGACGAGGTGTTGCAACCTCGTTGCGTCCCTTGCTTTTTGTAGACTTCGCGGCCTGGGAACTGGCTCGCTTTCATGGGAGCCTCGCGTCGCATCGCATGATAAAGCAGACGAGACACGGGCTTCTGGGTTCCTATAGGTAAAGACCACATAATCAGGGAAAGGAAGAACCGGATTACCGCTCTGGTCTCATTTACTTTTGCTTAGAAAAACTAAAAGCACGAACATCCAAAATTTTAAAACGGTTTCTATACTTCTCTCGTTATCTTGTTAAAGCGGTTTATCTATTTCTCTCACTACGTCTTAGTTCTGGATAAAAGTTATTGATCACAAGTATATTATGTATTCTACTTCTTTTGCTCTCGTCACTCGTCTTTTTCTAAAAGTTATTTTTTCAACTACTATTATTTATATTTGGCCAAAAATCAAAACTATAATCAAATATCATCAATAAAACGACTGGTACTAGTGCTCGGTCTATTTTGAATTCTGATCGATACCAGCGATGAATCACATGGATCCTAGTAGTAGGCAGCATTGTTTGCTCACGCGTGCATGCGGCATGCCTACTCGACATCAATACATCATCATCTCACGCTGTCATCAGATGAGCCGCACGGCTCTGCTCAACCGCGATACAGTGACACGTCATGTGTGATTGAAAGTCAAGACTAGTTTTTCAAGAGTGTTCCCTCCTTTGCGATTTGCTACTAACCACCTCAGATTTTTTGGTATTGACGGTTTGGTCCTTGATGGATTCTTCAGGCCTCTTCACGGCGGCGCTCGCGCTCTTAACGGAGCTGGACGTGCTCCTCAACCTCGTCTCCATCGGCACGCTCTTCGTCTTCTACATGGTGGCCAACGCCGTCGTGTACCGTCGCTACGTGGCCTCTGACGGCGGTGACGACGGACGGCGCCGCGGCGCCTCGGCCTGGCCGACGCTGGCGTTCATCCTCGCCTTCTCACTCATCGCGCTCTCCTTCACGCTGCTGTGGCAGTTCGCCCCCCACGGCGCCGTCAAGGTCGGTCTCCTGGCCGCGTGCGCGGCGGGGGCAGTGGCCACGGTCGGCACGTTCCAGGCGCTCGTGCCGCAGGCGCACGAGCCCGAGCTGTGGGGCGTGCCCGGCATGCCGTGGGTGCCGGCGGCGTCCGTGTTCCTCAACGTCTTCCTGCTGGGTTCGCTGGACCGGCCGTCCTACGTGCGGTTCGGCTTCTTCTCCGCCGCCGCCGTGCTGGTGTACTCGCTCTACAGCGTGCACGCCAGCTACGACGCCGAGGAGAGCGGCGGCGCGCTCGACGGCCCCAAGGTGCAGGACGAGGGCTGCAAGGTGTAGTGGCAGGGGTGGCTGACATCGACAAATTAAAGCTCAATCTCTCTCTCTCTCTCTCTCTCTCTCAGGTTTTGTTCTCTAATCAATTAGGTTATTATTATCATCAAGTTAATGGAGAAGAATCTAACATGGGGAAGGAAAACAAATCCAAACAAAACAGGGAGAAGAAAAGGAGAAAACAAGTCTACTTGTAGTTGCAATATGAAATGTACATGCATGTTTTCTTGTCACAAGAGCTTCTTGCTAAATTACCAAAATCAGCATCATGGACCTGTGGTGAAAGCACACCGCATTACACTCTCTCCTCGCGACTCCGATCCTCGTTGACCTAGATGCTGCCACTATCAAGCACTGAAATTTGTGGTCGAATAAACTTAATTGGTCGATTGGTCTGTGTATGGTCGTTACGATCGATATCTGCGTGGTCGTAACGATCGGTCTCTGTATGGTCGTAACGACCGGTGTCTGTGCGGTCGTTACAACTGGTCTCGGTGTAGTTGTTACAACCAATATGTGTGTGGTTGTTACGATTGGTGTCCGTGTGGTTATTACGACCAGTGTCTTTATGGTTGTTTCGATCGGTCTCTGTGTGGCCGCACACGGCCAGCCACTATAGCAATCGTTGGATTATGCAGCAGTCGGAGGGCCCTGTAGCAGTCATCCTCAAGTTCCTATAGAAGGCAACGGGCACTGTAGCAGTTGTTAGCGTACTGTGTGGTGTCAACAGGCGACGTGGTAACTGAGGCCGAAGAAACCATATCTCGATCGGTCTAGTGTTTTGTAGAAAGAAAATGAGTTTGTAATATAGTCGATAATGTAAATTGCACTTGAAAATTAGTAACGAAAAACATTGCACTAAACACTCTCCCTCTTAAGCTTTGAAACTTTCTTCGTTTCTGTTCTCTATTTTCTTTGTTCTTTGTTAGACAATAGAGAACTCCCGTTTAATTTGAACGTATTGATCTCTGGCCATATTCCAACAAAATTAACCAGTTCACCAGCAAAACCGCAGCCAGCCAGAAAGTTTTCCACAGCCTTTGAAGGAATCTTGACCTGCATTTCACCGAATCACGTCTCCGATCGTCCAGATAACCCTGGCAAATCCTAATCCCAATCCGGAGCCCATGATTGCTGCACCGGGCACACACATAGTCGCCACGCATAGATCGATTTAGCTAACCCAAGCTTGTGTAGATAGAGATGTCCATTTGCAGAATATGCAGTGTTGAGCTTGCTCTATCCCTGCACCCCTTATTCTAGTGTTTAGCGGCCCAAGTGGTTGCTCTATGTATGATGGTATGGCATAATTAAAGAAGGGGTAAATGATTACCTTTACTTTTTGATATTTGAAACTAAAACTAAAAGTAGAAAAAAATAATCTAAATTATCGGATGTAGATTATGACCGCAAGATGTTGGTTTGCTCGCACGTGCTTGACGAATGCTTCAATCGCCTGACCGTTCCCTTTAATCGCTCAATACGACCGCTAGCTACGACCGTCGACGTACGTAGTCGTAATCTCCCTACGCTCGAAGACTTTAGCCGCTCGAACGCTTTGATCGCTCGAAGAAGTACACGCTGGAGACAGAAGAAAAACGATGCTCAGAAAACACGTCGCCGATGCCAGCAAACTTTTCTTAGAATAGATCTGATCTATTATTTCTGTATCATGGATGTGGTTACAAGTGTCCTCACGGCACCCCTAAAAGCTCTCTCGACGAAAGCTCTCTAAAAACCCACACGTTAACCCTTAGCCTCTCTCTACTTTTATAGGCTAACGTCCAAGCTGTGCGCGCCTCAAATACGAACACACAACTCTATCTCTTCCTTAAATCAAGAAACCCGAAACCCTTCCTAACATGGATTTTACCATATCTTTAAAACTTCTTATTATGGACTACTTCCATAACGTCTCTAATCTCACCACGTGACAAAGCCTCCAAGACGCACCTCCTGTATCTCCATCACGTATCACCAACTCCCGTGTTGAAACCTCTAGAACCGCACCTCCTGTAATTTCTCCATGCATAATCACATGCTCTAGCGTGAGTCCGATCACCTCGTGTGACATCTCGACCACCTGGACCTCAGATTATCCTCTCCTAGTCCCGATCCTCCTCGTCACCAACCGTGATCGTCTTCACGCTCACCTGCACATACAAAGACCAAAGAAATTTTCTCCCGGCATAAGTTCTTTATAACTTAATTGTCATCAGCATACACACACACTCTCACACCACCTTTGTCCATCCATAGACAAGAACAAAACCATCTACGACCATACATCCGCATCGCTACCGACTACAGAGCCACCGAGTACCGACTATTGAGTACTAATCGCTACGACTACAACTACCGATCGCAACACCTCTGCTGACCATGATCGCGAAAACCATGACTATCGAGTCCTTTCGACTACTGAGTACTCCCATCTTCCAAGTACTGGAACCTATGAGTACTGTTCCTCCGAACATTATTCACCGATCACCGAGTACATACTTGGTAATGTTTGCAATGACCACCAATCACCGGCCACCACACATCGACTAGCTAACCATTGGCCCAACACGAGTACTCGAAGTACTCGAAGATCACGAGAAGTGAAGCACGTATACCAACAAAGAAGTCTACGAGTACCGACTGTGAAGTTTACGGCAACTGATCGCAAAGCCTTTGACTACCGATCGCGTGGTCTATGTCAACCAACTAGAAAACCGAAGACAACAGAGTCTATGAGTATGACAGTAGTCTACGAAATCTACAACCAACGACCGCAAAGTGTATGATTATCAATCTCTTATTTTGGTTGATTTGCTAATATTTTGGTTGGTTTTGATCTTGCCTCTCTCCTTTTTTGATCTTGTTGGATGTCAAGGATGATTAAGTGATGGATGTATACTTTAAAAATCAATTTCCATCCATCTAGGCATTATGTTTGATAAGTTCTTGAAGTTGCTCGGTTTTTTCTTGATTTAGTCTCTCTGAGTGATTTCTTGATTCAGTTATTTTTGCATCGATTCTTTGGGTGTTCAAGTTTGCTGTGACATGTGAGAAATACATTTAGAGCCACCTTGGCTATCATTTACTCACGAGCTAATTATATTCGCCGTTTTTATTTTTTGCCCGGTTTTAGATGCAACTTTCCTTCAAATGAAAAAGGTTGGAACATTGGCAATGATTTTCTCGATCATTAATTAGAACATGTTCCTAACATCCTAGAGAAGATGTATACTAAATTTTAAGTGATTTGGAGTCTTGGTTTGTGAATTTGCTCGATTTATGATTTTGGGCCGGTTTTGGTGCAGTAGAGTTTCACGAACTAAATGATTCTAATTATCTTAAGTTCTTTCAAGATATTTGGTTAGGATAGGCCCTTAAGCATTATATAGCATTAGTTCAAGTTTTAAGTCTTTTGGATCTATAGATCAAAAGTTACATAGATTTTTAGATTTAAAATAGTATTGTTTTCCCTGTTTACCTAGCCGATTTTACTGTAGCATAGTGAGTTTTCAAATTTTGGTTTCTTAATCTTCATAGTATCTCATGACTATTAGAGTGAAGAATCGGCAAATACTTGA
Source organism: Dendrocalamus latiflorus (assembly GCA_017311315.1). NCBI lineage: Eukaryota > Viridiplantae > Streptophyta > Magnoliopsida > Poales > Poaceae > Dendrocalamus > Dendrocalamus latiflorus. The sequence goes on along the minus strand of CM029646.1, from coordinate 21,964,794 downwards.
AGAAAAATTTGAAAGTACCATTTACCCCACTGTTGTCACACCGACTGTCACACCGGTCCTACACTTGCTTTTACAAGTTGGATGCTTGATACCTAACAACGCTGGTGGAAAATGGGACGAATTGCTATGCTCGCGTCGTAATCTCAACTGCGCACATTAGGTGTACAGAAATGTGATACGACAACAGAAATGGAGAGTGGCCACGAAAGCTGAAGGAAGTGAATAATCCAAAAAAAAAAATCTCTGGGAAGTGGAAACACTTTGGATCATCTGACAGGTACCAATCCTCAAAGTGAATCAAATGCTTGTATTGTTCAATTTGTGTTGCTTTGCTTTATAAACCCTCCATTACAAACTGTGGATAACTCCGGCGAGCAAGATTGGAGATGCCGACAGGTTGTCTTGTCATAGTAGATCAGTACAGAAGATATTTGTGGCAAGAATTCTCCGAAAGTTTGAGATCAGAAAGCTGTCTTAGCCAGGTGAGTCATGATGATATGGGAACAAATACTGAAGGTATTATCTTGAGACGAAGATTGAATCACGTTTGCGGCATTCCTTGTGCATCTACTTCTTGTAGATGATAATTTACAGATACAGAAGTGGCATTGCATCCTGTGACTCTTATGTGACCTTGTTTTGTGCTCTTGAGAAAGGCAGAAAGCTCCAGATGTCCTGGTCGTCCTTCCTCTTTGTCTCCCAAATGATCGGTGCAAGAATCAAATCCAGCATCCACTAAGAAGAAGAGGGCGGCTGGAGAAAGTTTTTCCTCCACTTCCATCACATTCACCACACTGAAAGCAGTGATGTATCTAGGATCAAAATTTAGGGGAGGCTAATAGGACTTATTGATCAGTTTGCCGAATGCCGAGTTTCTGGCCTACGGTTGCCTGTTGCATTACCGATGAGAGATAAAAAAAATGCTATTGTGGCTATTACGGGCTATCTTGGAAACTATGATATACATCATATTTTACCGAAAGAGGGCATCGGTGCTAACTCCACGGTGTGGAGGAGAAAACGGCGGCCGTCACGTGGTACAGATAGAACTGGGAGGTGACCACCTGGAACAAGACGTTGGCCAGTAATTTAAATTAATTTTTAGTAAACATACCTTAAAATAGGAAATTATTTATTGAATAATACAGCTAAATATTCATTTTTGTGAAAAAAATCAGTTGCGAAAATATTTTCAGAAATATTACCTTTTCGCTTAACAGATTATCGTTAGTATTGCCATATAACCATTATTTAAATCTGTATTTGCTTTATTCTTCACAACCCTGAGCTAGTATGAAATAATTGCACAAACACCCACGACCCATTATATAATCCATGTCAATAACTACTAGTATTGACTTGCAACATGCGAAATGCCTCAATCATTGGGATTTCTTTATTTTTGGAGGTCAACTATCGTCCATCGATATTTAAGTATTGAGGTTGGCTGAGTCCCTGAAATTAGCGGCCAGTACTTGGAGCTCGTGCTCGACCCTTGTAGAGTTATAGACTTGTAGACACGAGAGGGAGAGATGCTCCACGCCAAGAGCCAAGATGTCATTGTGACTTATAATCACCGCTACAAATACAATATTCTTCATCATGCAAAGGCTTTTTAAGCCCGATAAAGTCATTCATATGACTAAAGTGGAGCTGTAGGGGTGGGGGAGGTACACACGGCCAGCCTGCGGTAGGGGGGGCTGGCGCCCCACCTGACCCACCCACTGTTAGGTCCGCCCCTACCTGAAAGTGCAGTGTGACGACTACGGCACACAGGCTCTGTTTTGTTCCAGATTTTTGCTCTATTCCATTTGCTGACACTCTGTTTTCAGGTTCATCTAAGCCTTGACAATGGTGATTAGTGAGGGGTTGGTTCCATTTCTGGCAAGTGATCGTCGCCATTTTGTGTGCATCTCTTTTGCTTTAGACCAAATCTTATGGCCTGCCTATGCAACAATGCAGCCGGTTGTTAGTGAGTGCAATGCATATTTGGTTCGGTGTACTACTTTACACCTTCAGAAAGAATCGATACTCTTAGCCTCTTTGGTGAAGGATCGAGGATGGGCACATTCGAAATCAAGTACTTTCTCATAGCCATGTACTGGTTTTAACATTGAGTTTTACATGCCAACATTGAAGACTAAGCAAGATACACAATGTATTTGAAGTAGAAATAACTAATCATATGCCAAATATGCTGTAGAGCTCGAAGGCACTTCGTCGTGTTTGCAGTTTTCTCAGGTCTAACAGTTTCGGCAATCACAACCAGATCCCATACAATGCCATTATAGTGATGAGAAAGGACGCGCTTACTTTCCAAGTCAGTCATACATCAAGAAAGCTCTCTAAGTGCTCAAACCTAACTCCCAAACAAGTATTTAAGCTGCGGATTGCATGCAAAGCCAGTAAGAACTTTTAACTCGTTTCTCAACTTCACCTATATACTAACTCGCTGACCTTTTTGTGCTGTTACAGATTCACAGTAATATTGTAATTTGCACCACGATCAGTTGACTCTCTCTCTCTCTCTCTCTCTCTCTCTCTCTCTCTCTCTCTTGTAGAATTGAAGTCCAATGCCTACTGCTTACTAACTGCTGAACTATTAAAAAAAAATGCTAAACATTCTTCGGTAGGAAGAGAACAGGTAGTACTACCTATGCTGCTTCCAATCTTTTCATACTGACTTGCAGCGAAGATAAGATTTGTGCAATGGATTTCCCTTTCGCTCATCAATAAAATAACCTAACCATGTCGTATATGCGGTGTTTACGTCGCCGTCACATGAAAGCAAGAAATTACGCGTGGACGTACCAAGTTTCAGACACTCAGTGAGTGGCAGTGCTAAAACCAGAGCTAGCTTCATCCAGCACCCGGCGCGTGCGAGATGGCCGTCTCTTTCTGAAAATGAAAAGCGCGATGTGGAAAACAGCAGGAAAGATCGTCTTCGTGAAGTCCAGATGAGCATGAAAGAAATAAACAATGCAAGAAAAGGCACGCCTTTGAGGAAGGTGAAATGAAAAGGAGGGAAGCACAAAAGCAGGCAGGATTCTTGGCTAACCTCTCGAGGAGGATTGTGGAGGACAGAGGAGGAGCCAGCGATGGCTAGTGATATATCAATCATCAACTGATGAAGAATGCATTGTGAATCATCTGAATTCTGACGTGATGTGATCAGTGCCGGCTTAAAGTTGAAGAGATTGGAGGCGGCCGGTAATGAGCGATCTGTAGGCGTGTTCTTGGAAGATCACAAGCGTGCGAAAGATGGAATAGAAAGAGAGGGGAGCTATGGGAATCGGAGAATCTGAGGAGGAGGAGGCGACTTGTGTTACTGTCCACTCTTTCTTCAGAAGGAAAAGGGTGTCGAGAAATGGATCCTGCCAATGAGAGGACCACAACGTAAGGACAGTAGGACACTGAGATCGTACTTTTTTAGAGATTCGGGGATTCGGTTTAACGTGAGTTTGAAGATTCGTCTTGTTTGAATTTTTTTAGGTGTTGAATGGCAAGGTCTGATGATAGTTCGAGCTATGTTATTGTGTCTAGATTTTCTAATTCAGTCTTTAAAGAAAGTGAACTGTACATTTCGAGAGGAAAGCGAAAGGGATCAGTGGTTCCATGGACTGGCCTCGCATCTATGAAATGTTTTTCATGGTTTCAATATTTTAAACCAAGATTAGTGCAACTAGTATTTTGTATGTTTGATTTTTTTTCTCACTTTTGTGACAAAAGCCTAATGCCATCGCCAAAGAAAAAAAAGAGAGAAAAGCCTTAAAGGCTTGTAAACTACTGGGCCAATATTAATGGGCCTATCATATGTACTATTGGAAAAATATACAGAACCTTAGCTATATTTTATTTGGGCCTAACCCAACTTCCGATGGAGGTAAATGCCTCAAGCCCAAAGGCCCAAGCTAACCCGCCATTTCCTCTCGCCTCGTTCTCTTCGTCTTCCTTCCCGATCGTTCCCTCGTATCCTCCACCGACTCCTGGCCGCCGTCTCCTCCTCCGCCTCCGCCGCTGCCGTATCCTCCTACTCATCGTTTCACCGCTCCCAGGAGGCGTGCGGTGGCGGCTTCCCCGGCTGGCGGCTCCACCTCTGGCCGAGGCCGGTCTCGCGCGAGGCGTGCACCGACAGTGTTCGATGGAATGCCCCACCGAGAGGTACCTCTTCCACCTCGCAACTTTTTGTATATTGCGCTCTCGTCCCCTTGTACTGTGTTCCAAGCGTAAGCGAGTTAATTGGTAGCTTTTGACTCGATGATGTAGGTGACGTTGGTTGTAGATTGTACTAGATGTCTCCGAGTGCGTCTTGTGTTGTTGCTTGCACTGTTGCCTACCGTGACAATTCGGTAAGTCCTATACGCCGAATTTAAGTTGGTGAGATAAGAATTCGGGGGAGGTAGAAGAAATTGTACCTGACAACGGAATGGTGGACGGGATGGTAGTAACTTGTGAGACACGAGGGGCAATCTTCTAGACGCTATTGGTCTGGTTATCAAAGTAGGGTACTTCACGATGAGGTCTTAGTATGAGCTGCTAAAAGTTTATCTGCTTGTGGTAAACTGGTGTTAATGTCTAGCTAGGATGCCCTGATATGCGATACGGGTACGGTGATACGGATACGACGATACGATATTTTCCAAAAACAAGGATACGTCGATATAGCTAGTATATATACATATTTAAAAATAAAAAATTATAAACAGGCTACAAAAGAGGGAGAAACTGAATTACCTTGATGAATTGAATGCTTTATATTCCATTAATCAACCGGGCAAGAATAGCACTCTCCAGTTGGTACTTTCAGCAGCATGCATTAGATTTCCTTGTACAACTGCAATGCATTAGCTTTCCTTGTATCTCAGATTTCCAATGGTATAACCATCAGTGCTTGGCTAGTAATGAAAAAAAATGAAAAATAAAAAGTTTAAATGACATACCACATGACACATACCTACTTGGTTGCAAGAAAATATTTGGTAACAACTCCTGATCCTAGTTACAAGACTTGTTTTAATTCATGGTTTGACCTAGGCACACAAAAGTATGATCTCATATCAGTTGAGTTCTCTATCGCTAACCTTGTACACGATAAATTGTAAAATGAATCAGCAGAAAATGTAAAGTCTCACGATAGGTGCTCTCTAACTGGAGTTAACTCGTCAGTAATATTAGCATATAATTACTCACTCATAGCATGATTTGTATAGAAGCACAGCTATAAACAACAAGCATTGACACCAATGACAGTGAGATATTCTGTTTCCTACCCTTCACTTGCTTCTCTGAAAGCACTTTTCTGCCATTGTTGCTATCAGATATTCATAGGACTACACAGTCATGTTGGGATGGCGAATTTTATTGACAATGAGCTTTCATGGACCATATTGAGGTGCAACAGTGATGGGTGGAAGCTACATTGTGCCCAGAAGATTGCCCATATGACATAATGCAATACAAAACTAGCAATGGCTCTTACTCTATTAGTAGTCCAAAGCTGAATGATAGTCCATGAAAGGTGTAAGCAGATGCCATGCAGCAACTTTCAAGAGCAGCTGGATTTATATCTTCATCTGAACCCAGAAATATAAAACTAAACAAAAGTAATTTAACCAACCAAATGAACTACCATAAAGAAAGGCAGTGGAGAATCAAGCTTCCCCTTCATCTTTCCATCAATAGCATTAATGATTAAGTTGTAATTGCTCTCCGAATTATTCAAGGCCTCTTTGATTTGCTTTTTTGCCTCTAAAATTTCTCCATAAAAAAGGCCATAGATGGACCATCCCCATCAACCATACGAAGAACCTTCACTAACGGCTCAAAAACCTTTAAACAATGTAACATAACATGTTAGCAAATTGAAAAAAAATCAAATACATAACATAATGGACATCACTATTATACCTTTAAAGCATTATTCACACCATTCCAAAATGATTTACTAATGAGTGTTGCGGTTGCTGTGACGCCTTTGCCTTTTTTAGTGTGGGCAGATTCTTCCCATTTCTTACTAAGTGCCATCGCTTTTAGTTCGGCCTTCTTTTCAATTAAACTTTGCAATGTAAGAAAGGTCGAAGCAAATCTAGTCACCCCCGGCCTTATTATATCTCTTCTCTTTGTGTGTTTTCTCATCAATGCCAAGGTCTTGTGATGTGAGTAGATAAAACCGTCAATGTTTTTGCTTGTTCAAGCGTCTTCTTATACTTTGACATATTGCCAATTCCTTATAGCATAAGGTTGATGGTGTGAGTTGCACATGAACTCCAAAAGATATTTGACCTTTTAGCCTTCATAATTCCTTTGCTCCCATCTTATTTGAAGCATTGTCCATTACTATTTAAACCACATTTTGAGGACCAATAGTGTCAATGCATCCATCCACATACTACTCACTTGTGTGCGCATCTTCCGACATCTCCTTTGATTCTATGAAACTTGTCTCTAAATTGCAATGAATATATAAGTTCATGATGCTTCTCCTCTTTTGATCCGTCCATGCGTCGGTCGTGAGGGAGCACCCAGTCATGGCGCTTTCTTCATGTGCTTTCAACAACTCATAAGTTCTTAACACTTTCTCTTTCAACAACGGCTCCCGAACATCGTATGAGAGGGACCTCCAAAGCCCGGGCCAAAGCGACGTACGCCCTTCAACATTTGTTTGAATTCATTGTTGTTAATGGCATTGAAAGGAACACCTAAAGAGTAAAGAGCAAATGTACAAGACACAACGTAAGGTTAACAAAGAATGAATTAATGACATACAAGATAACAAAAATAAAATGAATGATAATTGCGATTTTTACCGGAAACATAAAGCCATCTTGCTACATATTACTTCACTTTGTGCTGCCCCTCTTTCCAAATTGCATCTGTAATTTTTTGTTGCCTCTTCAACTCTTGCGTGCTCAAAGTGCTCTCTTGAGGATCAATCGGATTCACAAATCTATTCATAGGCCCTAACTTTCTTGGTGCTGATCGTCCGATCTTTTCAAGTTGTTCTTCATTTTCATGACCACCTATTATGCTCACATTTTCTCTAACCTCACCTTGCGCTTTCTTGCACTTCTTGTTTTTTGCCTCCTCAATAGAATTACGGTACTTTGCTTGGTCTTCTTTTGTAGATTTGGGACATCTTATAATATTTCCTTGAATATGTGCAATATGTTGCTTGATTTTATAGATGCCCCTGGAAACAACCTTTCCGCACAAGATACATTTCACCTTGTCCAAATTATTTGGGTTCACTAACACCCCACATTCCCACCCTACGTCACCCGACTTTCTCTTGAGGCTATCTTCGGTGCCCACCTCAGGAGCTGACACGGCGGATGACATCCTAGTTTATATATACATATTTATTCATACACAAATTAGTGGATTATTCAAGGAACTACTAGCTCAAGGAACAAATTAGTAATTACCTATTTACCTGTGCTGTGCTGCTGTGCAGAGCTAATGACGTGTCGGCGGTTGGCGTGAAGACTGAAAAAATGAAGCTGGCACAGGCGCACTCCACTTCCTTCTCTGCAGACTGCAAGCCGCGACGCCGGTGCACTCTACTCCCCTCCTAGATCCTCCCCCTGCAGCGGCCAGTCCCCACCAATCGCCGGCGCTCGTCCCCCGCAGGCCGGCGCTCGTTGCCCCGCAGCTCCCCTCGTCCCCTCGTAGCTCCCCCCACAGGCCGGCACAGCGGCGCTCCTCCCCCCATAGGCCGGCCCTCCTCCCCGCAGGTTGGCGCTCCTTCCCGCAGGCCCGCGTAGCTCCCCGCAGGCCGACGCTCCTCCCCGCAGGCCGACGCATCACCCCGCAGGCGGCAGGCTGGTGCAGCGGCACTACTCCCCGGCTCCCTGCAAGCCGGCGCTTCTCCCCACTAGCTCCTCCCCGCAGCAGATGTACTAGCTTAGCTCTTCTCCTAGCTCTTGTTCTTGTACTAGCTTGGTAGCTCCTCCCCGCTAGCTCCTCTGGCCCTCTCCGCGCCGGATGAGCTCACGGCCACGGCGAATCCGCGGAGGCAGCGATGGCGTGGATTCAGAGAGGTGCCGGATCTCCTTGTGCACCCCGTGCCAACCTCCAGTAAACAGCCTCTCCTCCAGAAATTTCGCGTGCAGTAGGCCGAGGACTAGGTGCCGACGAGGATCCAATAGAGTCGAGGCCGGGTGCGAACAACCGGCTAGGGTGTGACTGTCGCTGCGATTAGGGTTAGGGAGGATTAGTGGTCTCCACGTGCGAGAGGGTGAAGGGCCGGGCCGGGCGTCTGTTGGGCCGAAACGTAATGGGCCAAAACATATCGATGCCGTATTGCTACGTATTGGAGACGTATCGAGATATTTACTATTTATTTTTTGGCTGAAATGCACCGATACTTTGCGATACCGTATTGCCACGTATCGATACATATTGCCGTATTGGATACGTATTGAGCACAGGTACGGCACATCTGCGATCATATCGGTGCTTCCTAGATATCTTATGATGGACTCTATTGTTCGGGGTAGTCTAGTCATGGTGCTTTGAACCGTATTTGCATGCCTCCTACAGAATGCACCTACAACATCATGGTGTTCCGCAAATTGCTTGGTAAGTGTTGGTAGGGGCCTAAGGGGTTCTTTTGAAGTATGTAATATTTGTTTCTGTTGCCGTTTAAGTATTTATGTGCTCCTGGCCTTGAGCTTTAGTGCGCTAGTGCCTGTATGTTTTAGAGACTGTCTCAAAGGAAGCAAAAAGCTTCATTGCCTAATTAGGTATCAGTTACTTAAATTTGTTATGGTGTTTAGCGTTTGCTAAAATGTTGTTGTGATGGTAGAGCTAATGGTGGTGACGTGTATGTTCTGTGTCGATCTCCATATTTGCATGGATGGGTTTGTATGTGTGTTCATAGTACATGTTGTTATCTAGCAGCACCCTAAGGGAGATAATATTGTAGTAGGAAAGTTCCTTGAATCATTACCTTTTTTTGTTGTGGCATTGCTACTTTCATATTTTGTGGATGGTATTATGGCACTTGACGAAATGATTTTAGGGAGACAAAAGAATTTGATAGTGGGTTTATTTGGTGTGTTCCATTATTGCCATTGTTGCACCAAAAAAACACTCTCTATTTAGCGAAATGGCGTACAGCATGATGAAAAGGACGCCCTAATAGTTTTCTTCTGTTTTCAAACCTCTTTTATTTGACATCTGTTGCATGGGATGCATGAGCAAATAAGAACAACTCTAATATCAGTAAAATATCTTTTTAATCAATCAACACTTCTCTGTTGTCCTTACTGTAAGCCGCTGTTGAATTTCATGTGTTCTAGTGTTATTGCTATGTAGGTTTGGACTTTGGAGTTAAGATATATTCTTTTGCTTCATATAGACTCAGAGAATAGGTTCGTCATATTTTTGAATGCTTCACATTTTCCTTATCTCTTTTTTTAATTATTTTTTAGAGTTTATTTTTAGATATGGTAGATGCACATATAGGGGTTTGTTGGTTCCAGGAATGAGTGCATTACGTGATGGAGATGGTACAGGATTGTTGAGATCGGATCAGAGATCCGGGATGAGATGATGCTGCAAAGATTGAAATTTTGAAGGGATCTAGGATTACATTGTTTGACTAAATTATTCTGTTCCAAAGGGCAAATGGCACCATGCAGAATTTCAGATGCATGATGGGCTATCTGGACAGCCAAATGGTCACATACCATACTGAATGAAAGCTTGCAGCGTTTAGTTGGCACTTGGCACTACATCTGTTCTGTTATTTCAAATGAGTGTAAATAAATACCCCACCTGTTCTGTGATCTGCTATGCGATTTTTGTTAAATAATAATAATAATTTTTAAAATGAAACAACCAAAAAAACTGAAAATTGGAAAACGAATCCTGAACTTAATTACCCTTGGACTTCAACTACCATTTTAATGCACCATGACCTCCCCAGGGTTAGTACCTTGCCAGCTCTACCCCGTTGTCTGGAGGTGCAAAACCAGAAGCTCAGTTGGCAGTAGTTAATAGTGCTATCTTTTTTATTTGGAAATATTTTGTATTCCTTTTAATATTCTGTATATGTTATCTATTAAAGTGCATCGCATTTGTCATTCCTGTTGGTTGAAAAAGTTGTATCCTTTTTTTTTTTTCTGAATGGATTTCATTTAACAGGCTTAACTGCTAGCAAAAGATGCAAGTCATGCAACACAGAATAATGAAATATCACATGGTTTAGCTGCATAGTTTGTGGGAGTTCCCTTTAGTTCAACTCCTCCTGTTTTGTTTTTGCTTTGCTTTGCTTTCTTTCCTCGGTCTGTAAGTAACTCAGATTTCCTGTTGTTCTTTCTTGTTGACTTAATTCAAAGATGCACAAAGCTTTTGCGTGTTCCCGAAAAATGAATAACACATGGTTGTTGTTGTCTTGATATTTCTTGCAGCGACGCCATTAAACCATCCAACTAGTTTTGGAGGCAGATGAACAAGGAAGATAACTCTGTCAAGCTGAAGAGATATCTCAAGCTCTGAATATTGAGCAATAGTTCAAACACTTCTCTCATTGGTTCTCCCTTTCTGTGAGTTGTCAGTTTTGAACAAATTCCAGTGGCAAAACTTGCGTTTTAGTAATATTATGAGCTTGTGGGCAGCTAACTTGCTTGGATGGGCTTGTGGTGTAATTACCATTCCATAAATAAGGGTACCAAATCTCTTATTGTAGCACACTCTGGACTTCATTTTTCTACCAAATCTCTTATTGTAGCACGCTCTGGACTTCATTTTTCTGTTTCTTTCTGTAGCAAGCTGAACAATAGCATTGGCCTAAAGGATAAAACGCTTGTTCGGATTGGCGGGAGTTTGATTGACGTGTTTTTGCTGCATGAACGTTTGCAGCTATGTGCAAAGAGGAGGTCCCTCTTGTTTGGGAAAAGCTGTCATGGGTTAGCCATTCATCTTGGTCTGGTAACAGATACTCTCACATGCAATATTCTCATCAACCTGTACACAAAATGTGGCCAGAATCATTGTGCTCACCATGTTTTTGATGCAATGCCTGTCAAAAGCATAGTCTCATGGAATACCATGATTGCTGGGTATACTCATAATGGAGAGGATATGCAAGCTCTGGAATTTTTTGTACGGATAATCATTTTTTATTCGAAATTACATAAATATACCCGCGGGAAATTTTTTTTACAAAAATAGGCTCCAGTCGCCGAATGGTTGGGCGACTGGAGCCTATCGTCCAACCAGACCGCGACACATTATGTCTCGCTGCACAGTAGAGCGACTACATTTAGTCGCTCTTCCGTTAGGCGACTAGCATGCAGTCGCCATCCCGTTAGGCGACTAACATGCAGTCGCCATCCCGTAGGGCGACTTTATGTAGCCCCCGTGTATTGTTTTAGATTTTGTGAATTTTGTAACGTTGAACGGGTAAAAAATACGGTGAAGTTGTAATAAAAGTTTATGTTCATTGTATATTGTAGGTGTGTAAAAAGTTTTTAAATTTTTTTTCATGAAAGATTGAGTACAGAACGATCGATACATACACTGTTAAGTGAGATAGTTTATGTGCGGAGAGAGATAATAGACTTCTGTAAATTTAAATAAACTTCATAATATAACTGTGAGTAACATGCCGCATGTTTTTTCATTACATGCATAACATATATAGCATCTGCAGCGTCGCTTCACTAGTCACCCTGGTGTGCCCCGTCACCGCGCCCGCGTCCTCCCATACGGCCTCGCTTGGCCCTCTTCCGGTGCAACGGGTTAGGACGATCTAAAAAAGTAAAACGAGGAGGAGGGTGTCTATCCCGCCCCCGCGCTGGTGGAGTCAGCTGCACCTCTGGCTGTGTGCTCTCTGGTGCACCGGGGAGGGCACTGCCAGAGATAACCTCCGGTGCTACGTCGGAGAAGTGTCCAGGCCACTCCGGTGTAGACGCGAAAAACTGGTCCACTTCGTCCGGGCCTGGGGAGACGCCGTGCTGCTGGTAAGTACCTGCAATATTAATAACGTTAGTTCGTTGCATGTCGTCTTCGGATAAACACGATATAAGAACCTCTGCGTACCCGTAGCTGGCGCCATCTGCGTGGGGAAGACAGGGGTGTGCGTAGGAGGCGTGAAGTGAACCGGTGTAGGAGGCCCTGCCCAGGCTGAACCCCCTGGCTGCTCCGGGTGAGGTGGTGGAGGACGTATCCACGTAGGTGCGCCAGAGTAGTGCCACGCTGGTCGGGGTGGACGAGCAGTCGAAGCGGTGGGCGTGGAGACCGCCGGTAGCCTCGTGCAGGACAGTAGGTTAACGATACGTCTACACCCGTCGTGCATCCGACGCGCAAAGCTGATGCCCTCCTCATGGGTCAGGTGCGCACCACTGGAGAGCCTCTCCAGTACTGTCCCGGAGTCGGCGCATAGGGCAGAACCGATGTCAGCCTGGACACAAAGACATGAAATGGTCGATTATCGAAACGACATTACCATTTGGGAATATTTGAAATGACATGTAACGTACCGCGAGGTGAGCGTCGCGCGCGAAGTGCGCGGGGTACGTGTCCGTCAGAGCGACGACGTGTGTGGCAGGCGGGTCTACCACATATACGAGCCTGGTACGGGTCTGCGGCTGGTACCAGCGCAGGTACTTCGCGTACTCCCTGCTGTCGTACGGGCTGTCCTCCTCCACGCGGTCGTCGAGCGCACCCTGCCACTGCTCGACCCAGGGCTGCATCCTGAACGACCAGTCCATGCCTCTTTTCACTCCCTTCGCGCTGTGCCTGCGTATAGAACCATTATTGGATGTGAGATACTTGCGAACGCAGTAGTAAGTATGTAAATATTTAGCACAAACAATCACTCACCCGTGCACGTGGCGCGGAATCGATGGTCCGACTGGAACAGGAACCGGCTGTTGTAGCCCGAACTGCCGCATCACCCGCTGGGGTGCGTAGTCCTCCACGTAGATGAGGTACACGAGCTTCCGGCGGGTGAGCCAGAAAGCCCGGTCACGCCAGCAAAGTGAGGACAGCCCGCCAGGAGCACGGGCCTAAACTGCCGTATTTGCGTACGGCTCCCAGCGCACGTCGTCGGCTGTGATGCGGTCGAGCTGCTCCACAAAGACCCGGTACGCCCGCGTGACCTGCACGTGCGCGAACTGTACCTGCAAGAAATATAAGTTGTTTAGAATGACGATCGTCCATAAGAAAGAAATAGTTGACTGTGATAATACTTACTCGACGACGGCACCAGATAGAACCCATCGTCGGCCGGTTGACGTCTCCCCCTGGATACATCTCGGGCCCGTACGGACCCATGTCGTCTAGCACAGGTCGCCCGAGGCTTAAGCGCTCGAACGACCACAACTGCAGTAGCAGGGGACAGCCCGTGAGGATCGAGTTCGCCTTGATCCTCGTGCACGCATCGCATAGGGCGCGGTACGTCGCGGCAAGTACGGCCGATCCCCAGCTGACCTGGTGGGGCTCGCCGTCAGCGATCGCCCTCGCATAAGCGATAAGGCGCGCATCCACTGAGTTGCCGTGGCTGGTGGTGAAAAGCACCCAACCAAACAGCCACAGCACGTACGCCTCCAGGTGGCGCGACACCTGCTGATCGTCTGCATGTGGAACCATGCGCTCCACCTGAATTCAAACAAGTTGTTATTAGTACCTAATACCACAAATAAACGGTTCGACGACACGATCGAATGTAAAAACCACGTACCCGGTACTGTGTGAGCCACATCAGCGTCGGCCCATGGGTCTGCGCCTCTCTGAACACGTGGTGCTGAGGGCCCGGTGGAACGACACCCTCGAATCTGCCAAGCAGGTCAGCGCGCCAGTCGTCTGGGGCCTCCGGTAGGAAGGCAGCGTCTCCCGCGATCGGAAGGCCAAGGAGCAGGGACACATCCTGCAGGGTCGGCGTCATCTCCCCGAATGGGAGGTGGAAAGTGTGCGTCTCGGGCCGCCAACGCTCCACCAAAGCCGTCAGCAGGGAACGGTCGAACGGGAAGCGTCGTGATCGCTCCCCGCCCGCCTCGTCCCCGCCAGCGGCTGCATCCTCGTCCGTGGCCTGCACCATCCGGGCAAGAGGGAGTAGCCCGGCATCCCGCAGCCTGCAAACAAAGTGAAGGTCAGCACGGAACGAACTTACGGTCGCACTAAACGCTGGAGTAGTGCAAACCTGGCAGTCCAACGAGGGTCGAGTCCCCAGGCCACGCGAGGTGTGCGTGTCCGGACCACTCCCAGCTGAGGCGGCTCGTCCGTGCTCCCCGGTGGCGGCACTAGACGGGAAGCGCGATGAGAGCGGTCCACGTGCTCGTCCAACAGCGCGTACTGCCACTCGGAGTCACGTCCAGCACGAGTCATACCTGCAAAATTTGTACAATAATTTCTACATTAAATTTTCTACATCTAAATTTATACAATAATTTCAACATTAAATTTCCTATATCTAAATTTGTACACTAAACTTTCTACATCTAAATTTCTACATTTAATTTTCTACACTAAATTTTGTACACTACATTTTTTAAACTAATTTTGTAAACTAAATTTCTAAACTACATTTTCTAAACTATTTTTGTAAACTATATTTCTAAACTAATTTTCTACACTAATTTTGTAAACTAAATTTCTAAACTACATTTTCTAAACTATATTTCTAAACTAATTTTCTAGACTACATTTTCTAAACTAATTTTGTAAACTAAATTTCTAAACTACATTTTCTAAACTATTTTTGTAAACTATATTTCTAAACTAATTTTCTACACTACATTTTCTAAACTAATTTTGTAAACTAAATTTCTAAACTACATTTTCTAAACTATTTTTGTAAATTATATTTCTAAACTAATTTTTTACACTACATTTTCTAAACTAAATTATCTACACTAATTATCTACACTAATTGTCTACACTAACTATCTTTCTACACTAATTATCTACACTAACTATATTTCTAAACTAATTATCTACACTAACTATCTTTCTACACTAATTATCTACACTAACTATATTTCTAAACTAATTATCTACACTAACTATCTACACTAACAAAAAATATAACACAAAAAATTACCTGGAAATCGCGCACTCCCTCTCCTCTTCTCCTCCTCTCCCTCTCTTTCTCTCCCCTCCCTCTTCTCCTCTCCCCCTCCTCTTCTCCTCCTCTCCCTCTCTTTCTCTCCCCCTCCTCTTCTCCTCCTCTCCTTTCCCCTTCTCTTCTCTGCGCGCCGAAGGAAACAGTGGCCGTCGATCGACGGCCGAGCGCGTTTTTGTATCCACCCTCAGTCGCCCAACGGTTCGGCGACTGAATTTCAGTCGCCCAACAGTTGGGCGACTTCCTTGCAGTCACCGAACCGTTGGGCGACTGAAGTTAATCGCCCAACGGTTCGTAGACTCTCCAGCTGTCGCGATCCGGTTGGGCGAAAAGCTCCAGTCGCCCAACCATTAGGCGACTGGAGCCTATTTTTGTAAAAAATTTTCCCGCGGGTATATTTATGTAATTTCGAATAAAAAATGGATTATCCGTACAAAAAACTCCAAGCTCTGAAACTTTTTTCAATGATGCACCGAGAAGGGATGCATGTGAGCGAATTTACCTTATCCAGCACTCTCTGTGCATGTGCTGAAAAATATGCTATCACCGAATGCAAGCAGTTACACACAATGGCCCTCAAGCTTGCACTGGAGTCAGATAATTCTTGTGTTGTGAACTAGCATAACAAGAGGGTAATTAGTTGTGAACTAGCATAACAAGGGGTAATCATCTGTCAGAGAAAGGTCGGATGACAATGACTTGAAGTAGAACGACGCTAGGTGAAGAAGACACCGATTGAGGGAGGAATAGATATAGAATAGCTGTCAAGGAAATGACCACAGTTAGACTTTAAGGGCTAAGAACTTGTTTATTCATCTTTGCTTAATTTAAGAAGATATAATGACATCCCTTTTAAAGGGATAACTTGATTTGACCCCTAAGAAACAATCTAATTTAAAGAAACAAACTAACTAAAGATAAATTTTCAAACTAACTAAATCAATCTAATCCCTAATAAAAAAACTAATCGTGGATGCTACAGTAGTCATGTGACAGTGCGCGTTGGAGTTGCTACAGTAACCACGTGAATAGCGTGTGTGTCGTGGTTGCTATAGTAACCATATGAATAGTGTGCATATGCTACAGTACCACGCACGTAATATACATCTCTTTCGATGAAACAACTCGTCCTCGAGCTATAACATAGGGTGACAAACTTCTCTGATAGGGGTGGTTGAATCTGTTGGTGCATAATCTTTAACTTCATCGTCATCTGATTTATTAGGTTGTCTAGTAGGGATAACTTGGCAGTAGAGCCATGGTGTTGGCTCTAATACCAATTGTTGCGAACTAGCGTAACAAGAGGGTAATCATCCGTCGGAGAGAGGTTGGACGATGACGAGAAGTAGAACGGTGTTAAGTGAAGAGGGCACCGATTGAGAGAGAAATAGATCTAGAATAGCAGGTTAAGGGAACGACCACGGTTGGACTTTAAGGACTAGAAACTTGTTTATTCATCTTTACTTGATTTAAAAAGATATAATGACATTCCTTTTATAGAGATAACTTGACTTGACCCATAACAAACAATATCTAATTTAAAGAATAAACTAACTGAAAATAAGTTTCCAAACTAACTAAATCAATCTAATCTTTAATAAAGGAAACTAATCGCAGTTGCTATAGTGGCTATGTGAATAGCGTGTGTCGCGGTTGCTACAGTAACCCCGTGAACAGTGAGCGCCGCGGTTGCTACAGTAACCATGTGAACAGTGAGCTCCGCGGTTGCTACTGTCACTTACATTAAGGATTTGAGAAGACAATAACTCCAATAGTTGAGATGTCAACATATAGATAACCACATGGGCCTATAGTATATGGGCCTTGATATACTTAACACCCCCTTCAAACTCAAGGTGGAAACGGAGGTTTTGAAGCATTGAGTTTGAGCAAGTGAAGCCGATGTTGCTCTCGAGTTTGTGCTTTAGTGAAAAAATCTGCCACTTGCAGTTCTGAGGGCACATACTGAAGAGCAATTGTTTTCTGCTGACAATGAGACCGAGTAAAGAAGGCATCAACGCCAATATGCTTTGTAAGTTCATGCTTCACAGGATCATTGGCAATTTGTATAGCTCCAATATTATCACATAGAAGAGGTGTAGGAGCATCACAAGAAATACCAAAATCTGCTAACAACCATCGAAGCCATACAATCTCTGAAATAGTAGTGGCAAGTGCTCGAAGTTCTACCTCTGTATTAGAACGAGATACATCCGCCTGCTTCTTAGACTTCCATGCAAGAGGAGAAGAACCAAGAAGAATGCAATAACCTGTGATAGAACGACGATCTGTTGGATCACTCGCCCAGGTGGAGTCCGAGTAAGCATAAAGCTGAAGTGGACTGTCATGAGCATAGAACAAACACTGAGAAGATGTCCCCCGTAAGTACCGTAGTACACGAAGAAAATGTCCAAAATGAATGGAAGTAGGAGCACTCACAAACTGACTCAGAATATGAACCACATGAGCAATATCAGATATAGTAACAGTGAGATAAACAAGGCTGCCCACAATATGCCGATATCGAGAAGGATCCTCAAGAGGTGTACCATCGGTAGGGCGAAGTTGTAAATGAAGATCCATAGGTGTCGCAGCCGTTCGGCTATCTGTAATGCCAGAACGAGCAATAAGGTCTTGTATGTATTTGGATTGAGAGAGATAGTAGCCCTTTGCAGAATACAACACCTCAATTCCTAAGAAATAACTGAGAGGACCCAAATCAGACATCTGAAATTGCTCACCAAGTTGCTTCTTCACATGAGAAATGTGTTCCACATCATCTCCCGTAATCAACATATAGAAGAATCAAAGTACGTCCATGTGGAGAGAGATGATAAATAGAGCAGGGTCATGATCACTAGGTGAAAACCCAGCAGCCCGTATTACCGAAACGAAGCGCTCAAACCAAGCACGAGGTGCCTGTTTAAGACCATATAGAGCACGACGAAGGCGACAAACATGACCAGGAGGAGCATCAACACCTGGAAGTGGTTGCATATAAACTTCTTCATGCAAATCACCATGAAGAAAAGCATTCTTAACATCCATTTGAGAGATGGTCCAAGAAGAAGTAGCAGCCACTGCAATGAGAGTACGAACAGTGGTCATATGAGCAACTGGTGCAAAAGTCTCATCATAATCTCGACCCTGAGTTTGCTGAAAGCCTCTAGCAACAAGACGGGCTTTATATCTCTCGATAGAACCATCAGACTTGGTCTTAATTTTGAATACCCATTTAGATGTAATAGGCACTGCATGTGACGGTAATGGAACAAGATCCCAAGTTCCTGTACGATCAAGGGCAGCAAGCTCCTCAGACATAGCAAGCTGCCATTCCGGAATATTAGAGGCTTCCTGGTAAGTGGAGGGCTCATCAACAACGGCATTCACACATGGAAAACCATACTTGTCAGCCGGACCAATAGCAGTACGATCTCGTAGATTATATCTTGGACCAACCTGTAACTCATCAGGAATAGTATGAAAATCATCAATATTATTAGAAGCATCAACAGCGGGCGTATCAGGACTGGCAGTGGTGGTAGAACTGGGTGGAGGCACTGTGGGGTTTGTAGGACGACGATGGAAAACATGTGTGATAGGTGGTTTAGAATGAAAAGGAGGTGGTGCAGGAGGAGGTGTAGTCTCCTGTGAAGGTGGCGTGATGGAAATAGAAGGCGCAGGAATGGGCGTAATATATGGAGAAGGTGTGATGACATCAGTATTGGGTGAAATAGGAGGAAGACACAGGAACGATGTGGGTTCTGTGGAAGAATATGAGGGCTGAGTAGAGGGGTTATAAAAGAAAGGACAGTCCTCAGCAAATGTCACATCACGAGAGATACGTATGCGACGAGAAGAGGGATCATAACACCGATATCTTTTATGCTCAGGACTATACCCCAGAAAAACACACTCAACAGATTGTGCAGTCAACTTAGTTCGCTCACGAGGCGCAAGCAAAAAATAGCAAGTACAGCCAAAAAACTCGGAGATGATCATAGCTAGGAGAAGTACCAAAAAGAACTTCACCAAGATATTTTCCAGACAGTTTGGATGAGGGTTGTCTATTGATGAGATAGACAGCAGTAGAAACAGCTTCACCCCAAAAATGAGAAGGAACAAAAGATGAAATCAAAAGTGTGCGAGCAGTCTCTATAAGATGGCGATGTTTGCGTTCAGCAACACCATTCTGAGCATGAGCACCAGGACAAGAGAGCTGAGCAAGAGTACCCTCAGAGGACAAAAACTGGCGAAAAGCATCAGACAAATACTCACCACCAGAGTCAGAGCAAAAAACTCTAATAGGAGTAGAAAACTGTGTGTGAACCATACGAACAAAAGACTGGTAAATGGAACACAACTGAGAGCGATGTTTCATGAAATAAATCCATGTATATCGAGAATGATCATCAATAAAAATGACATAATGTTTATGACCACCCTTTGTAGCAAAAGGTGCAGGACCCCATACATCTGAATGAATAAGATCAAAAGGTCTAGCTGAATGAGAAACACTAGATGAATATGATAGTTGCATTTGTTTTCCAAGTTTGCAACCCTTACAATGAAAGCTAGACTCAATAGGGGTATGACCTAAACAACCTTTATTTATTAATGTGGACAACCGGGACCCACAAAGATGACCAAGACGATGATGCCATTGGGCGAAGGAAGAGGCGGAAGACGAAGCAGCGGATGACACACGAGCTGGAGACTCAATGGAAGAAGGAAGACGCAAGGTGTCGAGGATGTAGAGGCTAGGAGCACCTTTACGGCGATGGCCAGTCCCAATCACTTTCCCGCTTCGACGATCCTGAATAAAACAAGATGAGTCATCAAATCCAACAAAACAATGTTGGTTGGTAACTTGACCAACCGAAAGAAGATTCATGGACAACTGAGGTACAAAAGAAACATCAGGTACAGAAAAATGAGGATTGCAAAGTGAATTCTGGTGAGTGATATGACAAGATGTACCATCAGCTGTCTGAACAGAAGCACCATCAGTAACCGGCTTGCAAGCAACCAACTGGGACTGATCAGATGTCACATGAAAAGAAGCTCCTGAATCAAGCACCCAAGACGACGAAGAAGCATTAACAGGCGAAGCAGCAGCAACGGACACTGAACCTCTAGGAGTGGAACCAGTACCACGACCACGAGCTGCACGACGTGCACGATAGTCAGCCAACTTCTCTGGATAATGAGAAAAACAATTCTCTGGAAGATGACCAGACTTGCCACAATGTTTACAGAGTGCCGAAGAGGAACTTTTTGGTGCACTGATCCTCTGAGAAGCTGCCAACACACTATGAGGAACAGATGCAGAAGAAGACATAGACTTAAGATGTGTTTCTTCTGCAAGTAAATCAGACAATGCCTGTGCCATGGTGAGAGCAGAAGAATTGTGTAGCAATCGTGTACGGATGGAATCACACTCAGCCCGGACTCCCATGACAAATTTGTAAAGTAAAATTTTTTTCAATAAACTTATGTGCTGGACAGGGAACAGCTGTACACTCAGGTATCATGGAAGTCAATGATCCCATCAGACGATCAAAGGCAGAGTAGTACTCATCAATAGACATATCATTCTGCTCAATTTCATGAGTTTGCTGCATAAGGGTATGCAAAAGAGCACCACTATCCTGAACATAGCGCTTCTTCAAGTTGTCCCATATACCCTTGACTGTTTTAAACTTAGAAAGACTCATAATCATGGATTGCTTAGTACTATTCACCATAGCAGCTATTACTTTCCCATCATTAATATGCCATTCTTTTACTGCAGCAGCATTACTACCATCATCCTTAAGCACAGGTGGAGTTTCAGTTAAGTGAAAAAGTAAACCATAGCCCCTCAATGCAGTCTCTACACAGAAAGCCCACTCTGGATAATTCTGACCATCTAGGGTGAGATTGATAACTATTGCATTTATCTGAGACATGTTGAGATGTGCTAGGGCTTGACCAACAGCAGGCAAAACAGCAGAACAGAGGACAGATAGCAATTACCATAGTTGAAGTGTTGACTGTGCAAATATATCACGTGCAGAGGGCAGCAGACGAAGAATCCACGGGCGGTGAAGCAGCAATAGAAGCAGCAGTCAGAACAGCCGTATCAGCAAGGCAGCGACGGTGGCCCAGATGCGGATCCGAGACGGCCGAAGAAGATCCCCAGGTGACGGTGGCCGAGCCGCGACGGTGGGCGACCTCAAAGGGCGGCGACGATGGCCCCGAAGGTGGAGCCGACGGCGGCAGATCGGCGTGTCCCGCGACCGCGCGACAGGCCGCTGGAGGAGGCGGCGGATCCGACGAGGCAGGCCCCAGGCGATGGAGGTGGCGGATGAGGCGGACGCCCCCAGGCGATGGAGCAACGGACGAGGCGGGCGCTGACGAGACGCGCGACCCCCCAGGCTTCGGGCGGCGGCGAGCGGGAGGTGGCGGCGCTGGATATTACGAGGTGTCGCGCGGTTCTCGCAGTCGCACGCCTCCCGAGATCCGATCGGATCTGACGAGGCACCAGGCGGCGGAGTCGACGAGGATGAAGACGCCTGCAGGGACCGTGACGGTGTGACGGGCGGACAGCAGCCGACTGCAATGGGCGGACGGCGGCCGACTGCGACGGGCGGACGGCGGCTTGAGGGAAACCGCGACGGGCGGCTGCCCTCTCTGCAGCCGAAGAAACAGCGGCCGACTGGCCGTAGCACGCATAGACCACGTGTGGGTGGATTTTGGATCGTGGGAGGAGGATTAGAATAATCCTGACCTAACCCTAATCCATGAGCTCTGATACCATGTCACTTACATTAAGGATTTGAGAAGACGATGACTCCAATAGTTAAGATGTCAATATATAGATAACCACATGGGCCTATAGTATATGTGCCTTGATATACTTAACAGCTACAGTAACCATGTGAAATGTGAGCGACGCGGTTGCTACAGTAACATATAACCAGTGCTGTGCTACAGCACCATGCATCTAACATCTTGGAACTGGATGCTGGGTTTTTGAAAAGATTCCACAGAAAACTTCAGTTACATGGAGTTCTCTGTTTGCAGGATATGTGCAGAATGGTCTTCATGAGGAGGCATTGCGTTTATTTCAGAGAGCGCAGAGGGACGTAGTACAATTGACTGAATTCACTCTTTCCACTATTCTCGGTACATGTGCAAGGTTAGCATTGATAATTGAAGGGACGCAGTTTCAAGCCATTATTGTCAAGTATGGTTTTCATGGAAACATCTTTGTGGCAACATCTCTTTTGGATATCTATGCAAGGTGCGCGCAGATCGATAAAGCCTATGCAGTATTTGCTGATATGGAAGATAAGAACGTTGTCCTATGGAATGCAATGATCGCTGGTTTTTCTAGGCATGCCCGTTCTTGGGAAGTTATGATTCCTTTTGAGAAAATGCAGCAGGTAGGGATTTTTCCAACTGAAGTTACCTATTGTTGGAACACATGGGAAGCTAGATTACACAGATAACTGAGTAGTACTAGTTACATTGCTCCATTTGCTCTGAACTCATACAGAGACAGACACACACATTACAATCTTTTGCTCATGCCGTATGTAATCGCCTACGGCTATCCAACGTCCAGCCATGTAGTGTATTCAAGCACTGGGCTGTCCAAGCTTTGCCTTGTCAAATTTGTTCACGTTTTCTCTGAAACCTTGCACTCTCTGACTTCAATGCATCTTTGGATCCTGCATATCCATTGGCTAGACGTAATGCAGTAACTCCTGATTTGTTTCCTCTGCTTTAATTACCTAGTAACCAACTTTGACACGCCACGCCAGAAGCTTAAACCAGCTTGTAACAGCTAGAAGCTTCAACTCATCTTAATGTCGGTTCACGCACCCGACAAGATTACAACTACACCTATCTCTCTATGGTTGTCAGTGTGCAGTCATGCAGGCTTAGGTAGAGAGGGCCGACGTCACTACTGTAGACTGCTAATGACCGATCATACTGATGAGCCTAATGTCCTTCACTATTCTTGCATGGTTGATGTTAAAGAGAGCACCCGAGAATCATGGATGTCTATAATAAGTTCGAGGAAATTTATCGTGAGACGAGAAGATTTGCTCACAGGACGAACACAATGTGATCTGCATGATGTTCATGATTACCAAAACGAAGAGCTGCTTAAACACCACAGCGAGAAGTTGGTTCTTGCTTTTGGTTTAATAAGCATGCCGCCTAATATACCAATTACAATATACAAGAACCTTAGGATCTGTGGAGACTGCCATTCCTTCATGAAGATTGCTACCCGTATTACTAAGATATCGATAGATTTCACCATTTTATGGATGGCTCATGTTCTTGCGGTGACTTCTGGTGATTGAGGACTGAATGTGGTGACTTCTGGTGATTGAGGACTGAATGAGGAATAGCAATCATCTTCCAGTGGTACTCCCATCATGCAGCAAATTATTGTCCTATCAGTAGTGGCACTGCTGCTCTAAAGATCTATGTCAGGACATATAGACAGATTCGTCATTCAAGTCAATAATGTCATGCTGCCGGGCCTATTTGGTGTAATATCAGCACTAGCATGGGTGCTTGATCATCTGAACAGATTGAAAATGAACTACGGAGCTCTATCTTGTACAGTAGTTATGTCATACTGTAAGACCATATGGTTAAGTTTAGAATATTTATGATGATAAATAAGTAACAATGTTACTTATTGATGTTATTTGAGGTGTATGGTATATGTGGACTTATATCGGTCAAGTTGAAAAAAACTTGTGCTGGAAAAAGATGTTACTTTGGTTTTTGTATGTGTAGGGTAATTCAGAGGTGATTATCGTCTACGACAAGGACCGAGAGATGGCTTGGTGCAAAGTCATATTCTAGAAGGTCAAGGATTCTAGAGGAGGCAGTCATACTAGAGTTGGGGTGTGTGGAGATCAAAAATGGATGATACGTGTTGGAGTTATGGAGGTGCGGTCCGGAGGCTACGACACGTGATAATTTGGAGTGTCCAAAATTAGGTAGTATGACAAAAGTTGAAAAACCCGTGTTACATAAAGGTTTCGGATCCCTTATTTGTTGGAATTGGATAAGAACTCATGGTCTTAGGAATAAGATCATGGTTTGTGCCCTAGACTATAAATAGAGATATGGTTAGATGTTAACTCTAAGGCTCAAAAGATGTAATTTTCATGCTAGGATTTGAGAGATGTTAGGAGGGTACTTTGCAGCCATAAACATGATGATCTAGTAATAAAAATAGCTCTCGTGCTCCCAAAGAAACCAATCTGTTGTTCTCTCGAGTTTTCTCATCAATTAGGTACGTCACGCAAGGTACAGGAGGACTTTCATCTCGTGAAGTTGTGTTGCATCCTTGCGTGCGTAGGCGAGGTGTCCAACAGGAGGACCGGGTCACATCAAAGGGAAGTGGGTCCCAAAGAGCATCACGTCAGCACGTCCCATGGAGAAAACATGTTGCAGCAAGTAGCAAAGTTAGGATATTAAGCAACAACAGGAGATTAGCAGTTGAATCTTTCTTTGTTTCAGTCGTTGCTCCCCACACAAACTCCTGCTGATTCGCATTAGTGTGCTGAAGAAAAAGGAGGTTTAAAAGCAAGTGGCATCATGTAGCGAAAGCGACATCTTTGAATTTTTAATTTGCTACAGTACCAAACATTGTAGCTACAGTACCAAGAAATAATTTTCCCTTTTGCTGTCTTTTTGTTTTTGTGTACTTGCTATGTTGGCAGGTTGAACAATCAGAAGACACTAGATTTGAGGAAAAAACTTCCACTGTGGACTACAATCATTCAGCCCCCTCTGATCGCCATCAACGATCTTACAAGTGGTATCAGAACATATTATAATGGCATTATATCGAGATTGTTTTTCAGGTAAGCCACCGTTTTTCAATAGACTAGATTATATCTATTGGAAAATACGCATGTAGATTTTTTTATAAGCACAAGGTAATGCTATTTGGCAAAAAGTTAAAAACCCATATGAAGTGCTTCCTGTTGTTACTACTGAAAATACTGTTATTGTTGAAACTAATGTTAAGTCTAGAAATAATTTTTTGCAAGGTCTAAATAGAAATGAGTTTGCCATAATTGCTCATATTAAATCTGCTAATAAAATTTGGACTATTCTAGTTGATTATCATGAAGGTTCTAAGTTTGTTAAAGGTGTTCATCAGAACCAATTTAAAAAGGAGTATTCAAAATTTGAGATGAAACCTGGAAAATTAGTAAACATCTATTGTTTCTTTGTCTGCATTGTATTCGATTTCAAATGAATAGTTAGAGGAGATTTCAAAAGAGTAGATTGTACTCTTTTCTAATAGGGTGACCAAATTAATTAACAACATCAGATCAAGACAAAGAGGAGGTCCAATCAGATGCTATAAATGTGGTGAGCTAAACTACATTAAAAATGAATTGCCCTAAACTGAGGAGCAAGGAGGTCAAAGATGACAACGTACCAACTCGTCGCTCTCAAACCAAGATTGACCCAAGCAAGAAGCACAATAATCATAGGACAGTCAACAAAGTACTTTTAGCAGTTGATGAGATTTATTTGAGTAACGTTAATTTTGTAAGCGATGATGAGAACAATGGCAAGAAGACAAAGAAGGTGGATTTCTCAGGGATGTGTTTTATGGCAAGCAGTGAGGAACTCAACAATGATGATCTCTACATTGATTCTGATGAGGCAAAACCTTCTTATATAGATTTATCTTGTACTGTGTTTAGATTGGCAGAGGAGCTCAAAAGGTATAAAAAATTAAAATCTATGATCTTATTGTTGAGATCTTAAATTATGATATTAATATACTTAGAATTTTTATTCTTGATGATGAATCTTGTGAATCTTTTCAAGTGTTATATTCTGAGTTAGAGTCTATTAAAACAATTAATACATCAAATTTGGTTCAAACTTAGTAATGTAACTGCTAAACTTGATGAATTAAGTTTGACACATGACTCTTGTGATAAAAAGTTAAAACTTACAAACAATAAAATTGAAAAGCTCAAGTTTAGTTTTTCTACATGTTTAGAGTCAAGTATTTCAAATGCTCAATTTGAAGTTTGTTCTAATTGTAAATTGCTACAAGCTAGATTTAATTCATCTCAGGAATCAATTCAACAGATACTTTATCACGAGATATCTTCTTGCTCTAATTGTTACAAATTTAGCATAGAAACAGAAGTATTAACTAGATAACTTAATGATTTTACTGTAAAAGATAGATTAACTCAGTTTAGGGCTTCTAAGAATATTTTGAATGAACCTGTTAATTACATAACTTATTCCACTTTAGCTAAAGAAAATGAGTAACTTAAGGACACTTTAGAAAGCTTTTCTTTTGGAAAGAAAAATTTGAATATGATCCTAAACAAGTCAAAAACAAGTGTCAAAAATATCGGTCTAGGGTTTAATGCTGTTAATTATGCCAAGAATAATCCACCTAAAGTTGTTAAGGTCATTGGAAGTAAGCTAATTGAAACCAAAGGTGAGCCTATTAAAACTGTGTTTAAATCTATTAGTTTTGTGCAAAGTTTATTGAATAATGCTTTATGTGCTAGCTCATCATCTAAAAAAAATTCTAATTGTGTTAAATTTCAGTGCACCTACTGGGGAAAAGGTGGGCACTTGCATGAATTTTGCTTTATGCGTGCTAAGAAAGAGAAGAAGGAAAGATTGAATGCTTTAAGTCAAAAATATGCAACATCTTTTGTTCCTAGAACTAATGCGAAAACTAGACTTTTAGAAAAATTTTGTGATGATTTTAAATCTGCTTCACATACTAGATTGAGATATAATTCGAATAATCCATGTTCTTTTTGGCCTTTTGGTCACCCATATGCACGTGATTTTTGTTCTGGTTTTGTTGCTGTTCCTCTACATCGTGTGTCTCAGTATTAGGTCCCTAGGTCTTATTTCACTAAACTCCAGTATTGTGACACCGATGTTTTTTGTGATGTAGGTACAACTGATGAGGAAGGGGAACATGTGGCTAGTGGATTCAGGTTGTTCCAGGCACATGACCGGTGATTCAAGATGGTTCTCCCTCTCACTAAGGCATCCGGTGATTAGTTGATCACTTTAGGGGATGCTTCAATAGGTATTATGATGGCTAAAGGTACAGTGCGCATTAATGATACATTAATGACCGGTGATTTAAGATATAATTTGCTCTCAGTTTCATAGTTGATAGACGATAAGCTTGAGGTAAGCTTTAAGAAATATGCTTGTAGAGTTTTAAATACTTCTAGAGATCGTATTTTCAATATATCTCGATTGGTGAAGGTCTTTAGAGCTAATTTGAATAATTCTTTTTCACCTGATGTTATATGTTTGGTAACTTTCAAATCTAGAGATATATTCTTTTAGCACCATAGGTTGGGACACATTGGTTTTGATCACCTTACACGGATTAGTAGGATGAATCTCATTAGAGGGTTACCTAAGCTTAAAGGTGGTAAAGATTTGGTTTGTTCCCCTTTTAGATATGATAAGATGGTAGCTACTCCACATCCACCTCTTTCTATGATCATCATATATGGCCCTAGTCAATTGTTGCATATGCACACTGTAGGTCCCTCTAGTGTTCAGTCTGTTGGAGGCAAATGGTACATACTTGTAATTGTTGATGATTACTCTAGATATTCTTGGGTTTGTTTTATGGTGTCTAAGGATGAGGCTTTTGGTCATTTTAAAGATTTGTTTATTAGACTTAATGATGAATTGTTAGGTGCTTTAAAATCTATAAGAAGTGATGATGGTAATGAATTTAAGAATTCATCTTTTGCTTCTTTTTGCTCTGAAAAAGGTTTAGAATATCAATTTTCTCCCCCTCGTGTCCCACAACAAAATGGGGTTCTAGAGAGGAAAAACAAAACTATAGTTGAAATGGCTAAGACTATGCTTGATGAACATGCTTCTCCTAAGAAGTATTGGGTTGAGGCTATTTTTACTGTATGTTATGTTTCTAACAAAGTATTTTTGAGAGCCCCATTACAGAAGACTTTTTCTAAGTTGAGATTTGGTCATAGGTCTAGTGTTTCCCATTTCAAAGTATTTGGATATAAATGCTTTATTCTTAAACATGGTAATGTTGATAAATTTGAATCTAGATCTTCAGATGGCATTTTTCTCGGTTATCCTACTCACTCTCATGGTTATCGTGTACTTAACTTAGAGACTAACAAAATTGTTGAGACCTATGAGATTACTTTTGATGAGGCTAGTTTTGGTATTAGACATGACATTTCAGGTACATAGGTTTAGGAGGAGTTCGAAAGCATATTCTTGATGAAGAGTGGGATCTTGATTTTGGTGATGTTTTTCCTCTCATGCCATCACCTGCACCAACCAAGGTTTTTGCACCTTCTACTTCCGATTCAGCTAGGGACATTGCTACCTCTAGTGGGGCAATACCTCCTGATGTGCTGCTATCAACAGATGGATCACCTGCAGAAGATATCAGTAATATTGATGCTACCCTAAAACCATCTGCACCATTGCATATTGTTTGACACGAGAAATCGCTCACAGATTTCTAGCCCTAGGGTATAAGATGTGGGTGTGCCAGTGTACTAGAGTACACAAAATAAATAAACACAACAAAAGATAGGGAAAACATGTATTTATTCATTCATTTGAGAAGAACAAAATTACAAATTCTCTTTTTATACATATGCGCTCCGTAGCCTACTTTGTGTAGCAGACCTGACATAAATGATGTGGTATCCTTGTTCCTGGGGCCTCGGAAGGCCCTCGGTTAATTACATCCACATGGTAAACGCATAGAATACCTCCTATTAAGCTGCGCATTGGTCATCGTCTTCAGTCGTCGCTTTATGCTCCTCATGCATAGGATGAATGATTAATGAAGGTGTGGGTGTTGGTATTATCCATAGCCTCGTCAGTCTATGGGGCCGTTGATAGCATGGTTATCACACTTGACCACGCCCGCCCATGCCATTCGACCTTATCGGTATCGAACAGACACAACGGAAGTGATTTGAAGTATGCATGATTAACGTCTAGCGTGACCAATCTAACAACAATGGCAGTGAGAATCGGTGTCGTAGGTATAGCCTGAGCGGAAGAATTAGTAGAGTAGGCCATGGGGTCTAGCATCAATGTGATCGACAACCATCGGAAACTATCCGTGGTCGAGATTCATCATAGTCGAAGCCCGCCAAGAAACATCTATGGTCAAAATCCATCGGGAGATGCCCATGGTCAAAATCCATTGTGGTCGAAACCCATCAAAAGCGCTTTAGTGGTCCAACATCACTGTGATCGAACTCGTCAGGAAACCTCCGTGGTTGAAAGTCACATGGTTGAAACCATTGGGAAACATCCGGGGTCGGCAGTCACCGTGGTCGTAGGTCACCGTAGTCAACACCTTCGGGAAGCATCTGTGGTCGAAAGTCACATGGTCGACACAATTGGGAAATCTCAGTGGACAGAAGTCATCATAGTCGAAAGTCACCGTGGTTGAACTCATCGTGGTCGAACGCATTGGGAAACATTCGAGAACGGAAGTCACCGTGGTCGAACTCATCATGGTCGAATGCATCGGGGAACATTCGAGGACAAAATCCATCATGGTCGAAACCCATTAGAAGATGCTCGTGGTTGAAGGTCATCATAGTCAGAACCCATTTGAGAAATGTCTGTGGTTGAAATCTACCAGAGGAAAAATGTGGTCGAAATCCATCGTGATCGAACTTATCGAGAAATGTTTGTGGTCGAAATCCACTGAAGGATACCCGTGGTCGAAACCCATCATGACCGAAGCCCATTGGGAGCACTTGTGGTCAAAAGTCACTATGGTCGAGCTCATTGAAAAATGCTCATGGTCGACAATCATAGTAGTCAAAACCCATCAGTAGATGATCAGGGTTGGAAGTCACTGTGGTAGAATCCCATCGGAAGGTGTCCGTAGTTGAAACCCACTGTGGTCGAAACCATCAGAAGAATGTCCATGGTCAAAGCTCACGGTGGTCGAAACCCATCAGAAGAATGTCCGTGGTCAAAACCCATCGAAAAAATGTCTATGGTCAAAACCCATCGGAAGAATGTTCGTGGTCAAAACCCACTATGGTTGAAACCCATCAAAAGAATGCCCATGGTCGAAACCCACTGTGGTCAAAACCCATCGAAAGAATGTCTGTGGTCGAAACCCATCGGCAGCATGTCCGTGGTCGAAACCCACTGTGGTCGAAACCCATCGAAAGATGTCCGTGGTCAAACTCATCGAGAAACGTGTCCGTGGTTGAAACCTGCCACGGTCGAAGTTGAAGTCGTAGCAACACTGTAGCGCCCCGGCTGAAGAGAGTCGGTAACACCATGCTCATAGTTGTACTTGAAGGAGTACTGTACCACACAGGTGTAATCACTCTAGCACCCGTGCTCGAAGTCATGCTCATAAAGTATGGTAGCACACTGGTCGAAGATTGTATCTGGGAGTACAGGAGCATACCGGTCGAGAATGTACTGTAGCACACCAGTCGAAGACTGCTGTAGCACCACGATCGATGGCGGTACTGGTTGGAGTATTGGAACTATCAACCACCGATCGTGGTTGTAAGGAGTACTCGTAAAACTACTGTAGCACAATGGTTAAGGGGAGTACTCGTTGGAGTACTGGAGTTATTGACCATCGATCGTGGTCATAAGACAGGTCAACCATCACTATATCACCGTGGTTGTAAAAGTACCTGCAGCATCATGGTCGAGCATC
The DNA here is from genome assembly GCA_017311315.1 of Dendrocalamus latiflorus. Classification (NCBI taxonomy): domain Eukaryota; kingdom Viridiplantae; phylum Streptophyta; class Magnoliopsida; order Poales; family Poaceae; genus Dendrocalamus; species Dendrocalamus latiflorus. Next base: position 21,933,973 of record CM029646.1, on the reverse strand, counting down.
ACGGTATCGCCATGGTCATAGGGCGTACTCGTAGAAGTACTGTAGCACACTGAGTTGAAACGGGGCACTTATAGAGCCTAGTTGTAGGGGAGTACTCATAACCATACTGCAGCCTCGTGGTCGAAAGGGGTCCTTGTAAAATTATTATAGCTATCGATCATTGCTCGTAGTCATAGGTTGGGAGCTATCGACCATCGCTCATAGCCGACAGTCGAAAGCCATTGACCATTAGTCATAACAGTGGTCGGAGGCAGTCATCGACGTTGCTTCTAGCCAGTAGCTAGAGTACCAAATGCCAAAGACGGTTGATGACGCTCAAGTGCGATGAGTAGTTGGGAACATCTAGGTGTCCAATGCAGTCGATGAGGCCCGAGTACGATGAGCGATTGGAGGCGTATGAGTGCCAAAGATGTTCATGCGCATCCGAGTATGAAGGATGCTTGACGACACCCGAGCATGACACGCGGTTGTAGACAGCCGAGTATTGAAGGCGGACAGAAGCGTCCATGTCTGACAAGCTGTTGGAGGCACTCGCATGTGGTATGCAATCGAAGGTACTCGAGTTTGAGAATCAATCGGAGACGTCCGAGTGTCCAAGGTGGTCCAAGATGCTCAAGCACAGCAAGCGGCTGTGGATGACCAAGTATTGAAGTCATTTGGGGAAGTCCGATTACGACAAGTAGTTAGAGGCGTAATAGTGCCAAAGGCTACCATGAACATCTAAGTATGAAAGACGGTCAATGATGCTAAAGTACGGTGAGCAATCATAAGCGACCGAGTACTGAAGGCAGTCAAAGGCACCTATCTTTGACAAGCAGTCGAAGGCGCTAGTGTATGATAGCAATTAGAGGCGTCCGAGTTCAAGGAGTCGTCAGAGGTGCTCAATTTCGTCGAGCGGTCGGGGACGTCGGCTTCTGAAGCGATCAGAGGCACTGACTTCAGCTAGCGATTGGGGCTCGTGACTTTGAATAGCTGTCAGAGATGCCTGACTTTGGCCAGCGATTAGGGATGTTAGGCTTCGAAAGCGATCGGAGGCGCACAGCTTCGGAAGTGAGTAGGGCACTCGACTATGAACAGAGGTCGGGAACGCCTACCATCGGAAAGCGATCGGGGACTTTGGCTTCTGAAGCGATCAGAGGCGTTGACTTTGGCCAGCGATCGGCGGCTCGCGACTTTGAACAGTGGTCAGAGATGCCTAACTTTAGCCAATGATCAGGGATGCACAGCTTCAGAAGCGATCGGAGGCACACGGCTTAGGAAGCGATCAGGTGCTCGACTGTGAATAGAGGTCAGGAACACCTGCCTTCGGAAAGCATTTAGGGACTTTGGCTTCTAAAGTGATTGGAGGTGCTAACTTTGGCCAGCAATTGGAGGCTCATGACTTTGAACAACGGTCGGAGATGCCTGACGTTGGCCAGCAATCACAGATGACTGACGGTCCTAAGTGTTCGAATCCTTGCAGGCGACCGAATGCGCCTGAGCTCAACCGGCAATCGGGGGCGCACGGGCGCACGGCTTTGACCGGCGATTGGAGACATCAAGCTTCGAAAGTAATCAGAGGCGCATGACTTTATAAGCGATCAAGGACTCGCGACTTTGAACAACGATCGAAGATGCTTGACTTTAGCCAATGATCAGGGATGCATGGCTTTTGAAGCGAACGTGGTGCTCGATTGTGAACAGAGGTCGGGAACACCCACCTCCGGAAAGCGATTAGAGGCGCTGACTTCGGTCGGTGATCAGGAACATCCTCAGGGGTCATGAGCCGCATCTTAGTGAGCCTTAGTGCACTTGAGCAGCCGTAGTAGCTCGGCGACATTGCCATCGTAGCTGCCATTCGTCATATGCAGATTAAGATGCGGTAGAAAGAGAGGCAAGAATATTTTTACTGTTCTCAACATAGGATGTCATGGCCTGGGCTTGTATAGATCGTTGCCTCAGGTCTCTCTAACTTCTCCTTCTCCTTCTTTCCCTCCGTCTCTATTTCTTTGTGGGTGTGCTTTCGTCTTTGCCCACTATGTTTATGTCTGCGGTTCTTCTACCTCCTCTGTCCTTCTGCATGAACCTCCCTCTTGTCAACGTCCGTCCTACTCTTTTACAGGCACGCGGTGCTGATTATGCTGCGAGATAAGATTCCTAATTGATTACAGATTTTTTGGGACTCTGCTTTTATATTAGAGATTCATTAAGCATTATCATCAACTGGATGAGGATACAGTGCGACCATGCCTTGTTGTTGATGATCTGCAACTGCGGTCGAATTGTACAACATGGTCAAACCAGTCTGATCAATGCAACATGGTCATCGCACGTGATCGTAAGCAAATCTTAGTGCCCCTAAGTGACTTCAATGTGGTCGTAGTAGGTGCTTGAGCATGCGTGATCGTAGTACGTGCTTGTCTCAACATGGTCATAGCAGGTGATCGAGTAGGCGTGTTTGTAGTATGTGCTTGTCTCAACATGGTCGTAGCAGGTGCTCGTCTCAATGTGGCCATAGTAGGTGTTGGTCTCAACGTGGTTGTAGCAGGTGCTCGAGTAGGTGTGGTCGTAGTACATACTCGTAAAAACACTGGGGCATTGCGGTCGGTGGTCGTAAGCTTAATGTGTTCGAAATAAGAAACTGTGGTTGACACAACGCGGTCAAAATGGTTGTGGTCGCGCAGCCCTGATGTAAGGCGCTGCATACCGACCACCTTACGGCTTTGTTTCTCATGCCATTTCATGACTCGATTATGCTAAAGTTCTTACCCAGCATATATCTCCCTATTTGCCATGATTTGCACAAAATCTTGTCAAACACATATTCGTGGTGTCATCCCACAGAACTGATGATTGGTGACATCCATGAAAGAGTAACACATTTTAGGTTTACTTCTCCTGACTTACATGCTCATTCTATTTTTGTTGCCTCTTTTGAGCCCAATGATGTAAGTCACACTTTATCTAATGAGCATTGAATCAATGCCATGCATGAAGGATTAGAAAATTTTGAGTGTAATAAAGTCTGGACCTTAGTTGAATCTCGTCATGGACATAATGTGATTGAAACTAAATGGGCTTTTAGAAATAAACAAAGTGAGGATGGTGTTGTGATTAGAAATAAGGCTAGACTTGTTGCTCAAGGGTTTACTCAGATGGAGGGTCTTGATTTTGGTGAAACTTTTACTCCTATTGTTAGATTAGAAGCTATTCGAATTCTCTTAGCATTTGCTACATTTAAAGGTTTTTGATTGTAGTAAATGGATATTAAAAATGCTTTTCTTAATGGCTTTATTGAGGAGGAAATTTATGTTAAGCAACTACTTGGGTTTGAAAATCCTAAATTTCCTAATCATGTCTACAAATTGTCTAAAACACTATATGGATTGAAACAAGTTCCTAGAGCATGGTATGAAAGGCGCAAGTCATATTTGTTAATAAAACCATTCTCAAATGTGTAAGGTAGATAAAACTTTTTTCACACTTAGGTATGACAATGAGCTATTACTTGTTTAGATTTATGTGGGTGATATCATCTTTAGTGGCTCCTCTCATGCTTTGGTTTCCAAGTTTTCAGATACTATGAGCAGGGAGTTTGAGATGAGTATGATGGAGGGAGTTAACTTACTTCTTAGATTTGCAAGTAAAACAGACTAAGCAGGATACTTTTATTCATCAAACCAAGTACATTAGGGATTTACTTAGGCGTTTCGATATGGGAACTTGCAAACCTATCTCTACACCAATGGGGTCTACAACTATTCTTGATCCAGATGAAGAAGGTGAGGTGGTGGACCAAAAAGAATACAAAAACATGATTGGGTCCCTCTTTTATCTTACTGCTTCGAGACCGGACATACATTTTACTGTGTATTTGTGCACTCGATTTCAAGCTTCACCTCGTGCATCCCATCGTTAGGCTATAAAATTTTTTTAAGGTACCTCCAATCAACTTTAGATTTTGGATTCTTGTATTCTTCTTCATCCTATCTTACCCTGCGTAAATATTTATATAGTGGTTTTGCGGGTTGTAGGATTGATAGAAAGAGTACTTTTGGTATATGTCATTTTTAGGCACATCATTAGTTTCTTAGTCTTCTAGAAAACAATCATCTGTTGCACAATCCACTACCAAAACTGAGTATGTAGCTGCTGTTGCTAGTTGTTCTCAAAGTCTATGGATTTCTACTACACTCAGGGATTATGGGTTAGAACTGAGTAGTGTTCCACTTTATTATGATAACACTAGCACTATTAATATTGCTAAAAACCCAGTGCAATATTCTAGAACTAAACTTATTGATATCAAATTTCACTTTCTAAGAGACCTTGTGGAAAAAGGTGACATTGTTCTACACTTTGTTGAGTCTGATTTTCATATTGCTGATATTCTCACTAAGCTGCTTGATACTTCTCGATTTGTTCATTTGCGGAGTGAGTTGGAGGTATGTTATCCAATGTGATTGTTTTAAGGGGGAGTTCTTTTTGTATATCACTGTAAAGTCTTGTTTTTATTTTTTATTTTTAAGAACTTGAATTATTATTTAAGCCAATAATCACGAAACAAGTCATAATATGTATTTTGAGCTTTCTTGATCATGATTTTACATGTATAGCTTAGCAAGGCAATATTTAGCTAATTATTAAATTTTACTTGAACAAACAACATGTCAAGGCTGAATTCTTTGGTAAGTTTTGATTAGAGTGATTACTTGTTGAGATGTGTTATGTTTAAATACCTAGTCAAATCCTTACTCTAGGTCAAGTTTAAGTTTGATCCACTCTAGTTCCTTCTTGAATTACTTTTAGCTTTTCTAGAAATACATGTGGCCAAAATGTGATGAAATTGCTAATTTTGTATGTATCTCAACAATTCTTTCCCACAAGACGGCTTATTATTGCACTAGGCATGAGCTTGGGGGAAATTTTGTATGACCGAGATCATGAAATCTTAAGTTTTTTGGCTTGGCATGATAAAAAAGTAATGCTTAAAATGCTACAATTAATGATATATGATTCAAGTTGACTAAAAAAGGTCATTATAAATGTGCTAAAATTAATTTGAGCTGAGGCTCAAGAGGCTGTTGTAGATGGCTCCCAATCTAGAACATGCTTTACTGAGATAAGTCATAATCAAGTATCAATAATAAAGTGCTATATATTGAGTTATGTAAATCTATATTAAGCTTTGTCCTTCAGTTTGGCACTTGTGGCTCACTTAGTTCTTGATTCTAGTATCTAGATTTAAATCTGTATTTTTATATGGCTATCTTATTTAGTGAGATCTTTAGCTTAGCTTGTCATTTTTGTAAAGGTCTGCCACGTGCATAATTTGCTTAATCATGTTATAAGCTTCTTTTGGCTTGCTTTGTTATATATACATGCTTATGATTGGGCAAGCTTTACAAGAGCATGACGTTGTATACATTAATTCAATTCATTTGAATAACCTTTTTAAGTTTCATGGTGTGTTTTTCTTTTAAAAAAATTGGATCAATAATACTTGGATGTGAGTTCTCTCTTTGTTATTTCTTCCGCTTATGCCTTGATGCTTACATTGTTAAAGGGGGAGAGATTTGAGAGATTTGTGGCTCAAAATGCTACATGCTTTTAGGTATGCTTTGTGAGAGATTTGTGGTTTATAGCTTAAAAATGTTTTTTTGGCTTCAATTATTCACTTAAACCTATTTGAAGTATTGTTATCTTGAAATATTAACAATGTATTCATCAAGGGAGAGATTGTTAGACCATATGGCTAGGTCTAGGATATTGTGATAATGAATAATTGACAATGTTGCTTATTGATGTTATTTGAGGCGTATGGCGTGTGTAGACTTATATCGGTCAAGTTAGAAAGAACTTGCACTAGAAAAGGATGTTGCTTTGGTCTTTGCATGTGTAGGGTAACTTGGAGACCATCGACGGTAAGGACTGGTGCAAAGTCATGGTCCAGAGGGTCAAGAATGCTGGAGGAGACGGTCGTGCTTGAGTTGGGGCGCGTGAAGATCAAAGATGGATGATGCGTGTTGGAGCTACGGAGGTGCGGTCTAGATGCTACGACACGTGACAATTTTGGAGTGTCCATAATTAGGTAGTGTGACAAAATTTTAAAAACCCATGTTATGTAAGGATTTCGGGTCCCTTATTTATTGGAATTGGATAAGAACTCATGGTCTTAGAGATAAGATCATGGTTTGGGTCCCAGACTATAAATAGAGATGGGGTTAGGTGCTAACCTTAAGCTGGAAAGATGTAAGTTTCATGCTAGGGTTTGAATAATGCTAGAAAAGTACTTTATAGCCACAAACATGATGATCTAGCAATAAAAAATAGATCTTGTGCTCCCAAAGAAACCGATCTATTGTTCTCTTGAGGTTTCGCATTTATCAGGTATGTCACGCAAGGTACAAGAGGACTTTCATCTTGTGAAGTCGTGCTGCATCCTTGCGTACGCAACTTAGTCGTCTAGTAGGAGGATCGGGTCACATTGGAGGGTAGCGAGTCCCACGGAGCATCACGTCAGCACATCCCATGGAGAAAAGATGCTGTAGCAAGTAACAAAGTCAGGAGATTAAGCAACAGCAGGAGATTAGCAGTTGAATCTTTCTCTGTTTCAGTCGTTGCTCCCTGGACAAACTCCTGCTAATTCGCGTTGGTGTGCTAAAGAAAAAGGAGGCTTAAAAGTAAGCAACATCATGTAGTGAAAGTGACGTCTTTGAATTTTTAATTTGTTACAGTACCAAACACTGTTGCTATAGTACTGATCGAAAGCGATGTCTCTGAATTTTTAATCTGCTACAGTACCAAACACTGTAGCTACAATACCAAAGAAAATATTTTTTCTTTCTGCTGTCTTTTTTTTGTGTACTTGCTATGTTGGCAGGTTAGACAATCATAAAATAGTAGATTTGAGGAAAAAGCTTTTGCTGTAGATTATAATCATTCACACCTTTTTGACTGCCATCAACAATCCTACACATACATCATAAGCCAATATTTTCTTAGCTATGCAAGATTTGTTATCATAGAAATATATATGGGAAGTGGATTTCTTCTTCTTCCCTAATGATTTGTGTCTGAGAAGTGTTCAGTGTTATTTACTGGACACTATTAGTGTAGTGCAGTAAATTACTGTCAAGTGTGAACTGCACCAATCAATGCACATCTGGATAGCTCCCTTACTATTTCACCCTCATCATTATTTCCACTCCTAAAACGATGAGCCCTGGAAAATGGTATGTTCCATTCTCCTTTCCTCGTGCTGCTCCTCTCATGTGCTTTGCAATTAGTTAACACTTACTTCATTTTTACACTGTATTTGGTTATGTTGCATTGCACATCATTTTTTATTGGAAAATTGTTAACATAAACCTACTCATGTAGGTTAATTAATCCTTGTTTATTATAACTTGATTTTGTGATTCGTCGCTTCTGATTTACACAATTGGCAAACAAGTTTCCCTGAAGCTTCGATCACATGTTGGACGTCATTCAAACTTTCATCGCTCAACAGTTCTTGTCTTTGTCTACCATCTGGGCTTGGCACCAGCAGTAAAATTTTTGCTTTTTAGCGCAAAATTTGAAAGTTTTTTACATATGGACCTCTAGAGAAAAGATTTACAAAAATGGACCCTTCGCACGGCACCAAAGGATATAGCGTCCAGGGTACATAGCACGCCGCCATATGCTTTGGCACCGTGCGTGGACACGTAGGAGCCACGGTGGCATAGCACGGCGCCAAAGCCCATGGCGCCGTGCTATGTAACTACAGCCCTAACGGCCGTGGCACCGTGCTCTGGGACTTAAGCCCGAGCACGGCCCCCGGCCCCCCACCCCCTCACTCCTCTCTTCAGCCCGAGTGAACACAGACATGCGTCCTTTGCCCCCCAGCTCTCCCCCCTTCAAATCCACTCCAATCCGTTGGTTTTTCTCGTGATTTTGCTTGCAAACCGAACAAGCAAGGTAAGGTCCCTCCCTTCGCTTGATTTTTTCTAATAGATATGGATTATTTGAGGTACATTTCGTGGGGTAAGATTTGAAACCCTAGATGAAATTAGTTGGATTTGGCTCGGTTTTAGGTTGGATTTGCAATAGATATGCATAATGTAAGAGTAGTCATGGGTGTAGATTCGTTTTTAGGGTTTGATTTGGGTAACTATGATGGATATGGCTAACCTAGGGTTAGAGCTGTTGAAGAATTGTAGTTCTTATTCATTTTGCATTTTAGGTTGCCATGGGCTTCACCCGTTTGCCACCTCCACCTGGTGTTGCCGTGCTGATGTGTTTTTGTGGCGATCCTTACAAGGTCGAGAGGTTGGACGACCCTGAGACATATAGGCAGAGGTGCTGGATGTGTGCAAACTGGGCGTTTGATCCGCCACGTGCCGCCGTTGTCCACGGCAAGATGGTATGTTGTATTATTGATTCATCGACTTGGTATTAATTCTGTTGGTTTAACGAATGCATACATTTGCAGGAGACTCCACCGCTTTGTGATTTTGAGCAGTGGATCGACACTGAGATCGCTGAGGATGACAAAGAATACCTTAACACCGCTAAGAAGTGGGATGAAGAAAGAAAGGAGAGGTGGGAAAGGGAGAAGAAGCAGGAGGAGACCGCGAGAGAACACTATGAGGATGAGCTAGGAGGGCCGCGGCAAGGCGCAAGGGTGAAAGGCAGAAGAAGCTAGAGAGAGCGCGACGTGCCAAGGTAGCCCTTGAGGAGTACCCTGATGCTCAGAGGAAGGGGAAGTGGCCTCGATGCACTCAATAGGTTGTTGCTATGTATGTTTAATATTTGATGTATGCGGATGTATGTATTTTCTGAGAATTTATGAACTATGTATGTTTAATGTTTGATGTCATAATGCTATGTGTCGTGCTTATTGATTTGGTGGAATGACAATTAGTATTGTTTGCGCAAATGGAATGAAAGAACTGGCCGAACTTACAGTTTTCATGCAAGTTCAGTTATCACGGCGCCAAAAACCCTGGCGCTGTATGTAAATGGCACGACGCTAAAGGGCTTGGGGCCGAGGTATTCAACTACGGCGCCAGGGTCTTTGGCACCACATGCATGGCGCCAAAGGGCCTGGCGCCGTAGTTGAATACCTCGGCGCCAAGCCCTTTGGCGCCGTTCTACGTAAACCTGTAGAAAAAACAGCACTTTGCTATTTTTTCTGCATATACAAAACACATGCACATACACACATACACATACATTCACATATAAAACACATACATACACATAACTCTCAATAAATCTCAATAAGTCTCAATAAGTTTTAAAACATACACACATACGCATACATTCACATATAAATCAATAAGTCTCAAACTCGTCGTGGGTAGATGCGGTGTGGTGTAGCGGTTGTCGTAGACCACCAAGTGGAACCCATCATGGGTTCGAGGACGAAGTATGAGAATCTCCTGGAAAATGCTTTAAAAGTTAGCTGCGTGATGAAAACATATGTAACACGAGAAAAATACATTTCAATAACACACGTACCTGGCCATCCTCCATGAGCTTGCCGCGGTGCTCCCTGTCGTAGAACTCGTCCAGCAGCCGGTACCTCGCCATCCTGTGCATTCAAAAATACGTTAATGATAAGAATAACAAAATATCTAACAATTATGCTTTCTAGACCTAACGCCGCTAACCTGACTAGAACGACGTTGACACGTCCGTGAATTGTGACCCATTAGACCACAAGTACCGTAGTGTGTCTCCTGCGGGTCCTCAACAAAGGGATTTTCCCTACCCCTCTTGGTGCGACCAGGTATCTCATCCATGTCCATCTTGTACCTTGACCGCTTCCTGCTGCCCCTCTTGTGCCAATGTAACCCCTCGTCCGCTATGTATCTGGGACCCGAGTAAAGTGGCCACTCGCTTTCATCACGAAATGGCTCGAACCATGGGGCCCAGGTCCTCACCAACGCATCCACGCTGAATAGTGTCGGGATTTTGGTCTCAACATCGACATTTTGGGCCCTACATGCGGTCACCATGTGGGAGCATGGAAAATGGAACTTGTCGAGAACACCGCATGTGCATGTGAAGGATGTAATCACGACCTTATGCTTTCGGGCCTTTCGGAGCTCTCCATTCTCAGTTGTCCCTCCACCCTCAACAACCTCATACGTGCCCGTCACATGGTCAAAACAGTGGTACTCCTGTTCATTGGCTTGCATGTTCGCTTTGGTAAGGAAGCCGTGAGGACGAGGTGGCCAACGTGCATGTGCCTTTAACATGTCTGAGGCTTCCCGGTGCCCGTTAACAAACCATGCAACACACTTGTAGAAAGTGAAGGCCACAATTGCGGTAACTGGCAATCCACGTGATCCCTTAAGTAGCCTGTTGAAGCATTCTGCCATGTTGCTAGTCATGAAGCCATACCTCCTTCCCAATGGGTCATGAGCCCTTGACCATTTCTGCACATCTCTCATCAAACCCCTTATCCAATCACGACCCTTGACATTAGTTTTCGTTTTCAACTCCTCCAACTTCTCATTGAACAGCTTTACCTCCCTCTGGCGATATACCTCCTCGAAAAGTGCGAAGTTGTTCTTCACCTCAACTTTTTTGAACAAGTTCTCTGCAAGGTGCCTTGTGCACCAACGATGATGCATAGGTAAATGTCCTGGTATCACTTCCTTAACGGCGCGCAAGATCCCAGCGTGCCTGTTAGACAACACACATACCTCCCTCCCCGGGCCAACCACATGGATCCGTACAAGCCGTAGAAACCAAGCCCAGCTAGATTTGTCCTCCTTCTCCACCAAAGCAAAAGCCAACGGCACAAGCGAGTTGTCCACATCACAGCCAATAGAAATCAACAACGTCCCCTCATACTTGCCCAACAGAAACATCCCATCAATTGAAAGAACAGGCCTACAATGTTTGAAAGTCTCGACACACTGACCAAAGCACCAGAATGCTCAAAAGGAAATCTGTCTCCCATTAACCCATACATCGGGCTTAGGCACGTACTCATACTGCATTCCTGCATTCACCGCTTTCATTGCGTTGAACATGGCCGGCAAACGCTCATACACCTCCTCCCAATCACCATAAATCAACTTCAAAGCACGTTGCTGCGCTCTCCATGCTTTCCCATACTTGATTGTGTAGTGCCACTTTAGCTTAATGACCTCTATCACTACTGCCACGTGCATCGTCGGTATGTGCTTTATCATGGGGTACAAGCGGGTTGCAATGAACTGAGAAGTCAACTGACGATGTTTCTGGCTGGGCTCAGAAGACCCACAGCTGTGCGGTCCATCCATAGTTGTAATCTTAAACTTCTCTGTACCCTTCACCTTCCTGGCACAGACTTTCTATGCACACCCTGTGCTCTCACATTTGATGGTGTACCGATGTTTGGCGTATGAGTTCTTAACCCGGTATGGACGGTTGTGCACGATTGAGTACTCTTTCAACCACATCTTCAATGCCGACATTTCCTTAAAGACATGACCCTTGTGGATTATGATACTAGCTCCAGGCCTAGGTAGGTCCCTCTGCATTTGCCCTCCATCTGCGACAGCCCTATGTGCGTTGCTTAGGTCATTGTAATCGGACACTAGTGGATCACGGCCAGGAAACATTCTTTTCAACAGCTCAATTTCGCTAGACGTCAAACCTGGGACCGGTCTGTCATCATCTGAGTCCATAGCCCTCGCATCCTCATAAGCAGCCTCGTCTCCCGCAAGCTGTACATCCACCCTGTTAGATGCTACACAAACCATGGGTTCCTCAAACACTATCTCCTCATCGAATCCACCAACAGACCGGTCATCGACATCCTCAGAGTTAGCTTCTACCTGAGTCAATGGAACCTCACATACTTGAGCCGAGGATACAACTTGCACCTCGACCTCTTCATGAGCCGGTGACCGAACCAACGGTGAGTCATTGAGATCGAATGCAGCCCTAGGAGGTGATGGATCTCTCACCACCATCCGCATGAACAAGTCGGGTGCTCTGACCTCTGAGTCCAAAACGATGGCCACATAGTTATCCCATTCACCGTCGCTGCCAATCGAAACCAATCTCTTTATACGCGGCCCCTTTGATGACCCAACATCAATCAATCCTTGCATAACGACATCACCATGCTCATCTATCCATCCCAACCTCTCTTTCAAGCGACAAATGACCTCACCATACGACAGACGTGAACTAAATAGCAACGTGGTCTCTTCCATGCCCTCCAAATCAACACCCCCATTGTCATTTCTCTTCACAGTTCCATCATGGTGCAAAGTCACGAGCTTATTCATCTATAGCACAACAAGCAAACATACCTTAGTCATTACGCACAACAAGCACAACAAACAAACCCTAAATACGAATCTACACCCATGACTACTCTTACATTACGCATATCTATTGCAAATCCAACCTAAAACCGAGCCAAATCCAACTAATTTTATCTAGGGTTTCAAATCTTGCCCTACAAAATGTACCTCAAATAATTTATATCTATTGGAAAAATCAAGGGAGGGGAGGGAGTTCACCTTGCTTGCTCGGTTTGGAAGCAAAATAGTAAGAAAAAGCAACGGATTGGAGTGGATTTGGAGGGGGAAGAGAGGGGCGGTGGCGGGCTACTGTGTCTGTTTATTCGCAGGGATGAGTGAGGGGGTGGGGGGCCGGGGGCTGTGCTTGGGCTTAAGTCCCAGAGCACGACGCTACGGCCGTTAACGCCGTAGTTACATAGCACGGCGCCATGGGCTTTAGCGCCGTGCTATGCCATCGTGGCTCCTACGTGTCCACGCACGGTGCCAAAACATACGGCGGCGTGCTATGTACCCTCGGCGCTATATCTTTTGGCGCCGTGTAAAGGATCTATTTTTGCAAATCTTTTCTCTATGGGTCCATATGTAAAAAACTTTCAAATTTGGGCTAAAAAGCAAAAAAATTTCGCACCAGCATGCCAAGGAGTAAGGTGTTGAATATCTTAAAATAATGCCAAACACTCTTAGCTCCCATTTTCATTATATAATAACATGCAGTTGTTTCCTCTTTGCAGACACATGTCTTTTTTTATTAAAAAAACTGCTGTCCAATACTCTGCTTTTTTCTTTTGGCAAATCTTGTCACTTTCATTGCTCGCAACCAAACATTAATCTAATTCGTATTGAGATATCCTCTTCATGATGATTATCAATTAGCCTAGGATGTTGCTATTTTGAGGGCTTGAAGCATTTCTTATCAACATTTCAATTTATTCTCTCTACCACAGTAAGACACGGGAGGAAATATCAATACAACTTGTCTGTCCTTACCATCTGTTATCATTAACAACTTGATAGCCATGCGTAGTTTCCACATCAGTACAGTCCTCCATTGGTCCACCATCTGCGCTTGTCACTGCTGTTTCTCAAGGAAAGTACTGCTTATGTACAAAAGCTGGCGTCTAGAACCACTAGCAGGGACTGA